>JARFJB010000967.1:1162500-1762500 GCA_036346205.1 Vesta saturnalis
TCTTTGAATGCACTAGGTATTTGGGGCTTATTTTTCTTCAAGGTCTGTAAACCAGTTGTCAATGGGGATGTTGTGGCCAGAATTATGAATAGGAGTAATAAGTCTCTTGACAACATCAACTGGTTTATTGCTTATGGCGTATGGATCTTCTGGTTGTTCTCCAGCATATATCTCCATATTATAAGTATAAGATAGTTTTGAGTCTACATGGGAAAATACTTTTATGCCATACATAATTATAATTTTTGGCAATTAGTCATAAATGCCCTAAAAACATTCCTTATTAGTACCAAACGGTCGATTCTCTTTCTCTCTTTTCTCCTTTTCCTATCATCGAACTTCAAACACCGCATTATGAAACGAAATCTTCTCAAGCTCATGTTCTTCCTAAACCTCTGTGCGCCATCCTCTGACCATAGTGCATCTAAACTTAACCGATTTTCGTAGTGAACGCCAGCTAAATAGTCAATCACTGCCTTAATTTCAACAGTATCAGTTATTTTAGCATATTTGGGTCGACTGAATTGTACCTGAATACTTTGAATGTATTTATCGGTGCATTCAACTCTCTCCTGTAGCATGTTCAGCGTCTCGGTAGTTGCATAAGAATATTTTTAGTAGTATTTTTTGTCATTTCCATTCATTAACTACATTTGTTTTGTTTAAAAAACCAATAAAATGTATTGTATTATCATCTTCGTCTTCTTCACTTGCACAAGAATCACTTTGCTCGCTCTCAAAATCTTCTTTTTGCTCCTATACTCAATCAGACGCGGCTGTATCGCTGTTTTCTTCTTTTATATCTCTACTCTTTGATCTTCAGCATCACTATCCTATTGTAACATTAGATTTATTAGCTCTTTACAGTGGTTTTTATTAGCCAAATCGCACTGTTCATGTCCAAATTCCATTTTATTGCCTAAAATCAACGGATATTAGATCAAAGGTCGCACTTATCTCCTAGATACATAACAACCGCTTTATTAGAAGCCAATAGAATTTAACTGCGTACTTTCACACAGCTAATAACCTTTAAAACTAGTAAAAACATGCAAAGAAAAAACATCTTCACAAAACTTACCTCAAGAGTCGCGTGTATCTATGAGATACAAAACCTCAATATATCAAACACATTCCTCTGTATAAACTCGATTAGTGCACTGTTCGAACGAAGACATTGAGCAAGGAAGATACTGGAATGGAGGGAGGGGTAGGCGTCTAAACTACCGCGTGGGGGAAAATACAAGCTCTCGGTGTACCCGGCAGATACACGTGATTACCGGAAGGTTAAAGGTTTATTACTGTGTAATTTTAAAATATTAGAAATAAAAACTATGCCTAACAATAATCATGGCACCTGTTTCTATTTTTTTAATACCATTAAACAAAATTACATGTTAGCAGCCGAAAACTGCCTTTTTTTTAACCGTATATGGATGAAGATGGTAAATACCACGAAAATCTGTATGAATTCTCAATTACACAAAAAAGACAAGTCTAAAATAGGAATCGAAACGTTATCTCACTCACCATGACCGAAAAAAAGTTACTTATGGAAAGAATAACCAGTTATTCGGACATGGCAGGATATTACTCATACTAACTTGGATAGATTTCCTTAAACCATATATTAAATGTGATATATTATGTATCACTCTTATTTGGACACAGTTCTTAGTGTCTTACCACGAGAGTGCGCACAACTTATAACATTAGGATAGTAAAACCAGAGTGTTGACAACTTACCCTATCGCTTCGATGTAATTCAATGTTATAGGCATAATTTAAAAATTTGCTGAAGCAACCGAACAACAGCTACATAACTCTACTCCAAAACAGGATTCTCAATGTTAAGCTGTCTTACTCTGCCGTATAAAGGATTAAGCATGCTGACATTCAGCCCCGTGGCTGCGTCCTTGCCAATCACGCAGCGTGCGTACAGTGCTCCTCTGTTGTGCCCCTTATTCGTACTTTAAGTCTTAACAATGCATATATTAAATGTGATATATTATGTATCACTCTTATTTGGACACAGTTCTTAGTGTCTTACCACGAGAGTGCGCACAACTTATTATAACATTAGGATAGTAAAACCAGAGTGTTGACAACTTACCCTATCGCTTCGATGTAATTCAATGTTATAGGCCTAATTTAAAAATTTGCTGAAGCAACCGAACAACAGCTACATAACTCTACTCCAAAACAGGATTCTCAATGGTAAGCTGTCTTACTCTGCCATATAAAGGATTAAGCATGCTGACATTCAGCCTCGTGGCTGCGTCCTTGCCAATCACGCAGCGTGCGTACAGTGCTCCTCTGTTGTGCCCCTTATTCGTACTTTAAGTCTTAACAATGATGAATCTAAACGAGATTTGCTTCCTCAGTCTAATAACGTAGTATTCGCAATAAAATTATCTTTGTTGTGATCTATATTTCAACTAAGTAGAGATGAGGGTTTACTGCGGCATTAGCCATGACATGGTTGAGTTCGCGTCTGGCAATAAAACGTTATAAGGCAGCTTGGAACATTTAATGCCTCTGTGCTTTGGCATTGTCACTTTAAACGGTCCAGCATAACCAACACCGCTTTGTAGAAAACATTTAACTGGAGTTATACGTGTGATTGGTAAATTACCCATAAGTGGGGGAGAAAATGGTTTGGGATGTGTTTTCGAGCATTGTACCCACTTATAAAGAATACGCCTAATAACCCGTTTGGCGGACTATATCCAAAAATGTTATGCAATCAGACATAACGTTGTTTGTATACCCGAGTTCAAATATAACGATGTAAAAAAATGCAATTCCCTGACAGCAAAATAGGATATTTACTATCAATAGGAAGAGCAGCATTGCGAAGTCTACCTCCCACACGAAGTAAACCATCGTTGTCGAGAAATAGTGAACGTTTTTGCAAAGGTTTGGGTAACTTTTATTTCAGTCTTATTAGAATTATTTCATTTGCGAAATGTAGAGATTGAGAATATTTTGCGAAAGCTAACAACGCTGAATGGAGTACTCGAGAATCCAAAGTCCCCTCGAGTTTTTGTTTGTGAGCCAGACCGTTATGAAGGAATCGTAGAATACTGGGGATACTAAAAAGGATGAATGTTGTTCAAGCAGGCCACGAAGAAAGTTGAACTCAGTAGTAATGAAGGAAACTATGTTCTTTTCTTCTGCTCCAGAACAGCAGGGGATGAAGAATGAAATACAGTGTTCCGTAAATGTTGACCAATAACAGAAAAACTAGGACCTTTCCACCAAAGTGAACAATTCAAAAGGTCACGGGGCAACATTCCACGGGAACCAACATCAGCTGGATTGAGGCTAGATGGGACATAAAACCACGACCGAGGAGATACTCTATCAAGAATATATGCCGCACGGTTAGAAACTAAAGTTTTCCATTTGAAGGGATGGCGTGAACCCAACACAAAACCATATTGGAGTCTGACCAACATCGCGTAACAGAAAAATTCAGTTTATTTTTGAACTTATTGTGGATGCATTCTATAAGCTTAGCTACAAGAACTGAACACAAAGTTCAAGACGTGGAGATTTAAGCAAGGAAAAGGAAAGAAACTTGGAACAAAAAAACGGCGCAATATCCCTTTTCACTTGCATCTCCAAACAATAAAATTCACTTGTCTCAAAAAATGCAGGGGTTAAAGAACGATGCAATGGAAAATCTTTCAAACACAAAAATTGATATTTTTCCCAGAGCCTACGAATGTAAGGCGGAGGGGACTCATCCCAACCAAGCTTTAATGGCCAAATTTGTTGAATAAGATGTTTGATCAGAAAGGTTAATGGTGATAAGATGCCTGAAGGATCGAAAATGCGTGGAAGATTAGATAAAATTGTACGTTTTGTGCACGTTTGATGAATGGGTTGAATTGAGAAATAAAAAGAGTCTGAAGATGCATTCCATTTCAATAAAAGAATTTTAATGAGTCTTCACTGGAATCGAATGAATGTGAATCTAATGCGAGATAAGACGATGGTAAATCATTAAGTACTTCGGGTTTATTACTAGACCATTTATGTAATTGAAAACCACCAAGTGCGAGAAGTACAATTAATTGATCCTTGGTAGTTGCGGCATGTGTTAACTAGGACAGGAAATTACCAAATCATCAATATACATGCCGGTGCGTAAGGATTCAGCAGCATAGGGATAGTGTTTACCAAAAAGGTCAGCGAGGTGTAAAAGTGTGCGAAGGGCAAAATATGGAGAAGAAAAAGTTCCATAAGAAACTGTATTGAGTGAATAATCCTGAACCGGATCATCTGAAGAGAAACGTCATATGATACGTTGATAATCACTATACGAAGAGGTAACTAAAATTTATCTATACATCATTTTAACATCAGATGTTAAAACGATGGGATGAAGGCGAAAATTCAATAAAAGGTTGAGAATATCTTGTTGGAGCTTCGGATCAACAAAGAGGGAATTGTTCACAAATGATTCTCCTGCGAGTTTTACGGATGCGTTCAATACAACACGAAGCTTTGTTGAGGTGCTTTTGGGTTCAGAACACAGTGGTGTGGAAGATAATAAACGTAGGCCGATTATGGGGATTTAACTAAAGACATATGAGCTAAATCAATATATTCTTTCATGAAAAGTTTGTATTGATTATAAAGTTTTGGAAGCTTAAGTCGCTTTTCCATTGATAAAAATCGACTTTTAGGAAATGCTCTGAAATGTTCTGACCGAAATGTAAGTGGCACAGTGAAACGACCAGGTTTGAGTTAAACTCCTTGTACAAAAACGTTTTCACACATAGTATCATCTGAGGATGATTTGCACTCAGGAATATCTTCTATTTCCCAAAACCTTTGGAGTTGATCGTCTAATGAACTAGAAATAGTACAGAAAAATGAAAAAGCTAAAGAAGAGGATTGCAATTCAGATTCATATTTTACCATTAACACATACCCGAAGATGGTGGTCAGGGCTGAGGGGGCACCATTCTTTCCCGCAATGTGATCATTAAGAAGTATTTCAGAGCAAACATCAGCTCCTAACAAAAGATCAATAGATCCAGGGCGGAAGTAAGTTGGATCAGCTAGTGGGAGTCCCCAAAATATGTTACCGATCCATCTCAGAAACTGCCCGGTACGGTAGCTTATCACAAACACTATTAATAATGCAAGCTTGTACAATTATAACCGATTGAAAATTATGTGGAGGACGAATTAACAGATCGACATGTTCTTAGTGAGTAAATTCATTCATGGAGTTAATTCCTTGAATTCTCGCAGATGACTTATCTGGCTTTAAACCAAAACGTTAAATAGCTTTGTTCGATACCAGAGATATGATACTGCCTGTAGCGATTAAGCAATGAAACTGATGAAATTGTACGATGTTGACTTGAATGGCAATCCTTGCAGTTGCCAATCAGGCTTGAGATTTTGAAAGGGATGAAACTGTATGAGCGATTGTGACGTCATTTTCACCAGAAGTTGAAGATTTTGCTGTAACTGCTGGAGATGTATCGGAAACAACTGAAGTTGAATTATGAGAACTGGATGAATCAGAAAAGTGTAATAAAGCGTGATGTTTTTGGCCACATTTATGACAATCCTGTATACTGTTACAATGCTTAGTGGAATACGAACGACTCAGACAATTTATACATCAATTTTTGGATTTAGTAATTTTAAATCAATACACACATACGTATAACATACGTATATGTTGGACGCAATAGTAACGATGAAATTAATTAAATTATTTAGAGTTATGGGCACCCTGAATCCAGATACGATAAAGTAACCAATGCGCTATTTATTTGTTTGTAGATTATGGGCACTGCGTATAGGCACACCATGTGTCAATGTTATCCTGGCCGCATCTATCATTAATCCCCCCATGCATTCATACTTATTGTATGTATGTTGGGACTCCATGATTGTGGCTGAAGGAGCTTGGAAAACTCTATCATCCCGCCCTCCCGCCTGGGGAGAGAATGAAACACGTGATGTATTCCTTTTCCTTTACTTTTCATCAAAAATGCCTTTTATTGAAAATATAGAAGAGGATAGGTCGATTTGAATCGTAATTTAGAGCTATAAGAGCAAACTTAATTCCAAATCAATTAAGCATACTATTATAATTTCAAATAATTCTATAATTCCCTTATAAAAGGGAAACATTAATTCAAAAGCTTTGAAAGATTGTTCGGTTTACTAAAAGAATTCCAAGTAATTGTGTTAATCTGTTGCAGTTGAATAAATCTTTTATAACCAATATGAATCATATATGTGTACGTAAAGCCTAAAAATACTCTGTATAAATTAAAATGGAAATGCTAATTGAAACTTAACAAATTAGTCTCTTGTTGGTTAATTTGATTATAATTCTATTATGACATTCTTTGCAGCACGAAATTCCAAGTTGTAATAAATTTAATATACACAGCTGAATCCGTGTGAGACGACTTAGAATTTAAACTATTGAGATTACCAGATTTAACGGAGTTGGTTTAGTTAATTATCTAAATTAACTAAATTAACTGCTATTGTTTAGACTTATACACCGCTTCTTTGTATAAAAGGTAGCACATAAAGAGACAAACGGAATTTTGTCTTTTCGCTTTTACTTATTTTAAATGTGTTCATACAGCAGCCGCGAACGGCGATTAAACTTTATGTTTTTACAAAAAAGATATCTAGTTTTATACTTTTGTCGGAATTAAGCAAACACTTCCCCTTTTCTTTCTTTAACTTCGTTATCTCAGTTAATGAAATCTTGATTAAATGCTATTGGATTTATTGTAGAATATCGTTTTCTAATAAGGCTATCAAGTGGAAAATCGGAAGAAAAGAAAAATTTTGTTTGTTTGTCTTTTTCTGTGCTGAACACAACAAGATTTGTCTGCTAAAAGGTTAGTTATTTGCATGAGAAAAAGTGTTTTTGTGATGGAAGGATCTTATGTGCCTTTAGGACTTCGCGAATGTTTGAATAATAAATCATGTGTAAACTTGGCAAGATTTGCACATTTTGATTATAATTGATACTGTAAGAATCACTTGTCTTGTTTTAACGTATAATATTTATCTAACATGAATTTATTATGTTTAATAATAATTTATTTCTTTCTACCGGAAAAAGGTTATTGTATGTTTGTGTTTACTGAGTTGTAACGTCAAAGGTGAAAAATGTATGCATTAAAAAACATCTCTAATTCTTGCGGATGTGCAAAAAAAATAAGAGTGCAATTTTTCTGTTTGAACTGTTTTCTCTCTACCCTTTTCATAGATTTTCTAAGCGCCCTTTTATCTTGTCGCCTTAGAGTCAAGCCTTATTGACCTTAGCCATAAAATTCATCTTTGCAGTTCCCTTTTTAGTACGTAAATTCTTTTAAAATTAAATGTACTCTACGCTTTGAGACATAAAACTGTTAATTTTATTAGTACCAAAAGTGAAATGATCATATGATGGTATTATATCTCTTTATCAAAATACTAAACGAATGAATGAAAAGGGAGTTTACGTACTCCTTTGTGTGTATGTGTGCCTTTTTTCTTTATATCCAACCAAGTTGCTTTTGAAATATAATGTGTTTTTATTATGCGAGGGAAAATCGAGGTCCCTTGAGAAACAGGCTTCATTTCAAAACGATTTATACATTTTTTCTACGAAGTCTTCCATTAATTAATTCAATACATTTTATATTATTTATGACATACGTATTTTTCAAAATGCAGTTACACATTACTTTAGAAACTAAAATTGGATAGTACCATTATTTAAGGTAAAAAACACAATGACTGTACAGTGTTTCCCAAAAGTTTAGAAACGCTTAATTATCTCAGTTATTTGTAAAGTGACCTAGATGAAAATTAGCGCGTTTGCATTAGCTATCATGCTCTATCCAATAAAAATATTTTCAGTGATACAGTGTTGCCGGTTCTACTCAAAATTAAAAGCAACTTTGATAATTCAAGCGGAACACCATGTATATTATTCAATTTTTTAATGGCCGGAATAAGTCTAAATACATTTTATGTATGAAGTCACCTATCTTCAACCATTTCGACACTTTGACAGGCTGTAAAATCTAAACTTTAAGAAAAACGGTTTGCACATTCCTATCTTAGTTTTTCATAAGTTATCGATTGACAAATACAAAAATATCTAATCTTCTTACAAGGAATTTATTGAAAACTTATTTATAGAAAATAAAATAGGTGATATCTACCTTTGTTACATTAAAAATGAAATCCGTGGAAACGTATTATACGGGTACTACTGATTGGGTGGGAAATTCAAAAGTTGATGATATGTCAACAATCAGTGGCGAAACTACAAAATTTTTCTGGGGGGAGGGCAGGCCCCACGGGCTCTTTTTGGGGAGGGGTGCGTATAAAAATTTTGTTGGGGCGTACACACCACTTTTTTATAGATGCATGCGCATGAAAACTACGTCAATCTTATTTTCACTCTCAATTTTAAACAGTTTTGGTTCTCATCATCATGGTTTGTCATATACCTACTTTAAGTAAAAGACTTTCTTGTTTTCACATTTTATTTAGAAAATATAACATATAAGTATGAATAAAAAATACTTCAAACTAATTTTAGTTTTCTATCTGTTTTTATAAAAACAGAGAGAACCTGTTCAGCCGACAATTTCTGCTTAACTAAAGCATTTCCGATACAGAGAAGTGATAAATTTGAAAATCTATCTTGTACCATTGTGGTTCTCAGCCATGCTTTTATCCGCCTCAAAGCGGAGAAACATCTTTCGCAACCAGCTGAACTGATTGGAAGGCCTACAACAATTTGTAGTAATTTGTAAAGATTTGGAGTCAGATCTCCCTTCACTTGAACTTTTAGATTTTCCAACGTGATTTCAAGATTTTTATTTTTGAATAAATTTCGTGTCACTAAAACTTCAGATTGAAGTGTTGAGATTTCGATATTGAAGGCCCTCTGATAATTGGCGACGAACTCAAATGCTTGATCGAAATCTAGCTTCATAAAGCAATCAATCGATGTTGCAAGGGGAAGATTTTCAAATCGTTTTTTCATATTGCCAATCACGTTGTCCATGACTTGGTAGTAAATGTTGACTTTCCAGTATTCGGGAGCTGTAGTTCCTGCAGGTATGTTGATCAGAGATGATTTACTAAGGGTTGAGTCAGATAGATATTCATTAAGCCTTTGTGGTTGCTTCCTTTTTTTTGAAATCCTTAAAGGCTCCAAACAAATGTCTTGTTCTCCTGAGAATTTTTTTATTTCACTCCACAGGTCCTCAAATTTGTTCCTCTTCTCTTCAAAGTTATTTATAGTGCTATCTATGATATCACTAGCCTGACCTAGTATGGCATCTTTTCTCTGAAAATATTTACTCAGTACATTTGAGACCATTAACACTGAATGGAAGACGAACAAACAAACGATAAATTGTGGCTTTATCATTGATGCCTGTATTCCAAGTGCTTCTACAGAATTTTTGTCTCGCCCTTATCCAATTTCCTCATCCAGAGCATTTCGAATTTCTTGGAAATTTTTCAAATGGGAATTGCAATTTTGAAATCGACAACTCCACCTGGTACTGCTAAGACTTCCCATTTCGCCCCCCGACTTTATACCTAGAGCCTCACGGGCGTTTATGAGATGAGAGTGATGACCGGGTTGAGAAAAGTGGTCGTATATTGCCTCCAGTGTTGAAAAATGCAGCTGCAGTAGACACCTTAGCACAACTGTCGACAATTACCAAGTTCATCCTGTGTGCCAAGCAATGAAAGTAAATGGATTGTGAATGATCCTCCCTTATTTTGGCTTGCAGTCCTTGGTGTTTCCCAGACATAACACTGGCTCCATCATAAGATTGGCCAATTAATATGGCGTTATTCAACAAACTGCATTTACTTAGATACTTTTTAATAAGTATTTTTAAACTCTCGGCATCTCTAGAAGAAGAACAATCTACGAAACCAAGAAAACGTTCCTCAACTTCCAAGCCTACGGTATATCTGATTGCTACGGACAATTGTTCTTGTTTGTAGCACCTAGCTTCATCAACCATTATCGAAAAAAAAACCACATTGCCGCACTTCTTCTATAATCTGTTCAATAACAAGTTGAGATGCGATGCTTATTATTTCATTTTGTATCTTGGAACTGCAATAACTGATATGTCTGTCTAGATGCATCAAAAAATTCGTGTCATGTTTTGCCATAAGTTCACTCAACTCCAGAAAATTTCCTCGGTTAGTAGATGTTGCGTCTTCTCGGTGTCCTCGGAGTGGCAGCCCTTGACGTGTCAAGTATAAAATCATGTCGATTAATTCTATCATATAATCTCGGTTCTGTATTATCATTTCTTCATGTTGTATGGTTAGCTTCTTATGAACATCTCCGGCCTTCAAGGAATGCTTGTAGCCTACAAACCTTTGCATAGTCACTGTGAGCCAAAGAGGTGTCATGTTTTTTCAGCGACTCACTTAGTTTCCTCCAATTACTGAACCCATTAATCGAAAACTTATCATTTTGATCTCGAATATTTGCAGAATGCCGAAAATGTCTGCAGACTAAGGAGAACGCTTTATCTAACTTCACACTATATTCAAGCCACTGATAAGTATCAACGAATTGAGACGAAAACTATCTCCGTCTATCTCCAAATGAACTTTTTGGAAAAACAACCCTTGGGCCCCTTGGCTGCGAAGGACCACTATCAAGAGTTCCCAGATCTTGATCTTTTGGATCATTTCGTCCTCTTTGATTTGTTTCTGCAGATGTAAAAACATCGGATGTTTTGCTACCTTGCCCTTCTTCAGCGGCTTTATTTACATCTTCTCGTATGCCTCCACAAACATTTTCTATATTTGAAGTTGAAGATTGTGTTAAATCACAAGCTATCTCAATATTTGTTGTTGAGTCACATACTGGAGTAGACGTTTGCCTTGTCTCAGTCTCATCTTTGTCGGGTTGATTTGTGGCAGACTTGAAAAACGATCGTATGTCTTTGAATTTCTTCATGTTCAAACCGCCCACAATCTGCAATCTGCAACGCAAATAAAAACAAATTTATAAACACCGAAGCTAACTGCTCGGACACTGATGAGGAAACAAGTAAAAGGCGTGAAAGAAAGTACAAATCAAAATCCCTCTGCAGTTTTAACTTTAAACTATTATTATTATTATTAACTGCAACTTGTGATGCAATCTTTCCTTTTTTTTTACCCATCAAAATTTTAACATCTTATAATACTCTAAAACAAACATACAAATAAGTAAAATTACCTTAGTCCTTAGTTGTTTGTGGCAGTTGGCCTTGGCAGTGGCTATTTGTTTGCTTTGATGTTTTATTTCACACAGCACTGTGCTGTCAGCACAGAAGACTCAAAACATGGAACACCGAACACAGGTTATATTGGCACTGGGCTCATAATAATAATAATAATATTACATAAAACATTAAACATAACTATAACAAGTATTCATGAATTCATCGTGCGTTGCAGCGTTGCTTATATAGGTACCGATGACGCAAGCAACCCTTCTCGAATCTTCTAGAAGTTCGATGACTAATAATTTACGTAAGCTGCTGTCTGCGTCTGCCGAGGCATCGTAATTATGATTCATACATCTAGATTGTTCGGAATAATGAGTCACCATTTCCGGTAGGTTACACTATTTTTAAGTTTCAAGTCTCGCTTCCTTTATAAAAAGTTATCTTTTAGAATGTTAATGTAAACTGTATGTAAACTATTCTAATTTACTAATCTTTGCGGCGTCTTTATGCTTGCTGGGTTTACTACATCGTGAAAGAGGAACTATACATGCTATTGTTTATGCATCAACACTCAACGCATATCAGTATCATGAACCAAAACAATTCCAAGAGCAGCACAGTCACAGTCAGCAGTCTACCGCCGCCGCGCCGCTTAGCTAAACAAATATTATTTCACCGATACAACTTATGGTCGAATGACGAATATTCTAATGTCCTTACATAATAAATAATAATTAATAATTGTACTTACTTATCACTATGTTACTATTACTACTCGTTTGTTTATCGCAATGGTTTAAGATTTAACGAACCCTAGAACTCCCAAGGGGGGGGGGCAAAAAGTACCCGCGGTTTTTCCTTTTTCTTATATCTCTTTTAGTTCTCAACTGATATGAATAGTCTTCCGTTTTATTGTCCCTTAATAATTCTACTTTCGTAATATTTAGTTAAATTCCACATATATTTGTTTTTTCATTTAAAAAAACACGCATAAACGACGTTGCTACATTTGTTTGGAAAACGTAAATACAAAACAGCATCGCGGTCGTATTACAAAAACTAATAAAATTTGTTCCAAGTGTGATCAAAACATTTGTAAAATACATATGGAAAGCAATAACATTTGTATAAATTGTAATTCCGGAAGTGCAAGTGAATAAAAAATATTATATGTAATAGTGTAGATAATAAGAGAATATTTATTTTTGTTTGTTTATTGTATTAAAAGTAATGTTAAATGAGTCTAATAAAGTTATTACTACATTCAGATGGTTGTGATAATCATATATCAGCATACTACTGCAACATAATCATTATTATTTGGAAAAAATAAGACAAAACGAGCGCGGGCAAAAAATTCCCCCCTTGGGTAAGCACGTAAATATTTTATCTTGGGAGTTCTAGGGTTAAGTTGTTACATGGAATTTAAGATAAGAATGAAAAATGGGGAAGTGCTCTGTTTTTCTGGGGTGTGTCCGGCTTGCCTGGGGTGTGCCTGGCACACCTTGCACCCCCCCTAGTTTCGCCACTGTCAATAATAAATATAGCAAAATTTTAAATGAGATAAATATCAAATATTTCTTGATTGTTGATCTACCTCCATCTCAATTGCATTATTCAAAATGCCAATAAGTAAAGGGAAAATTTTTATTTCAATTTAGTTTTAATTTGACTGATGACGGAGACAGATCATAGTCTCCGAAAGCTTATAATAGGTGCTGAAAACGTTGTCCATTATTTTCTAAGTATAAATTTACTCTACGTTTAATATTCTCGAATACGGCTGCTAACTGTTGTGGGGTTAATGCATTAACGGCGTTCTCTATGGCATTCTGTAACTCCTCAACCGTATGCAAACGATTTGCATATACAACATTTTTAAGATGACCAAAGAGAAAGCAGTCGAGCGAAGCCAAGCAGGGAGATCGTCATGTCCATCGATTTTTGCTTATTATTCTATCACCGAAAAATTGTGGTAAATATGCCCACGTTGCCCGATCCGTGTGGGTTGTAGCGGAATCTTGCTGGAAAAAACTAATTTTGAAGCTCACCGTCGTGCAGTTGTTCAATAAAAGGTCTTAGAATTAATTGTTGATAGTTTTCCGCTTATATATTTCCATTTAAAGAAATTGGTCCAATTATTCGACTTCTTAACGTGGCAATCCAAACTCCAGTTTTAACTGGCTGTAAAGGAGTTTCCATAAATACATGGGAATTTTCACTTGACCAGGTTCGGTAATTTTGGGAATTTATAGAGCCGCTTAGATGAATCCATGCCTCATCACTGAAAAATGTTATATCCAAAACATAATGTAATGGTTCGCACGTTGGGCACCATTTTGTGATAGTTCTTTTTGTTCGGCCTACTATTGGGAGCTATTTTGTACTGGGCCTCACGTTGAGGATTGTTTTGTAACGGGCGTATTACCTGCAATTATTACCTTGCTTACATACAGCTGGCTATAAAGAATAATATTTGGGTTCTTTTTAATTATTTTACAATTTCAAAATTATTGAGTAAAAATTTTATGTTGTTTTTTATGAAAATGTGAAATGGTTCAACGTTAACTAAGTGATTTTAATTTATAAAGATAACATTCATTAACTAAACTTTAGTTTTATTGTTATCACATTTCAGTTCGTGTAAATGAACTTCAATAATTACTCAACAAATTCCCTTTTCCTTTTATCGAGACGCTCCAGCTAGCTTAATAACGCCATAAATGGTTATTGTCATCATTCATCAAAATTATTCTCAATCTGATGTTAATTACCTGTACTTTGCAATTAATTGAACTTGCTTTCTTCAGTCTTTACACACGTAGTGTTTGTATAAGCTTTTAGGATTTGTAACAGTCAATAACGAAAATGAATCAAAAGTGATAATATTTAATCAAGTGAAATCCTAAATGCCGACTGTTTTGTTTACAGTATCATATAAAAATGATTCTTATTCTATGTTAGTATTTTTTTTTAATATTGACATGCAAAAACGATCCTTTACAAATCATCAACGAAATATATTTTCGTTGAGCATTTGTATCTAAACATAAATTTAAAAATAATCTAAATACACCAATTTTTATTTATTTATACTCTCAAAAGGTTCTTACTTGTTATCACTGCGTTGGAACTGGTGACGTAATGCTTGCGTTCCTTGGCCCGGTGAAGAGGCCTCAAATAGATTATAGACTTTGGATCTTTCTTGGGGATGAATACAATTTTAGTAAATAATTGCTCGATATATTTACACTATATAGTTTTTACTTAATTCTTCAGTTTTTATTACAAACGGCGTGCGCAACAAACTGCAAACGAGCCACAGACGGTTATGCCTTTAATCACCAATGTTTTTGTTTATTATCTTTTATACGTCGATTTATTAACTGGGTCGATTGTTTATCAATCGCTATCAAGAAATCAACTTGGAATACTTTCAATACGCACTTCAAACGCTATTGTAAATTATTACGCAATCTTTTTATTATCGCGAACTTGACAACATTTACACTTTTAATCCTTTTTAGCTTTTCTTCGCATTAGTAAGGAAAATATCACTTATACATCTTTATCACTGTATCAACTGAATTTTCGTTTTAATTGCACAATTTAAGTTGCAGCATAACCTAAGCTGCAATTATCGCTTTTTAACCGTTTGGTTACTTTCAATTCAACCAACTCTGATCGCTTACTTAGCGCGACTCCTTCTAATCGCTTACTTCATGCGACTGACTAAAAATACACATTTTAACAGCGTTTCTACTTGCTCCCTTTTACAAAACAGTCACACCCATAAATTATCGCGTATATTTAAAAGCTTTCCAATTTAATATACATACTCATCGAAACAAGCTCAAGATTTTTATCTTAATATTAATTATATTCAAATACGAATAACCAATAACCATTAATGCTCATCGAAACAAGCTCAAGCTTTTTATCTTAATATTAATTATGTTCAAATACGGATAACCAATAACCATTAATGCCATTTAACAGCGCGAAATTCGAATTTCTAATGCCTTCATTAGAATCATGGTTATTGAGATTATCGTTAAACCAGGTATAGTACGTTCACCGCTTTTCAAAGTCAGTTGGCAGCAATGCTTGTAATACAGACGTTTTGTACGGGTGCATTTTCAGTTTTTTACAAGCCCTCTGGCATGTCCCATACGAAACACCTACAATTACAATTAATAAATAATCAACATTTAGTGATAAAAACAAATTGCTACTTTGAGCAGGCAATCGTCTTAAAGATTTATTGGGACTAGCTTCCAATCGCGAAAACAACACTAACAATTATAACCTAAGAATTATTCGCATTTTATTTTTATTCCAAACAGAGCTCTGTATTTATTTACTTGCCAGATAAATCGATCAAGTATGTGCAGTTTTAGTTTTGAAAAAGGCAGATTTTACATGAATTACTGGAACAATAAGAACACAAATAAAACGGCAAGAACAGAAGAAAGCAAATTATTACAGTTTATACATACGTATTTATGCACGCTCATGACCCCAGCGGATGAAAGCTTTGATAACAAACTTAAACTACAATATGGCCATAGCGGAGTTACAAACCCTACAATCAATCTGGATCACACTATACTTAGTTTTCAGGGTTTTTATGTGGTGCATTTGTATATTTAAGTTATACTCTCTAAACTATTCGATAGCCGTTACAATTATCTTCGTCAGTAGTAAAATTATCCTTCAAAATTGTTTTTTAATTTTACTACTGACAAAGATAACTGTAACGGTTATCGAATAGTTTAGATTGTATAACTTAAATATGCAAATATACCGCATAAAATCCCATAAAAGAAAAGTATCTTAATATCGTAATAGCATAGTTACCGTTTCATAACATCATAGTTACCGTAATTCGCGATTTTGTGCAGATTTGGTTTGCTGTAACCAAGAGTAAAATAGTTGCTGACGTGTTTTGTCATACCTCAGGATACAACTTAGCAAATATTATCAACGTTGCCGTGTTTCTAAAAACCCTTGTATTAGGATATTAAGATAGTCACAACAAACTCTGATGTTACTACGCAACATCGTAGTTAACTTTGAATATCTTTCTTACATAAATAGCTAATATTTCAAAATTTGATTAATTTGATTAGGAGTGAAGTTTTTTGTAGAAATTAGAATACGATAGAACTTGGAAAAAAGGATCAAACATATAAAGTTAACAGCGTTAGTTGAAAAGAGATCATTTGTATCATTTGTTGGCTATTACCATATGTATGATGGGTGTAGGACGTTTCGCCGCGGTCGGTTCGCCGCGGCCGTTTCGCCGCGGCTGTTTCGCCGCAGGGCCAATTCGCTGCTGGCTGTCTCGGCGCGGCCGTTCCGCCGCCAAAAGTACAGGGTGGCCAAATTTAGATGTTTTAATAGGGAATCTCGTAAACTATAGCTCGTATGAAAAAATGGACCTCGCATCCTTGATCTCTTTTTTTGACAAAACACCACGAATTGCGTTGTAAATATGAATTTATTAGAGACGGAATTAACACACTGTATAAAAATGTTGTTTTAGTCCGTTTATATTATTATTTTTTTTAATATCTATAAATTGTAATATATAAATTACGCCCTAAAAAACTAAGTTTTTTTCTAAAAAGCAGTAATAATGAGTTCATAAAATACCCATTCCAAATAAAGATACATATTTTCGAAAAATAAATGTTTATTATTTTCTATGTACATACTACAATACGTCAAATAATTAGATTAAATACATATAATACCTACATTATATTAATGAAATTGGTAATTATGGGCGATTGAACGCAAATATTCTAAAATTGTTCTGTCATTAAATTCTCTAACAATTCTTAAAATTCTTTCGTCACCTAATGAGTGTCCTAATGATAATTATCTCATTAGAAATAATCGTTAATAAGTAATTAAAAATTATTATTAATTTTTAATTACATATTTACCTTTGAACTTATTCGTTCATAACAAAAACTTATAATAATCGTTAATAAGGTTTAAAATTTGGTAGATACGTGAGTTTTTATACGATATATTTAAAAAAATGTAAGATGGTATGTGCTAGTGTTCAATTGAATGCAATAAAATAATGTTGGCGGCGAAACGGCTCGCGCCGAAACGGCTCGCGCCGAAACGGCCAGCGGCGAACTGGCCCTACGGCAAAACGGCCGCGGCGAACAGGCCGCGGCGAAACGTCCCACACTGGCTTGAGGATTCGGATACTTTTTGAATATTTTCTTGTGTATTTTAGAATGTCAGATAGACGTAAAAAACGATATGGTGCTCAATGCAAAAGAAAAAGGCTCGAAAAGCAATCACAAATTGATAAACACGCTGGGAGTTTAATGAACTACCTAGGAACTAAGAAAAATGAGGTTGACAACCCAAGGTTGTCCCAAGCTGAAGCAGACTAAAACTGAAATTACAATGATACTGTCGAACCGTAACCGATAATGACACAAATCTAGAACCTAGTTTGTAAGAGTAAAAGAGGTGCCACCTGTACCATTAAAGTACTCTAAGTATCCAGTTGATATCGGTAAGAAATTCAGTACCCCTTAAAATAATAATAGTAATTATAATAATAATAATAATAAAACCTCTCAAACTATGGGCGTTGGTGCAGGTCCTACCGAAAAAAACCGTAAACAAAACGAATCAAGAGAAAGTTCTTGGTTCTTGGTTCTTGGTCATTAGAAGAAAGGGAAATGAACAGTTTGCTAATTTCGATAAGATCAGCCCTTTTGCTATTAGTATAGGTATATATGGACTGTTTGGTACGGTGAATATGCTCAGAAAATCTAAAATGGTCTTTTAATGGGATCTACGTCCATTAACCAAGCAAAACGCATATTACAAAGTAGTACATTCCTAGGTTACGATATTTAAGTATTTTCTCATAAAACTTTGAACATTTCAAAGGGGGTAATTTGTTGTCAAGACCTATTAAATTGTTCTGCTGACAAGATATGTGAAGAACTTCATTCGCAGGGACTAATCGAAGTGTGCAGATGAAAGTCAAAGAAAGATGTAGTATTACGGGACAGTCCCGTACATGTTCTCACATTTAACTCGTCAACTCTTCCCAAAACAATAAAAGTGGCGTTCTATTCGCTGAATGTACGTCTATATGTACCTCCGCCATTTAGATGTTTCAATTGTCAGCAATTTGGTCACTCAATTACCACGAGTGTGTCTGTGGCGAGAAATTGCATGAAGGTAGCAGACGTGAGGACTCTATTGCATGTGTACATTGGAACGGCCCTCACTCAGCCCGATCCACTCAATGCCGGAAATATAAAACTGAAGTAGCAATACAAGATATAAACGTTGGGGAAAACATTACGTACGCAAAAGCAAAGAAAAAGATAGTAATACCAACACCAACGTTAGGAGTTAGTTACGCAACTGCTGCCAGAGAAAAACAACTAACATTTGATATCCCATCATTGGCAAAAGAGTTAGTTCCTCTAACGGTAGAATCCATAAAACCACTGATTTCAAAAAGTACAGATAATGTAGAATAGCCTCCTATTATGCTACAAGTTCCGAGCTTTATAGCACCTGGTAACTCACAAACTGAAAGCCTATTAGACGTCCGAAAGTGAGGTGCCGATGGAATCTACTTCTTCAGTGATGGAGGTGACTCTCAATCGTTATCAACCAGCAGGCAGAGAAAAATCTCCGAAAAAGGACTAAAGGCTGACCGAAAGGAAAACCCCGGAAATCTAAATAAATCTAGTCATTAATCTTAGATTAACGTGATAACCTAAGTGTGACACATATCTATTTATCTACTTATTTTATCGTTAGTTTTTTTTTTGTCCAGTCATTTATCTCGTCATCTTACAGTTTGGTTTGTCTAGTCTTTTATTTGTTTTTTATTTATACAATATTTGTCATTTATCCCTTCCTCATAGTTTTTGATGAGTTTAGTAATCCTAAAACTTAAAATGGATACTTATATATTGCAGTAGAGCTGTAATGGTATAATTAATCGATACTGTGATCTAAAACTATTAGTAAGGAATTTTTCCCCATTATATATATGTCTACAAGAGACGTATTTAAAGGCAGACCGACCATATAAACTGAAAGGTTTCTCAATTTACAGAAAGGACTTTTTACCTCATACCCGCGTCTGTGGAGGCGTTGTAATACTTATTAGAAGCAGTATGAAAGTAACTGCCACTTCAAGCAGTGGCAGTTCCCACAGTCTATCCCATAGAGCTCACCATATGCAATGTTTACCTAGCTGAATTTAACTGGGTCCTACAGGATTTAACTCAGCTCTCAGACAGTTACCCACACCTTTCATCCTTCTAGGTGACTTCCACGCAAATAGCGATCAAGGGGGTCTAGTAGGAAAGATACGAGAGGCCACCTGGTTGAGACTTTTTATTGAAAGAGAAGAGTTATTATTGTTAAATACTGGATTAGTTTCACCTAAGGAGGAGATTTTTTAGCTGTGGTTGTAACGTTTGTCATCCTACTGTAGCCCCACGACTTACTTGGAATAGTGTAGACCATCTTTATGACAGTGACCATTGTCCTATCATTATCTTGTACAACTACCAGAACAACAAACAGGAATCCTTTCCTAGAAGATTAATTACAAACAAATCAAATTGGTTACTTTACAAAGAATCCCTTCCATCTACCCTTACAGCACTGTCCGTAGAAGCTGACATTTCTTTGCTGAGCTCTTCCACTTTGAACGCTGCCTCTAAAGCTGCCCCAATAAGTACAGGAAAAATTGGTAAACGTGGAGTGCCTTGGTGGTGTGACAAAGTAGCATCTGCAATACAAGTTAAAAAATAGGCATTTAATTGTTTCTGCGGAGATTCAACACTAACGATTATAATTCATTTCAAAAAGTTGAGAGCTATTGCTCGACGAGTAATACTCGAAACCAAAAAGAATCTTGGAAACAGTACGTGAATACACTTACCACCTCTAATTTAACAGCTTCTGAAGCCTGGAGGAAGGTTAAGGCCGTAAGTGGCACAGGACAAGATACAACCATCAAACAACTCTTTGTAGAAGATACATCAATCACTGTATTGTCTAATGTATGCGAAATAATGGCCACTCAATGTGAATCTGCTAGCAGGAACTATAACTATGAAAGAACATTTTTGCTTACTAAAACGCAAAGGAATATTGAGATAGAGTTTGCTACGGATTACGTGTTGGAGTACAACTTACCTTTTTCTATTCCTGAATTAGATTACGCACTAAAAGACATAAAATCATCTACTGTGAGCCCAGATAATGTAAACTATCAGCTATCACTTAAACATTGGACTTAAAACTTTCCTTCTGAATGTATACAACCAAATATGAACAGATGGTATATACCCCAAGATATGGAGAGAAACAACGATAATTTGCATATTAAAAGAAAACGGAGACCCAACAAACCCTAATAGTTATAGGACAATTAGTCTTACCTGCTGCTTCAATAAAGTTTTCGAAAAAAGTATTAATGTGCGGCTAGTATACGTTCTCGAAACAAGGAATTTGCTTACTCCATATCAATATATGGCAATATACTATAGACTGCTTGGTTCAACTAGAGGATGCTATACAAGACGCATACAATGAAAGATCGAACTTGTTAGCAGTGTTTTTTGATATACAAACGGCCTATGATATGATTTGGAGGTATGGCATATTAGAAAGGCCACATAATTGGGGCTTCCGTGGCAATCTTCCGAGAGCCATCAAAGTTTTTCTATCCGAACGCAGCTTTCGGGTAAGAATAGGGATACTTTGTCGTCTTGTCGTAGGCTTGAAAATGGTGCCCCACAAGGATCGACTTTGAGCGTTGCCCTATTTGCTGTTGCCATTAATAACATATTGGAAACCTGCCCCAAGATATCGGAAGCCTATATGTCGATGATTTGTGTATCTATGTTAAAGGTGAAACAATAAATCAAGTGAATTTACCCTTAGAAAGAGCAATAAACGCCATCTTAGGAAATTTAAATAGTACGGGTTATGGATTTTGTCAGGAAAAAACAGCATGTATTCATTTTTACAGGCTTAGGCGCCCTCATGTAGACCCTAATATCTACGTAGATGGCACCCGAATAAAATGTATAGAAAATATTAGATTGTTGGGTCTAATTTTTTATGCTGCTCTACAATGGCACTTACAGATAAGTGAGGTCATACTTAAATGTCACCGTACTTTAAATATAATAAGATGTTTGGCCAGCAAAATGGGAGGGGGCAGATAAAGAAACTCCTATAAAAGTGTACAAAGCGATGGTTTTGAGTCGTATTCACTATGGTTGCATAGTGTACGCCTCCGCTAGGAAAAGTGCTCTCAACCGCATAAATAGCGTACACCACTTGGGACTTAGATATTGCACGGGAGCCTTTCATACTAGCCCAATTCAAAGCGTGTATGTAGATGTTGGAGTCCCATCGCTTGCAAAAAGAAGAGAGCGAATTATTCTTTGTTAGTTAACACGAATAAAATCTCAACCATCTCGTCCAAACTAAAACATATTGTTTGAAAATATGCACACATATGCATAAAATCCGACAGTAACTAGGCCAGTGAGAATACGAGCACACGAGGTACTCGATAATTATCAAATGAGTCTCTCGCCACTATTGAAGACTAAGAATCTGGAAATACCATCATGGACGATACGATTGCCTATCGTTATAAAATTTGATAACTCGACAATCAAACTTAATACGAACCAGTTCTCCAATAAAATATTTATATGTACGGTAGGAACCAAAACTATGGAAGGTGTAGGTAGTGTAATATACGTAGAGAACAACCACCACTCTTGGTTCCTCCCTCCAGAAAGTTCAAAAATTATGGCTGAAATGTCTTCTATATATGAGGCACTACTTCCCATCAATCAGCAAGGTACGTAATTATGAGTAAATCTAAAATAACGATCCTACTCGTTATGAACAGATTTACAACAAATTCCATGGCACAACTGATTCTTTCGCTGCTGCAGGAAATATATCCATCCCCAGTAAATGATTTCAGTCTAATAAGCAGTATGTGTATAGCCTACGAAGCTGCAGTTGGCGCAACTAAAAAGGAAGACCCAATAGAGGTTAACCTACATACGCTCGATGAAACCGACAAACAATTAATTGGTATATTTAATAAATATCGGCAAGAAGAGTGGGACGAGTCTGATACGGCTCTTAGACGCATAAAGCAATCAGTAGTATGTTGGAAATTTCTTAAAAATATAACCCGGGAGGGGTAACGATAACAAGGCTGCGTGTATGTCACAGCAAAATTACAACGGAATACTATCTGACGGGAAGCCATCCACCTAGGTGTAATAGTTGTAACGTTCCTATGTCAGTAACACACTTGCTAATAGAATTATCACTATATAACAACGAACGACAATGCAACAATCTCGAGCAAAACTTAGAAACCATACTTTGCAATAACAAACATAAGAAGCGTCAATGACCATATACGTTAAAATAAAAACTCTAATATCTTATCATTCTCCCTTTTGCCTCTGCTTACAGGAGACACATCTAAGAGAAAACATGTCCTTTAATCCTAGAGGATACAACTATATAAGAAAGAATGCCGAGTCAGAAGTAAGAGCCAAAGGACGGGTAGCAATATATATTAAAGAAAGTATTCCCCACAAAAGTATGCTTCTTAATACTAGTCTACAAGCAATTGCTATCCAGGTTACATTTCCTATTAATTTAACAATATTCAATATATACTTGCCACACTATGCTTGGCCTGCTGAGAACATTCAGTACCTAGAGAGGCAACAACTCACAACTCCATATTTAATAGTTGGAGACTTCAACTCGCACAATAGGTTATGGGGATCTCACAAAAAGGACCTTCCAGGCAGATTAATTAAAGAATTCATTGAAGAAAACGATTTAATTATCTTAAACGAAGGAGAAGGTACTTATCTTAACTCTTCCACTAATAACTTTTCGGCAATTGATTTGTCCATAGTATTTGCCCAAATAGCCCCATTATTGCGTTGGAAAGTATTATAAAATGTCACTATAACTGATCACTTCCCAATTCGAATCGAATTCGCAAACCGTGTTCGAACATCACCTGTAATTAAAAAATGGCAACTTTATAAAGCGAATTGGAGTTCATCAAACGACTATAATCCTGGAAGCAGCTTCAGGAACAATTCCGTATGTAGAAACGAAAGTATATGGACCCACCAACGTTCCATGTTTGAACGAAGAGGTGAAAGAAGCTATTAAAAAGAAAAAGAGAACGCTAACAATATTTAAGCGTTATCCATCGTATGAAAACATGATTGAATTTAAGAAGGCCAGAGCCATAGCAAAAGTATCCATAGAACAATCAAAAAAAGAAAGTTGGGAAAGATATGTAGGATTTCCAACTCCGGATACACCAGTATCTACGATGTGGAGAAGAATTCAATCAATCATGGGCAGAAATTTTACTCCGCAAACACCCGTATTAAATCATAATGGTATACCGGTGTACGAGCCCCAAAAAGTAGCCGAATGTATTGCAAACCATTTCGAGGATGTGAGTAGTAGTGATAACTACAATCTTCAATTCACTATACTATACTAAAAGATAGAGACGAACAAAGCGAAATCATAGTTAGGGAGTCAGATGAGTATTACAACGCACCATTCTATCTACAAGAAGTAGAAAATGCCTTAAAAGATATTAAGCCCCTAAGACAACGGGACCAGACAACGTGTCGTATGCATTTATAAAACAACCAAATCCAGCGTACAAAACTGAATTGTTAAAGCTGTATAATATGATTTGGGAACAAGGAATATTTCCAAACAAATGGAAAGAAGCGCTAATAATTCCTATACCCAAAAATAAAACGGAATTGGACAACCCCACAGACTATCGTCCTATTTGTTTAACCAGTTGTGGAAAAGCTGTTTAAAAATATTGGTGGCATCTAAGCTAATGTGGCATCTAGAAGCTAACAGTCTTTTATGCAATTTTCAAATGGGTTTTAGGAAAGGTAGGTCAACAATTGATCAACTTGCCATACTTGAAAATTAAATGCAGAACGCATCTGCTAGTCAAGAACATATGGTCGCAGTGTTTCTAGACGTATAAAAGGCGTACGACACAACTTGGAGCCATGGAATCATAAAACCCTGATGAAATGGAAAATCGAAGGAAGAATGTTGGCATTCATTATAAACTACCTGAAAGACCGATACTTTCGAGTAAAATTCGCAAACTGTTTGCCAAAAGTTCGATTGCAAGAGAGTGGAATACCTCAAGGTTCCTCTATTAGTGTGGGGCTATTGGCTATAGCAATTAATATGAAGCTATAGATCTTACCATTGGTAAAAGCATGTATGTAGACGATCTGGTAATTTTCCATGCGTCCAAGGACATGACACGGGTAGAGCAACACTTACAAGTAAATATGAACAGGCTGTTCCAACATGCAAGCGAGGTAGGCCACGTTTGTATGTTGGAACAGCCTGTTTAGCTTCTCGAAAACGAAGACTCTATGTGTGCACTTTTGCCGATTAGGACAATGCGATCAAGAACCTAAGCTTAAAATAGGAGATAAAAATGTATCCTCATTAAAACACTTAGGATTAATATTTGATAAAAAGTTATTATGGAAACAGCACATAATTGAATTGACAAAAAGTGTAAACAAATTTTAAACATAATATGATCCATTGCGAACCTTAGGTGGGGCGCAAATAGAAATATTTTAATAAAGTTTGCAGTGCAGTAATACAAAGCAGAATAAACTATGGGTGTATCAATTACTCCGCAGCTAGGCCTACACATCTCAAAAAATTAGAATAGGTACAACTTGAAGGACTACGTACAAGTCCCTATTCTTCTGTGTGCTGTGAGAGCGGGATTTTGCCATTAAAATATCAAATGGACTTCAACATATTAAAATATGCTCTAAAAATATGGACACAAAGGTACCATTCCTTAAAAGAGGTATTATTCACAACCGGAAAAACAGACTTAATCTTCGAAAATGAGCCCACGATTACAAAACCTACAAGAATAAGGATTAAATACGCTATTACAAAGTACAAAATTACCTTAACAGATATGTATCAAAATCCAAATGTGGAGACTCCCCCGTGGGTCCTCAAAGCCCCAGAAGTCCACTTAGAGTGTAGCTCCTATAAAAAAGGAAATTTTAATAATACGATCTACAAAAATATAGTATATAATATAGTAGATACATACCAAAACGCAACCGTATTGTACTCGGACGACTCGAAAACTAAGGATGGCACAGCTTCGGCTATTTATTCAAACGGAGACGTTCACCATTGAACATTACCACGCACCTCCGGGGTTTTTACTGCAGAACTGTATTACATTTGGATGGGACTAAGGTAGATAGAATATGTAAATGGTAACATATTCTTAATTTGTACTGATTCGATGAGTGCCCCACAAAGTATATCAGACGTGTCCAATCAAGATCCATTCGTGCAAATAATACTAAATTTACTTTACTGGTTGGGCACCAAAAATAAATTAGTTAAATTCGTATGGATTCCCAGCCATACAGGTATAACGGGCAATGAAGTCGTCGACAAAAAAGCGAAGTTGGCAACAAAACTAAAGCCATGCCATCGTATACCATCGCGATATGAAGAGATCTTAATTGATATAGAAATAAAGCAAACTTGGCAAATGCTATGGGAAAATGACACGACCAAATTGAAATAAGTTAAGACCAATATTAATAAGTACGAATACCATCTGTCATTAACTGGAAGGGAACAACCAGTACTTACTAGATTGAGAATAGGGCACACGAGGTTAACCTCTTCATATATGCTATCAAGAAATAGGCAAAAATAATGTGATCACTGTCTGAATATTCTTACAGTTAAACACCTTTTATGTGAATGTGACGGATATAGTAATGTGAGGAATCAATTCGGATTATCAAATGAAATTGCAGAATCCTTAGCAATGGATACAAACAGTGAGAAAAAGGTTATACACTTATTAAGACATATTAAGTTATTTAATGATATTTAATGGACTAGGGCAGACATTATATATTCATATAAAGGATTCAACAATCTGTGGTGCCAGTGGACACCATTGTTCTGTATGTTGTTCTTGTAGCCATGGATGATGAATGATGTGCGTAGGTGTTGATTATGTGGACGTGTCCTGTGGTCGGGTGTCGTGTGATGTAGCTGTTGATGCCCAAGTACATCTCTAAGAGATTGAAACAAGTATTTGTTATACGCATAATACTGTAGTTACTAGATTACTACAGTCCGATTGCTGGGTTAGTATTCCAAAGCCGCTGTCACCTTTCGGATGACTAACAAGGTCTTCTCCATATTGGGTCCTCCGAGAAGGGCTAATATGGAGTCGAATTCTAAGGCGGGTTGAGTAAGCCGAGTACCGATAGTGGCGGGAGCCGCTTTTGTTACTTCCACTATGCACAACTGTGTATTGTTTTTGCTGTAAAGTTTATAGTTACTCTTTTAGTTTTCTTTCCTCAGAAGGAATTCCACGTTGGATGCACCACAGTGACGGTTTAAAAGAACATGAGACTAAAAACCGTCACATTCAATGTCGAAACTCGTGGATTTATTTTGTCAGCAATTAAAACTATTGCCAATGCGCCATAAAGGCTTTTTGCTGCAGTGACAAATTATTGGTATGAGGTCCTTCTACATATTTTGTCAACAATAAGAATGTTTACTCAAAATTGTTTAGGTTTGGCCATCAGCTGTACCAGTGACAAACTTTAATTTTTTACAAATTATTGAACTACTAGCTCAATTTAATCCAATAATGGAAGAGCGTGGTCGCAGAGTGCTTAAAAAAAACAGGAATCCAAAGTTCACTATCTCGTAAAAGATATACAAAACGAACTTATTTATCTTTTACATTCACATATTAAATCACACGTTATGGACGAAATTAAGAAATCCTAATACTATTCTATTATTCTAGATTGTACTCCTGATGTCAGTAACATACAGCAAGCGACATTTTTAATAAGGTATGTGTCTATTGACCAATCTAACCCCAATTATATTATCATCAAAATGAACGATGCAGTTAAATCATTAAATTTAGTTGTCAACGATATGGTAAAGGCGCCCCTAGAAGCCGCAAATTTTTTTAATGTACTTCAAAAAATTTACTTGTTTTTTGCTTCGTCAACCTTTAGATGGGCTATATTAATACAATACGTTAAAGTACTGACTCTAAAACCACTAAGTGATACTCGTTGGAAAAGTCGAGTAGATGCTCTAAAACCCTTAATGTATCAATTTGAAAGTGTTTATAATGCTTTATTAAGTATTTATGACGATACTGATATTGACACTTCTATAAGATATCAGAAAGCTACTACAGACCAAAGACTACGATTTATCATCTACAGATTCTAAATTAAAATTTATTTATTTTTTACAATATATCAAGTTATTAATGCTATATCATGTAGATTTGATTTGATGAATACCTACAGCAATCATTGTTAATTTTTGTTCAACATGCATGGGTTGAAAAATTTACTTAAGAACGAGTTAATTAATATTGTAAGGACTTGGAAATACTAATGGACTGATGGTCTATCGGGAGATGCGGACGCATGTGAGCTAATAAATGAAATAGAATCCGTTTTACGGTTTGTAAATGCAAAACAAAATTCATTTGAGGTATTAAAACGTATAATTACTTTAGATGTAACTCCTAACCTCAGCATTGCCTTAAGACCTGTTGACCTTGCCTGTGACTGTGGCAAGTAGAGAAAAGAACTTTTCTAAATTGAAATTAATTTAAAATTTCTACCCAAAATCGGCTAAAGAGTTTTGTTACATTAGCTATAGAATATGAACTAGCAAAGAAAATTAATCTTAAAATTATTATTCAGGGGTTTGCTGAATTAAAAGTAAGAAAAGAACACTTTTAATTGTTTACGCGATTTTGTTGTTTTTGCACTGGTCCTGATATAAAGAACCTGATAAAATGGCATTAAGGAGGGTATCGCACAAAGAAAAAATGGATGTGTTCGTTCTTAGAGACGGCATCATCACCAAATAGTTTATGAAATGTAATTACCTCAAGTTAAAACGATTATGTAAGTTTAAGAAATGTGCACTAAACACTCCACAAATACATCTTAAGAGTAAGCATAATCAAAATAGGAGTTTTATCCGTTTTTGCTATGTTTGTTAATAAACTTCCAGTGACTTCCGAAATGGGAATTCCAACACATCATTTATGAATGATTTCCTTTTAGAACAGATTGACGCTCTCGCATCCAGTAGAGGTGCATTGTTTTTCAATACATTTTAAAATAGAAAGTATGGAAGGTATGAATGCTTATTCGAAATCAAGTAATTCTGAATCTTCTAAGTATTTTGCGTAGTAAATAGAAAGAACAAGCAACGTCCAAATAGGAAGTTTATTCTAACCTCATTTTACAGCCCCTCTAAAATGCTAGAGGATTTATGCTGGAATCCGTAATATATTATATTATGTTTCTATTACCCGTTCTTTTATTTTATAATGCATATTGTGTTATACCAATTGTATTAAACTCTACTACATTTTCCTCTTCATATAACAGTTAGGAAGTCACACAATTATTCATTAAATGTATGCGCCCTCCTTCTAACTAATAATACATGTAGAAAACCGATTGCGATTGGATTTAATAACGAACTTGGTTTATGTATCTTTGGAAATTCGCAACTACTGAGTGTGACGTGAATTCTTGGATGTATTCCTTTGTTTTGTATTCTCATTAACACTCCTGAGCTTCTAACTATTTGATAAGTTATAGAATCAATCAAAATACAATTAAATTGTTGATTGGTTTACGGTTTATTCCTGTTTCGTTTTTAAGATATATTTTGCGGAAGACTGTGATTATCATGGCAGACTTGCAAAGTGCGAACTTTTAGAAGTGAACGGGTTTTACAATGCAGAGATTATCAATCTACAATTTAAATCGTACGTATGAACACGGTCTTTAATATATCAATAGCTAAAATTTCGTGGGCAAACGCTATTATGCGTATTAATTTTTAATCAAACAATACAAAAAGTGAAAAATCAATTATTACTTTAAATTAATTATTACGGAATTTAATTGGCAAACAAGAGACGTATTAAATATTCCCAGTGTCAATTGTACTCGTTTGTTTTAAACTTCAGGTTAGATAACTGATGGATCTGAAATGTGATAGATTTATTTTTGAAGTGCAACAAACCAAACTTTTTAAACATGTCAGATAACTAATCTCAATTGGGATCCGAACGAGTAACATCAATTACTTAGCGTAAGCTAATAGCAAATTTTCCAAAAAACCTTAGGAATCGTTTTCACGATACCGCGCGGTTTTGAGAGAGAGCCTGTGTTTGTCGATGCGGCTTTCTATTTCGAAGAGGACTACGCCTTCCCACCGTTGGGAATTCCGCATGTCAGCCAGTAGATCTCGTTGCTATTCAGCCTGCCGAACCGACCACGGAGCAGTGACGCACCACCGGCCGTCTGTACACAGAAGAGACGACGACCCAATAACACCACAACCAGAACCATATATATGTATTAGGATGGTTCGAAAAAAACGTTTTTGCGATTTCGAAATTCCATTACCATTCAAAAGTTGCAGTTTGTTCCGTAGAATTCGGTAAAAATCATAAAAAAATTCTAAATTATCATCTTTAGTTCGCGCATGTAGCTTAAAGTTTGAAAAAAAATTAAAAATTTAAAAAATTTTAGAATTGTTTAAAATTTATTTCTAAAACTTTTTTATTTGTCCAATAGTAATAAAATAACACTATGCAATATATTATCCAAGAAATATTAATTTTATAATTTTTTTAAAGCGTCTTTAGTTTGCGCTCAAACCCTAAATGTGTTTAAAAAAAGGTTAATTTCGACATTTTCTACCAGTTTTAAATCTGCTCTTCGTAACGTAATTTGTTGTTTGAAATGCTGTAACTATAACTACATATAAGACTAGATGTGTGTTTTAAGACATTTAAAATGCTTTTATGTTTCTATACAAGTAAAAAGAATCAAGCCATTCAACAAAGCAGAGAGGCCTGCGTCAAAACTAGCGCCGCGTCGGGCGCCTGCCTACTTTTACTTGTCGCGACATGTAGTAGTCTGGTCGACGGTCGTGCTTGTCTTGGAATGAACTATATGGCACCTTCTCTCCATAGTCAGTATTCACTTAGTCTTACTAGAGGCAGCATTGTCTGTGAGTAATGTTCTAAGTAGGTTGTGTTCGACATTGAGTTGCGTGCAGTGAATTAATATAATATATTGTTGGACATTGCGGATGTGTTTAATGTTGAAACATGGCGTCTCGTAAAACTTCTAAACGGTTAAGTGTTTGTCCAGTTATTGGTAAATCAAAACCTTTGAGTGAAAGTGCGTTACCTACATATAAAGATGTGTTATTGGCATGCATTGAAGAAACATTAAATTCTGTGAAAAATGTATCTTTTTCGGATATTTCTCGTCGTGTTGCTGCTCCAATAGAGGAAATTTACCGTAAAGCTTCTATACCAACTGTGAGTAATGAACGTATTGTAAAATTGATCAAGGATTTTCATGATAAGTACTACAGTTTGAAAAAGTCATTTAGTCGTGATAACGAAAACCTAACTTTGTCATTGAAGCCAATACCAAACTTTTTGATGTCGCTTTCTGCAAATGTGTGATGCATTTTACGTGTTTATGTGGTAAGAATCCAATCTCTTGTAATTGTAAAGTAATTATGGATTGTAGGTGTGATAAGGCAAAGAAGATCCCTATTATTGAGAGAAAATTTATGTATGACCAACGAAATATGCGGTTAAGATACATTGGCACCTTAGACAGAGTAGAGACAAATAAGATAGGAAAAAGAAATCAACGATTATACTTCTGTAAGAAACCTGATGTTAATCCCAGTACAACAGAGGCTACAGTTTGAATCTTCACAAGACACATTAATTGAGAAAAACGAAGATAATTTTGACAGTTTACCATCAACTTCTCAAATTCGACTTAAACTTCCTGAAACTGCATTGATGAGTGATAGATATGGCATATCAGATAGAGCCACTGCCGCTATAGCTTCAAGTGTTTTACAAGACCTTGGCCTAATCAATGAAGGAGATCTATCGCTTGTAATAGACAAGAACAAGATCAGACGTCAAAAACATAAAGTTCGAGAGTCCTTGCAAACCGAACATAACAGTGTTAAGATATATGAGGTATATTTCGACGGAAGGAAAGACAACACTTATTTTCAAGAGAGAATTGATAGTAAAACGTATCGGAGACTAAAGAAGGAAGAGCATATAAGTTTAGTAAGAGAGCCTGGTGGAAAGTACATAGGCCATTTGACACCACAAGTTGGCACAGGAAGCGAAATAGCTACAAACATTTGGGGATTTTTAGAAAGTAAGAGCTTTGACCATGATGAACTTGTTGCTATCGGATGTGATGGAGCAGCAACAAATACAGGTTGGAAAAATAGTGTTATACGTAATCTTGAGATTAAACTTGGCCGCCCAGTGCAATGGTTCATATGCTTGCTTCACTTCAATGCACTTCCTTTCAGAGATTTGTTTGAAAGTGTAGATGGTGAGACTTCAGGGCCAACAAGCTTCTCAGGAAAAATTGGCAAACTTTTGGTGGACTGTGAAAAACGTCCGGTTGCGGATTTCGAAATGATCACAAGTGAAAATATTAACGTAACCAAATCTGATTTAAGTAACGACCAACAATACTTACTCGACATTTTTCAAGCAGTGAAGACAGGAAGGTGTCCTTCAGATCCTGGTCCTCTTAGTCATTCTAGGTGGTTGACATGTGCAAATAGGACACTATGACTATACATATCTGAATTGACACCTTCCGAGGAACTTAACATGCTTGTCAACTACATTTAGAAAGTGTGGAAAGAATAGTAAAACTGGTAACAGAGTCTTGTACAAAAGTTTACGGGGAAGAAAACAGAGATGGTTTCATAACATCAACACTGCTCTCAAGATCAGTTATGCCATCGTTTAACTTCAAAAGGGAATTCAAACCAATGCCTAATGAATGATCATAAGTAAACTTAAATTCACGTTCAAATTGATTGGCTGTTTTATTTTTAATTAAGATACTACTTCAACCTGTATCTGTATGTAAATATCATGTATTTATATATGTACAATGTAAATATAGTACAAAAACACCCCTACAATTGGATGGTTGGATGGGTAGGGAGTGGGTGGAACTCGAAGTGCAGCCACCTCCTCGTGGTGAGTTCTGTGTAGTTTCATTTTTTTGAAACGAGCTAAGAGCTGCACACAAGTTTACTAAGTTTTAATAAGAAGAAAAACTTGTTCAACAATCCATTCACGATAAAAAAAGAAAGAAGATGATCACTTTGACGATTTCAAGGTATTTCAGTTAAAATTTAAATATAAGCTTATTAATAAAATATGGTTGAAATATCCAATGATCTAACATATAAAGCTTTTTTTATAGAAAACACCTTACGTATACATAGTAGTTTTATTACTATTAGACAAAAAAATATTTTAGAAATAAATTAAAAAAATTAAAAATTTTTAAAATTTAAAATTTTTTTTCAAACTTTAAGCTACATGCGCGAACTAAAGATGACAATTTAGAATTTTTTATTATTTTTACCGAATTCTACGTAACAAACTGCAACTTTTGAATGGTAATGGAATTTCGAAATCGCAAAAACCTTTTTTTTCGAACCACCCTAATATATATATATATATATATATATATATATATATATATATATATATATATATATATATATATAGGGTGTCCATTTCGTGTGTAATTGTCCGATTAAGTGGTCCCAGGCTACTTGTCCGAAAAGGTGTGAGCAGGCTTCCCAAATAGACTAAAAGTTGCACATTTTAAAAATATTTTTATATACAGGATGATTCAGACAAATGAGGTCGACCAAACTCGATTTTCTTTAAATGAAACACCCTGTATATTTTCGCACCATCGAATAACTCGTGAAATTTTTCGTACATTTGAGGCGGTTTTCGAGTTATTCGCATTATTTCAAAATTCTTGAAAGGTACACGGTGTCAAAGAAATTAGTGTACCGCGGAAAATAAAAACGATTTTCTGAGGTGTTAAAGTCTGAGTACGACCCTACTAAGAACCATTCCCAATACCCGAAAATATTGTACAGTGTCCGAAAAATTTGGTTCAAACTTTGACATCACAAATATCGGAAAACTCATTTTTTTCAAATGGAAATCACCATTTTTTTATGTCACTATTGAATTCTCCTTTGAAAATCAATAGGAAATTATCTGACATGCCCTATACATAAAATAAGCAGTTTTTGATTTATTCGATAAAAACCAATTTCGTGTGTAATTGTCCAATTAAGGGGTCCCAGGCTACTTGTCCGAAAAGGTGTGAGCAGGCTTCCCAAATAGACTAAAAGTTGCACGTTTTAAAAGTATTTTTATATACAGGGTGATTCAGACAAATGAGGTCAATCAAACTTGATTTTTTTTAAATGAACTCGGTTAACTTAACCCGCATTGGAATTAGTGTAGTCTTTTATGGATAATTCTCTTATTTTGTTCCCATATTAATTGGTCCAGCTAATAAGCAAATTATAACATATGTTCAAAACGTCGCCCATTTTGATTCACGCAAGCTTGAATTCTATTCCGACATGAAGTTCTGACATTTTGTTACATTATAAGTGTAACACGTTGAAAGGCCTCCGTGATACGATTTTTCATGTCATCTCTCGTGTAGCCGATGTTTTGTAAACTGCTGTTTATACAAACCCCCGGAGGAAAAAATCTAAACTCGTAAGGTCTGGCGATCGAGCTAAATGGACACCCTATATATATATATATATATATATATATATATATATATATATATATATATATATATATATATATATATATAAATATATACAGGGTTATTACAAATGATGTTCATGATTTCAAGTGTACATAAATCTAGTTTTATTTATCATACAAAAAAATAAAATAGTTACATTTTAAGAAAAAATTAGAAATGTTCTATATGGGAACCCCTTATGATACGACAGATGTTAAGCGTGTAATCAAGCTTTTGCCATACTTTCGATGGCTCTGGTAATCCGTTGTTGGGATCTCAGGTATGCTTTCTGGTGGTGTATATACTTTATGTTTGATGTATCCTCACAAGAAAAAATCACAGAGGGTGATGTCCGGAGATCTTGGAGGCCAGTTCAGGAGTGCACCATCACTTGAACCTGCACGACAGATTCATCTACCAGGCAGCCGATTTTGAAATCCAGAATGAAGTTTAGCGATTCTTGTTCTAATTTCGGTAGAAGTCATTCCGTCATCATGTCCAAGATTTATTCCATTTATTATTTGTCCAATAAAGAAAAAAGGTCCGTACACTTTGTTGTAAATGATAGTACAAGACAGATTATCTTTCGGAGTGTAAGTGCTCGATGTAGGTGTGTGGGTTCTCCGAGCCCCATATTATGACATTATGTCTGTTCACTAAAGACTAAACATTTTACACAGTTTTAATTTTCTATCAAGGCCTACATGTTCTCACAAAAAGAAAGTCTTAGAACTTTGTCATTTACTTTTCATGCTTGAACAAGTTTGTAAGGCTTGAAATTTATACGTTTACGTAAAGTTTTCCAAACTGTTGCCTGTGGTATACCAAGCTGTCTACTGCATTTAACAGTAGATTTCTGTGGACTACGCGTAAAACTTTCCCTTGCCTGCTGTACAGCGTCATTGCTTATTAACGGCCTTCCAGTTGATATCTTTTTACAAATGCACCAATTTCTCTTAAAATTCAAGTACCACTTGTGATTGTTAGGAGGATCTTCATTAAATTTGGTTCTAAAGTGACGTTGCACACTAACAACTGATTGGTTGATGTGATAATCCAAAACATAAAATGCTTTCCTGTCTTCAAATTCAGCCATTACACAATTGACAACAATTGACTTTAACAAACAGCTGATACGTACTTAAATCAATGTAAGCAAAACTTTATGAGTTTTTCTTTCCAGTGGTACCAACTGAAATGGTCTTAAAACAGGTTAATCTAGTAATATTTATTATTGAAATCGGGAACATCATTAGTAATAACCCTGTATATATATATATATATATATATATATATATATATATACGCACCTATATATCATTGCTGGTCCTGGTTGTGGTCATTGTTAAAACCCTTTGTATGGATATATGTTTTATTATTATTATTACTACAAATCTGAATTATAAACTATACTAGTTAACAGTTGAAATACACAGAAAATTATAAAATATCAAGTAAGTGTAGATTCGCTACCGGCGGCTCCGATCGTAGCAGCTCGTCTACTCATGCAATGTGCCGACGACTGGCTACCTGGCACCGAATATTAGTCATTTTGTGTTAAGTAGACATATAAGACGATAGCATTCTGTTGAGATAGGTTTTTTAGTGTTTGGGTCAGCTGTTTCTCGGTTGCGACGTTGTGAAATTAATACGTGTTTGAATTAGGGTGTAGAAAGATTTGGGACAATATTATTTAGTAAATGTTTACTTGATATTATGGGTGATAAACCAGGCCCATCCTGACCTAAAAGAGCACGTTATGACGACTCTAATATGTCGTTGACCGACGAAGAACTCGCCGATATAATTTCAAATTAAATCAGCGGTAACGATTTGTATTTTAATGACATGGGATCGGAATATGTTCCTTCGAATTCAGAACCAGAAGAGGAGGATTTTTCTAAACCGAATTTACCTCAACTAACCTTTGACGAAATATCCCATGTAGGGGTGGTAATGACTACCAGCAGCAAGCTAATACACCTAACGATAACAGTACAGGAGAAAATCACCAGAAAGCTAATAAATGCGCTAATCCTGTTAGCTTGGCCCCAAGTGTTCCTTACCACCGAATGGCATAAAAAATGTTACATTAAAGAAGAGACGTGAATTGTTGATTCCTGTACTTGGGAATATGCCTATACACTTTTCTGATCTGTTATTTGACGAAGATCTTTAAAGGAACATTGTAGATGAAACTAGTGCATATGTAGTTTCTGTTTCATTCGTAAGCGTCACCTGTAACATCGTGGAAAGATTTAACTATTGTTGAATTTCGTGTATTTATATGTCTCCTTCTGCATATAGGGAGAATACAGCTTTACCATTTTCAGGATTACTGAAACACTAATACATTGTGCAGTATACTGATTTCTCGGGAACAAATGAGTTATAAACCGATTTTTACTGATACTAAGGAATTGAGAATGCGATGCTCTAAGAAAAATTAGACCTGTCAGTAACTATTTCAATGAAAACAACTATCGCTCGATGAAGGTATGATGCTATGGCGAGGTCGTCTAGCATTTGGGCAATATGTGCAGAATAAACGTCATTAGTATAGTATAAAGTTATACATGTTTATGAAACCTGATGACACGTCATACTGGTAGAAACAATCAAGAATTGACTGAAACAGGACATTCATCTAAAGTAGCCATGACACTGATGCAGGATAAGTTAAACCATGGACACTCGTTGTACACGGACAACTATTACAACAGTATTGCTGAAAAATGACACTTATTGTACTGGATCATTGCGCCCCAATCTTCGCCAAAATCCAAGAGAAGTTATTCAGAAGTAATTAAAAAAAGGTGATAATTTATCCTCATTTAAAGATGGCATTCACATCGCGATGTAGAATATCTCACGACTGAATTTGACAATTCATTTATAGAAGCGAACACCAAAAGAGGTCAGCAAGTATTGAAATCGGAGGCAATAGTGTAGTATAATAAATGTATATCCGGCATTGATCACCAGGACCATTTGCATGCTTATTATCCATGCAAAAGGAAAATCATCCGGTGGTACAAAAACTGTTTATACGTACTGTTAGCGAACTCATATAAATTGTAACATTCTGCCAACAAATCAAATCGATCACTCAGATTCTAGAGCAATAACATCGCGCACAAATCATAATATTTCCTTAACTTCCTCGCCTGCGGTTCGCCCTCGTCCAGTAAAAGACCACTTTCGGGACTTGTTACGTAAACTACTATTATCTTCATTTGTGTATAATATGTCATATTGATTTTCTTTCCACGTTCTTGCTAATTTAAAAAAATATATATTTTTTCCATTTTCTTTCGCCATTTATTTGTATAAGTTTTTCTTGAATTGTAGCAAGAAAGTTTGTGCAATGCTTAAGTTTTTCCTCACTTACCTTTTACATTTATTTGCACAATAGGTACATCGAAAACCATATTACGTAAATTTGACGTGTCGTTTAGTAATAACTTACTAACACCATACCGTTACTATTCTAGGGTTAATTTAATAAATGTAACAACAGATATTTTACTCAAGTAAAATATTTGTAGTATAAACAATACTAATGTATGTACCTACATGAAAAACAGAATAGTATCTGTTTTCTGTTTGCGTTTCTGCATTATATGATTATATACTGATGTAATGTTCACATACATGTAATCATTATTTTTTATACAACGCAATCAACGTGGAACATTTTTTTTCCATGTTCAAAATTAACGTGATACGTTATTTGATTTATTTTTTAGTTGGTAAATAGAAAGGTTTGGCTATACTTGTGATATGATTCTGTATATTATCCTCATTGCTTTACCATACTGCAGCAGTTCTGGTTGAGAGTAAAAACGTATGAACAGAACGCCTATTAAAGTCTTATAATTTTGTGTAGTTGATTTTAATGACACTCCTATACTCCGTTCTATCTTATTTTGCATTAGAACAGGCCATGGAAATGGAGAGTGTGATAGAGCTGTCATAAGAAAAAAAATGCTGCTACCACAGGTTTACTTTCTAAAGTGAAACTAATCTAGCGCTACAACATAGTTACTCACGTTATTTACACTTTGTTTGCACGAAAACCGTTGAATCCCTAGAGACCTATTTAAAAAAGTCTTCAGACGTTGAACTTCTCTGGCCTACATAAACCAGGAATTGTATATTCTTTACATTAGTCATAAATGATAACATAGTGTATTATCCAATACAATGAGAATGCTGCCCACTCTTCCAAAATAAACGAAATTCAGAGCGTAATTTCATAAGTAACCCAATTTGAAGTCTGATAAAATTTAACTGCGGCATTATTCTCTTTCTTGTCTATTAAACATGATGTACGGATGAATTTATAGGCAAACTAAGTTCTTCGGTCGCAAAGTCAAATAGCAAGGGAGCTAAGCGAAAATTTGGACAAAATTCTTATCCTTGACGATCTGAATACGATCTGTAAGATAAAACCTAGGCCAAAACAAAAATGGATCACAGAAATGACATGAGAGTTTTGAAATAAGAAGCGAGTGGATAACACTATCATCCGCCTTTTCAAAGCATTGCAAGATGTGACGTTGATAGCTTAAGGGAACTGTTGTAACAGATCGGTTAGAAAATAAGCCATAATGTTCATTTGTAATCGTAATTGAAATAAAACACTCCTAACAATGCCTTCAGAAAGCTCTGAAATAGCTAACATAATTGTAATTGCCCTATAACTTTTAATATCTGCCTTGTGATGTTTTTAAAAATATCACTATATTTCCGATTTTTAGGGAAAACTCCTTCCTTAATGGCTCTCGAGAACAATAATTGAAGAGGATGAAGACGAATATAAGAGCATTCTTTAATCACTTAGGAATGAATTCCGTCTGATCCTGCAGGTAATCTGCGTTTTAAGTTATCTATTGTTGAAAGTATCATTTTCTCCGTAATCTTGATGTTACTAAAATGAACACAAGTTATACTAGGGAAATCTTGATTAAAATTAATACCAAAATCAGTAGTGTAAACTGAACCAAAATAATCTGCAAACAAGTTAAAAATACCATACCCATTAGTTGTTACAGTATCAAAAAACATTGATGCCAGTAGATCTGAGTTGGCGTTCTGTTTTTTTATAAATGACCAAAAGAAATTTGAATTAAGATTTATTTTGTTTTCAATGTCTGTTATACAAGGTGATCCAAATCAAGTACACACTATTGGTAACTTCTTTATTGTTAAAGCTATAACATTGGTTAAATTAGCAAACTTGTATATTTTTTTCCCTCTAATTACAATAGTTGAATTAAAAAAACAATTGAACATCGCGTTTTTGAATTTTTTTTAAATGGAACACAGTAATTATTATTTTTTAAGAATCTTCATGAAATTTGGAATATAAATGATTACTATAAACTTTTTGCTAGGATGAAAAATAATGGAGTTATAAGAACCTAAACTTAATCTAATTATAAACTAATTTAGGAGGCTACGGAAACACATGACGTTAATTTATGTCAAACATGTAATTATCTGTTGAAAATAGAACCATAGTGAGAAATGTTGGAACCTTACTTGGTCAATAGCAAATGTTCGCTAAGAGCAAAAAATATTACGAGCAGTTATACCCATTTCGAGGTCAACATAATCGTCGATATTTACTAAAACTCTACCGGAAGTTTAGAACTTATGAGAATGTTTTTAATAAAAAGGGGCTGAAACTGAGCTGGGTAATTAGTGAAGCAGTTGAAACAGAAGTTGTTGGTTATTTTGAAGCTTATCGCTATAATTCGATAAGGGACATTGTTAGAGATTCCAATTTGACTTACAGTGCGATTCTCAGAATACTCAAGAAACATAAAAAACTCCCCCTATAAGTACAAACCTGTTCAAACATTACTCCCTGGAGATCCTGAAAGAAGAATGGTTTTTTGGCTATTGGTACATTAACAATGGCCATCAAAACGCCAATAATTATTAAAATACTCTATGGAGTGACGAGTTAAACTTCTCTAATTTTGGAATGTTTAACAGAAAACATCATTATTACTGGTCAAGAGAAAACCCCTTGCAAGCAAATCATATAGCCCCCAAAATCATTTTTGTGGGATAATTTCATCTAGAATTATTGAACCTTCTATTATGAAGGTTCCCTCACCGACGAAAGGTATGTGGAATTTAAGCAAGTGATTTTGGACAATTTTTTAGATAAAATAGGTCTTGTAAGCGTGTAAGCAGACAAAATGTAATTTTCCAGCAGCATGCAGCACCTGCTCACAACTATCGGGAGAAAAGTCATCTTTTGAATAATCTTTTTTATGCCAGGTGTATTGGAACTAATGTACCTATTTTTTATGGGGTTATCTGAAAAATCGCATTTATTTAAGACGATACATAATGCTGATGCTCTCAGAAATGCAGTTCGAGAAAAATGTTGTCAAATAAATGGCAGGGCCTTTTTGAAAAGTGTAAAATATGTTCATAACCGAGTTGATTAGTGTCTTCAGGAACGAAGTGGAACTTTTGAGCATCTTCTTAAACAGGGTTGTAGAGATAGAACCTAGAACAAAATGTTGTTTGATAATCAAATTAATGGTTTTCAGTATTTTTTAAATTTAGTTTTACTTTCTACTCTCGTAACTTCATTATAAATATCGTGATATGTTTCCATAGCCCCCTAAATTATTTTAGGTTTAAGTTCTAATCACTCCGTTATTTTTAATCCTAGTAAAAAGTTCATAATTAACCGTTTTTAATCCAAATTTCATGCAGATTCTTCAACAATAATAATTTACATGGTGTTCTATTTAAAAAAAATGTTATTGTGTCTAAAAACGCAACAACGCGATGTTCAATTGTTGTCTTAATTCCACTATTGTAATCAGCGGAAAAAATATACGAGTTTGCTAATTTAACCGATGTTGTAGCTTTTAACAATAAAGAAGTTACCAATGGTGCGCACTTGGTTTGGATCACCTTGTGTATGTAACATAATTTAATTTTAAAAGTTTTTTTACACTGAGTCCTCACTTTAGAAGATGTTGAATAGAAATTTTTGAAACTTTGTAAGAGCTAAGTTTTTCAAAAATAAGAGATATTTTAATTAAAAACCACGGGGGAAACTACTTGTTTGAATTTGTTCCTTTCTTAATAGGTACAAACTTAAGTAACCTATCAAATACAATTTCATAAGAAATCTCAACTGCTTCATTTATGTGAAGTCATCGCAAAAGACTCCAATCAAATGTATAAAGAAAAACCGTAGGTTAATATAATCACCCTTTGTAAAGTCAAAAGTCATAGAAGTAAGAATCACACTGTAGATTAGAATCCATTGATAACACACTCATTCAAACGATGAGAGACGGGTGATAATTATCTTCAGAAACAAGATAATTCTGACATTTTTCAATAAATGCAGAACTAATATCGGTAACTGTACCTAATGATACGGTGCACTGTCCATAACCACCACATAATTTTTGGAGTAGATTGGACAGCTCAGGAGTCAGCTGTTTAATCACCCAATTTTGAAACCGGTCTTCATCCATAGTTTAATGATAATCCCGATCATCGCTCCCCGAATTCATTGCTTAGACCCGCTGTATAGTACCTTTAGAGTGTCTCTGAATAACCTAAACCAGTGCCTTGAACTCCCTAAGTGATTTCAAAACTTCAGTCATACTAATATACCATGTATAAATAATTCTGATTGAATATTTTATGAAGTAAAAGACCCTGTTAACTTACATCCTTAAAAAAATTTTTTAGTTTAATATCATCGTGAAGTCGAATTTTTACTCGTATTTCCAGAACATTTTCCAGCCTTGTGTAATAAATAACAGTTTTTTGAAAGATCATCATTCTTTGACTCCTACAGTCTATCGTTAAACGTTGTTGGTGTTACTCTTGCACATATCAACCCTTGGGGTTTCTTCAAAATAAACGAAACGTGAATTGATTACTAGGTTAGTATTCCTAAGCGTGAGGCACTGTAGGAGAAATGGTAATATTAGACAGAACATATGAAGTCGATACTGTATACTTAAAGTTGGACACCAATCCTCGCGTCGGACCTTTGTGTGATTACGCGAAAAGGCTACCACCTCATGACCCCACAGGTCAGTTGCAGTATTCATCTGAGCGAGTACCGCTACCACCTTCCGGATGACAGGTGGGGCCTTCTTCATATTGAGACCTCCGAGGAAGGTCAATATAGCGTCGAACCCTAAGGCGAGTTGGATAGGCTGGGTATCGATAGCGGTGGGAGCCGCTTTCGGTAGTTCCGCTGTCTCAACTACGCCTGCCGTCGCTTGAGCGTAGCCTACGCCGGTCCGGGTTGGAGAAAGAGCCGCTGTCAGCGGTGTCCAGTTCTGTCGCTGTGGTACTAATGTCTTCTTCCGGTGTGCAGGTCGAGGGAACATCGTGCATCCCCTGCAGTTATCACCACAGTTAACGAATTTTGCCCGGTCTGTGCGGGGTTTAGTGCATTGATTGGTGTAGTAATCTCCGGCGCACATTACGCAGCATGCCGCCATCCTGCAGCAATGCAGTGCGTGACGGAGACCTTGACATCGGTAGCACTGCCAGTTGCCCAATTTCCGTCTCAAGTCTTCTACCGTGACGATGAGGCGGGTGACGTACTCGGATCTTCTTTTGATGCTCTTCGCTTCGTAGCTGTACCAACACTAGGGAAATCGCTCGAACTTGCTGCTTCATCCTGAAATAAGAGATCACATTAATACCGTGTAGTGCAAGCTGCGATCTAACGTCAGCATCGGATAACCCTACGGACAGGTCTCGTATCTTGGCAAGACGCTCGCTTTTTGCCTGTCTCGGTCCTCGAGTAAGGTAGGCTGGATCCAGATTCCTTCGCTGGTTGCCGTGGCTCAAGTTAACGCAATTCGTTGTCTATCCAGTACGAAGAAGAAAGCGACCCGTTCTCTCTCTGATGAAATATTACCGGAGGTACTTTCTCACTAGTGTCTTCTGTGGTCTGCGTCTGATCCTTCTCTGCAGGGCTGTCGTTGTACTCATCCAGTGCCTGGTACGTGTGGTACTTCGGGAGCGTAGGTGATGGGCGTACGATCGAGTCTTCTACGGCCTATTATTCTTGGTTACGAAGTCGTCGGGACAGACGGATCCAGGGCGGGCATCTTCCATCTTCTGCAGCGTCGATGGTGGCTGCGGTGTCGGTGGACGTCGACGTGACTGCTGCTTGTTCCTCGGTAGGCGGGCTGACACCTTCTGCTGGTCCTGGTCGTGGAGTGGACGAACACGGCTCTCCCTCAAAACTGCGTGGCATTATGAAAACGTTACAGGTAGTCGTCGTTTTTTTTTTTTTTGTAAATTGGCTATAAGTCTACAAGTTATTTGAGTAGGTACCTCTCAGTCCGATCAATATGCTAACCTCGATTGCGTATAATGAATGGCGCACATCATTATGAAGGATTTGTTATTGAGATAACTCACAAAATAAAATATTCACAATTACGATAAACATTTTGGTTTTAAATTCGTTCTTTTATTTTTAAATTTTTTTCCATTTTAAATAAGCCATAATAATAACTGTATCCATAAAATTTATACCACCATAATTAAATGCAAACATTCCACGTTTTAAAAGTTAATGGAATGAAGTATGGGCGCCAAACTTTCCAATAAATTGAAAACTGGTTTATGAAATGTATTCTCATTGAAAAGTTTAAAATTTTAATAACATTATTGTTTTATGAAATACTTTGTTACATATTTGTAATGATTATTTCCCCCCACATATACATTTATTCACTTTTCAATTGAAAAGGTCTCAATTATTCATCAATGGCTAAAATTTATTAGCACATTTGAGTATGATTGATTTTAATTATGAAATGAATAAAGGTAACTTTTAGAAATCCATCTTTAATTTAGAAAGAGGTTAAATGCTATTAAAAACACACTTAAAACTAATTTTTATTCCCAAAGTTGTTTAAAATTGAAACCTACGTATATTTCGACCCACCAAAATATTCGGGTCATTCTTAGGGGATCAAATCTGGAACATATAAAAATAGATACATTTTGAATGGTTAGAAAATTAATTATGAAAATTTGGTCACGTGCATATACAGTGTACCCAAAAATTAGGAAAGCTTTGAGATCTCAGAAACTGAAAAGAGATAGAAAGGAGATTAACAAGGGAAAGCTTGAATAAGTAACTTAACAGTCCTAATAGTTTGAGTATAACTGGATTGTTGAGATACTTTGAACAATGTAAAAAGTTGCATTTCATAAAATTCACTGTGCTTCCTTGATTTATGGAAATCTTTAAACATTATCAAAGCAACTTTTTACGCAGAGTACTTTACGAATTGAGATTCCAAATAAAACGTGTCGAATATCTGAAACCATCATAAAGTTTACTCTTTCTTGTGTACGCGATGTTGAATTTTAGCTAATTCAGAAAGAAATATTTTCTAACTTTTCAACAATATATCACGTTTATGTAAAATAATAAAGCAGAAAATACAAAAGAAAAATTATATTTTCTATCTTACTTCAGTGACACTCACACTGACTTTCAATTTTTAAATTAAACACGTCTTGCACAAGATCTCAAAGTACGCACAGGAATGCGAACTGTTCATTCAAAATTGGACAACAATTCGACACAATCCCAAAAACTCCTCACATCCAGTACTCGAGTCATCGTAACACACTCTAATTTTTCGCTCAATCAAAATTCACTATTATAATTTAATCGATAAACGTTTACTTAATATGCAATATGAACTTATTCCATCTTAAATTTTCTCAATAAAATCTTGGACTTGATTACTTAACCCTTAGACTGACAGATCTACATTTTGTTACGTTTAATGACAGCTGGAGTCTGAGAAACTCCTATGATTTAACCACATTTTAATTAACCTCTTTCTGCCTGAATTTTTGTTTTACGTCAATAACATTTTTAACACGTTTTGTAAAATAAAGATTTAATACAAGAAAAAAATGAATTGTTGCATTCGGCAAGTAAGCAATGAAAGTGGCGAAAAAACTGAAATTTCTTTAGGAATGAAAATATAGGAAGTGTCACACCTTATACACTTCAAATGGGTTTTTAGGTCACAGTTCGGCTTTTCACACCTTTGCGATTGCTATCTTCCCTTAGCAAGTGTCCGACATTGACTCATCGCACATTAAACTGAGGAATTGACTTTGTTGGTCTTCTCTTCTTCTTTTGTTCAAATTCTCTATCGATTGAATTGGCAGAGGATGGTCGTCTGCGTTATTTTCGATTTTAAGATTTATACAACATAGACAAGGCTTCTCAGGAATCTCTTGGCAGGAGACTTGTTATTCCGAAATGTCTGGTTTTCTTTCTTGACAAATTCAAGATTTTACATGGTTCATCGCCGAAGGAAGCCTTGAATTGTATCGAACTAAGATTTTCACTCGAATACTGAATGAGTCTTATCGTAGACCAAATTACTGGTTCCCCTAAGGTATTTACTTTTCTGTGTTTACACTTTCCAGAGAGAAGTGACCTAAAACTAAGGAATTCGTCTTGGAGCATTTCATGAACGAAAACAGGTGGTTTACTTGGTACTAAACGGATTAAATTTGCTCAGTCCCGAGCAATATCTATTTTTGCTGTTGTGGTTTTTTTAGTTTTCTCAATCGCTGCGTGAATCTAGTCTGCTTCCATGTGAGTCTGTCCTGGAACTAGAAATGTATGAGAAATGTTTATGTGTCCCTGTTCTCTGTGGAATTTTTCAATGAGGATAAGAAGCATTGCGGATATCAAAATATTATTATTTTGCCCAGGGCAACAATCACTGTACATAATGACTTCATTAATATGAAGTGGAATATTATTAATGCATGTATACAAACAAGAGGCAATTACTTGTCCACCTCGTTGTGCGCTTATCTCGTTCCAAAGGTAACATTTAGCGGTATTTCCTGGCGTTTCATATATCGTAAGATTTAGCGTCCAGAGTTTTCTTTTGTAGAAGGATATACTGGTTCTTAAATACGGCGTGGGTAAACACTTTGGTAGGTCGAAGCTCATAACTAAAAGGTTCGGTTTGGTTTTGCACAAAAGCTTGTCTTTCTTCTTTTCTTCATATGCCGAATTTGCTAAATTCAAGTAATCAATCTTCTCATTTTCAATTCTAATCTTTTTCTCTGCATCTTAGACTAATTTTAACAGAAGTTCATATTTATCACATGTAGCACAAGTGCCGTTGTACGGCTTTTTAAATGATATGTTGTATTCTTCTACAAAAATTTTCCTGTACATAAATTCATTCCTTGGTACCCTACTGTGCTCTTGGCAGTATTCAACATAGAGTTTATACATTTTTGATATAGAAAGATCAGAAGCTAAGTACTTCTTGGCAATTTCTTCCCTAGAATTATGACTTTCGAAAGAAGGAAACATCTCAATGTGCTGTCTTATAATGTTTTTTTCTTCTTCATTTATCTTTGGGTGATTTTCATGTTTTCCTCTCGCATCATCCAGGACAAATGCTTGAATTTGAAGCGCGTTTTTATTCGACGATTATTCGAACTTTCTTTAAGGTCAGATCAAGCGTTGATGAAAACATAATTTGGCAAACCTGAACTTTCTCCAAATTTTTATCCAAATAATAAATTCTACTATGGGTTCTTCTGCTTTCTTTGTTATTTCCCCTCAGCCTTTCCGTTTTCTTCAAAACCTCTTGAATGTGATTTGCAATAAACTGATTTTTTGGTTCCTGTAATAAATAATAAAATTCTGTGAAGATGTCTTTTATCGTTTGAAATTTTTTCATAACACTTCTTCTTACAGCTGCAAGGATCTTTCATTGACTTCTCTGGAATATGTTTTCCCTTTATTGTAATATATGACTTTCCTTAACTTTTTAAAGATTTTCTCTTATTCTTGTCCCAGTTCTTTGGTTCGCGCTTTCTTTTATTACATTCTTGACCTTCACGTACCTTTTTTCTTCCTCTGCTCCTTTTATCTTCATGAAGTGCGTTAACATTAGTCTCAATATCATTAGGAACTTCGGTTGTCAAATGAATGCCAGAAAGTTCTTCTTCATCTGATTGTGAACTACTGTTCTCATCTTCTGTAGATACAAAATCATCACTGGATCCGTCTTCAAAATTGTAAAATATGAAAAATGCGACTTTGGTCTTAGCTGCTGTTTATTTCCATCATTTTCAGTAACTTCTCCTAACTCTTCATTTACGATTCCACATAGATTATTTTCTTCCAATGAAAATTATGCTTTTTGTGAATACTTAAACGTGCTAGAACGGGATAGAACTTACCTGACTTGGTGGTGCTTTGTTCTGCATCTAAGCAAGAACTGGAACTAATAGTAACTTCAGCACATGGACTTACTGAACGTAAAGTAATGTATTCGCTCCTCGTATTACTCACAAAAACTTCCTGATTTTGAGTTTCAGGTGTAGAAATTTGCGTAGTTTTCGGTAGCTTATTTGAACGCGTTGGCTCTGAGAATAAAATTTGAATGTTTTTTTTGTTTTAATTTACAGATCACACAGATAACATACGAGATAATAACAATAATATGTACCTAATACATAAAAATAATAATTCGTATATTTTACACACATAACCTAAAACCGTATTTTCACGCTTAACTTGTAATTACTTACTTTGATTTTCGGTGCTTCTTGTTGTTAAAGCTGAATACAAACTCAAATTTTTTTTACTACGAGAGGGCATATTAAGTAATATGTGATATTTTGAAGAAAACAATAGATCGCACACTTTATTGATTGCAAGTACTCACTTTAGCAAATGTAAACACAAACTGAAAACACCGAGAAAAAATAAAACAAAGGTTGGCGGTGAAGGCCAATGTCACGTTACATGTATTAATAATATTAAAATAAGAAGGGCCAATGTCAACTTAGGCCCTTTTATTATGTACGTTTCACAGTCGTCCTCGGGCTTATATTCACATTGGCCTTTTTAACGTTAAACTAAATTGTTTTTTGAATAGGAACATTAGCTCTACGCACTTTTATATCACGATTGTTACCGTAAGCAGACATTGGCCTTTTCTACATATAAAAGTTTCGTTTAAATGCAGTTGGATGGTGCACTTTGGCCCAATCACAAAAAAATGGCGTTAATATTCTTTTGAGTCGTCTTCTTCGGACATTGTTGTTTCAGTATCTGAAGTCACCCTCATGGACATGGAGTTATACATTCCTAAAAAACAGAATCGTATAGGCCAGTCACGTTCCCAACCCTCATTCACTACGCTGGTGCAGTATCTTTGAAGAATAAATCTTATATTAAGTGGAAATCTAATAAAGCGATCGAGAGTCATGCAGATTACATTGGTGCTCGAACTATCTGCAAAAGTAGCATCACTAAAGCTAAGAACCAAAATGCAGTGGGCTACATGTCCTTTGGGTCTTTAGCTAAAGACATTAGTAAAAACTTAGGTACATCTTTATTTCCCTCTCTGACATGTTTTGACGCAACTGTAGTTGCTGATTCTGTAGACAAAGCCAATGTTTTTGTGGATTTATTTGCATCGAACTCGTTTCTCAATGATTCTGGGAAAGATGTGTCCCTAGTCAACTCTTCTTCATACGCTATGAAATTGACTCATTTTCGGTACAAGTTCCTAGAATCGATTATCAGTACGCTTGATCTCAATAAGGCGACTGGCTCAGACGGTATCCCAGTTATTGTCTTAAAGAAATCTTGCCCCAAACTAGTACCAGCCCTATGTAAGCTCTATTCGATCTCTATGTCTTCTGGGGAATTTTTTTCATCATGGAAGTTAGCAAATGCTCAACCTATTCCTAAAAAAGGCGATAAGATCGATCCCTCGAATTACCGACCAATTTCCATCACTTACATTTTGTCTAAAATCATAGCAGAGCCCATCAATCAGCAACTGCTTTCGTTCCTTGAAACTAACAAACTCCTTAGCGACCACCAATATGGGTTTAGGCAGAGTCGTTCAACAGGTGATCTCCTTACATATGTGACCCAAGTATGGAATAATACATTAGAACAATCCGGTGAAACAGTTGTAGTCGCTTTAGATATCTCAAAGTCATTTGACAAACTGTTTACTTACAAACTCACCTCGTTTGGGTTAAATGATACGCTCATCAACTTGGTTTTTAGTTTCCTTGATAAAAGAAGAATACGTGTCGTACTTGATGGCTGTTTTTCAAAAGAAGTTAGCATTATTATACAATCCCTTGGGCATAGAAGAATCGTTTCAGTTTTTTCCTTGTATTATCGGTTTTACAATGGCTGTTGCGCTGCTAAATTACATTTTTTGATACCACCTTGGGTTACCTTTGCTAGGAATACTCGGTTCGCTCGTTCATATCATCAGTATGCAGTACAAATCTCCACTTGTCGTACCAAACGGGCGTAATCCACATTCTTCTACACGGCTTCTAAACTCTGCAATGATCTCCCTAGTTCCTGTTTTCCTCTCGCTTATGATATGAAAATATTTAAGGTAGATGTTCATAGCCATCTCTTGGCAATTCAATGTCCCTCTTTCCATCCTCCCACGTGCACCTTGGTGCTTTAGCGCGATAGGCTAAACTTAGCCTGTTCAGGTGCACAATTATTAAAAAAGATACGTCTATAAAATGGAACAAAATGCGGAGGTAACACTTTTTGGATCGTATATAGATCATGTGGTAAGATCTTAGTCCATCTAGAAGATCAACACTCCCACATGAAAGCATTGTATTGACCGGAACGACAAACTTCAATTCGGACATTGTCTTTCTTCAAGAACCGTTCTACTATGTCAGTCGGTTGTGCTCCGCAAAATGTACTGGCAAGAACCACGGGCTTGCGTCAAACCACTTGATAATTCTTACCTCCATCCCTTGACTGCCGTATTCCTCGAATCTCCCTCTGTCTTTCTTTTTCATATCTTTGTCATCCGTGAGTTGCATTCCGGGAATTCTGTTTACACGTATGGTGCCCATGGAACCTATTCCTCTTTTATGTATTGTGTTCATAAGAGGTATAGAGGAAAACCAGTTCTCAAAATACAATAATTGGTTTCTGTTGCTGGGAATAGTTTCACTCAATTTAAAACGATACGGCCCCTTACGCCAAAATCTGGCTTGCCAGGAACTATCAAGATCTTGCCGGTATTGATTTCAAAATGTTATATACGTCCTTTCGCATCACACATAACGAATATTTTATATCCCCACTTACTCGGTTTCTTGGGGCACACTACAGAAGCAGGCAAACTAACAGCAAGCGGAAATGATACAAAGGTATCACCATTTTTAATTATTTAAGACGAAGTTGCACCGTCATGCACGCCATTTTTATTCATGTTAACATCGTGACATCGTCCATCACGCTTTGCAAATTCATTAACATACGAGCTTTTCCTTAACACAATCGGTTTTCTTAATGTAGAGGCGTACTCTTGTTCCCTATTAAATATAATATATACAAAATGTAACTAAAAGCCTTTTTGGCCTCCTGAAACGTAAAATTGACGTTACAATCTTATGAACGTCAAGTGTAACTTCATTTTTATGCACACTATTGTAAACACATCGCTATAATGCGGTAAAATGGTCAGTAAATTGTAAGCTTTCAGAAACGTAGAAAAAATATATGAAGTATAAAATAATAAAATATGTTTAAGGAAACTTTACACCTTTTCTGATGAAATAAATGTCCAGAATAACGTTATTTTTACATTTTTAGTTAAAATTGTAAGGTACCGCCATCTCTCGATAACTTAAACAGTGATGACGATAAGTGACAGGCTTGACAGGAGTTAGTAAAATTGACATTTTAGCAATTTATTAATGTTGGTTATGTTTGTCGATACCACCAGTTGTTGAATTTACAAGAAAATAATTTGATATTGTTTTATTCAATACTATTAAACAGAACATTGTTAAGGATTTGTTTATTTAGGTTCTTTATCAAAAACGCAGTTATTGTAATTGTAAACATTTACATTAATAGTACCATTTTCAACATGTGAAAAAAGACCTGGAATTAGCTGAGTGGCATTTTCGCATTTATTGTCGGCCAAAAAATTTAATACAAGTCTCGTGCGTTAAAGATACAGTGCTCCAGCAAAAGCTGTCGCTCTGTAAAATCCACTATTAACGCACTCAACTGTGAATAACTATTACATACCTTATACAAGGGAGTAAAACTTAAAAAAGATAACGTATTAAACTTGATTGAACGTTAGAAGAAAGGGAAATGCATTAAGTGGGTTGTGTTCGCATTTGCGCACAAAACGTAGACCATAACATATGTACAGGGACGTTCGTAATTATGTACACTAGAGAGAAAATATGGGAATATACCAAAATTTAATTATTCAAAGAAAATGAAATACTTAAAGATACTACATGTCCGCAAGGCATACTGGGAACAATACCCACTTTACTTAATCCTTGTTAAAATTATTCTATTATTGTATCATCGATATTTTTATAGAAGCAAGCGGCTTTGGAATTTTTTTTACGTTGCATGTATTTCTGACATGAAGTTTTAAACGTCATTCTGACATTATGAACGTATAAAAAGAGTTGCATAGTGATCCTCAAAAAATTGAAATTAATATTATTTCATTTGGTTTAATTTAAGTTAACATCTGGATGTCTATTAACCTCTGTCTGCCATGAACTTTTAAACGCCTGTTTGACATACAGTGCCACCAAGCTTAGAAACGACCCCTAAAATATGTCAGCTAACAACCAATCAGCGGTTGTGATTTACTTAGTGTACACTCTCTGCAACATACATATTTTAAAAAATTTGATTGTCAGTTGACGATTTTTATTTTTCCTTAATTTGTTTGTTTGTATTTCATTTTGCATCCAGTTTCATCTCGCTTGTCATCTATTAATACATAAATATAGGTAAGTAAATATGTTGTCATTATCACATCATTTATTAGCATTTATGTTATTAAATAAGTTTACAAGTGTATGTTATTTATTTTGCGACAATTTACGAAAGTCAATTGTCTTTTGTGTTGTCTTAGATGTACTAAAACATGAGTTCGTGTGTTCACTCCGAAGCCCTCCGAAGCACTTAATATCATTCGGGATGTCATGGAATTTTTCAATCAACAAAAAAAAACTGGTTGTTGGAGTTTTCCTATAGAAAACCATACAGACTTGGCTGAAGCCGCAACAAGGAATCCTATTTCATTTACAAAAACTATTCGAAAAGAAGCAGAAGTGGCAGGGTCTTCAAAATTAAAATCTCCAAAAAAGGCACGAACTTCAGCACAAAATAAAATGAATTAAATGAAGTGGAAAAATGTATCCTACGAAGAACTGTGCAAGAAGTGTATTCCATTCAACACAAAGTTCCACATTTAAATTTGTTAGTTGATAAAATGCGCGTAAGAGTTGAATGTAGAGGACGAGAAACTTTTCAAAAACATTTATTAAGACTTTAAATACAAGAAGTGTCATGACAAGCGTACACTGCTAATGGAGAGAAACGATATTGTAGCTTGGCATTCTCTATATTTAAGGGATTAAGAAAAAATGATAAACTTGGTGATAAAAAGCGGCCAGTTGCATACTTAGATGAAACTTACATTCATCCCTCACATGGGGTTTCTAAATGTTGGCAATCGGACGAAGAACCTGGTGTTTATAAATCACAGAGCAGGTCAACGACATATTATACTTCATGCAGGTAGTTCTTCAGGATTTGTGCCAAATGCACTGGTGATCTTTAAATCACATTCGAAATCAGGAGACTACCATGATGACATGAATCATGCAAATTTTGCACAATGGTTGGAAACGCAATTAATACCAAATCTACCAAAGCATTCAATTGTAGTAATGGATAATGCACCTTATCAGACTGTTCAAATAAATAAACCACCCAACATTAACAATCGAAAAGGAGAAATCAGGGCTTGGTTAGAAGTAAATAACATTTATACCACAGAAAATATGCGTAAGGCTGAATTACTATTGCTAGTGAAGCAATTTATTATGTGCATGAGTTATTGAAGCAAGATGGATACACAGTTGTACGGTTACCACCTTATCATTATGAGTTGAATACCATTGAACTCATTTGGTGTACCATTAAAAGGAAAGATTTAGTCAAACATGCGTGTATAGACATTACGCAGGAAGAGTGGGAGAAGCAATGTATACACGTTAACCATATTGTAGCGTCCCCCAGGTACTCTATCTTGAAAACTGTAATTTGAACTTATTTACAATAATGCAAATTCAAGAACAAAATCGCTAAGTGATTTATCTTGACTTTACTGACAATAATTTTACTATTACTCGCATTAATTTGTCGCCTTACTTTGACTTTTCTGTTAAGTTTTACATCATGTGGGGCAGGTAAACAATGAAACTACTCAAGTTAAAATTAATGAGCTTTGCGCAATGGTGGTTCAACCCGTTAATGTACTATTGTGGGACAGAACCACCAATAAAACCCACTTTGTTCATAAATAAGTAATTGCACAAGTACATTAATACATCAAATAACACAAAAAATAACCATGAAAGAGTTAAATATGTAACAAAACATCATTAAATCGGGTTAACGTGCGTACAAAATTATGGCATTAAGATAAAAATGAATAAAAAGCAGTTTAGTTACACATAAACACAAAAAACCCATGTAGCCACATTCACAACTGTGTAATACCAAACATGTGACTCTTTAAAACCAATCAAGCCGGTCTTTAAAACCAATCAAGCACATAAAACAATAAGGCAAATTAAGGTACATATAAAATACAACAGTAAAATTGCACAAGTGATAATAAGGTAAAGGCAAGGACAAAAGAAAATAGACAAGTAATTTACACGTACACAATTATTTAGTGACTACTAAAACACAAAATACACACCTAAAATTACAATAAATTGCATATAAAGAGAAATTAGTTGCAGGCAAACAATTCTACTTAACAAACTGACACAAAAAAAACTCATTAAACAAATCCTTACAAAGGTAGGTTTTAAATAAATCATAACATCGTGACCGATGTACAAGTTTGAGTGCTTTAGGAAAATACAGTGCCCCTTTCTCAGGATACACATTCATCTATACAACAATAAAAACAATAAAAATAAGATTCTGGGTGTTTAATGGTCATCTGGAACCGGGAGTATGTAACCACTTGGAAATTGCCCATTAGAATTAGTAACCAAGGATTATCTTGTAACCGTTCTCCCATGACCCACCTCTACACAAATACACATATAAACAACAAACAACACAAATACCAGAGTGAGGGAGCCCTGTACTGTCTTTTATTTTAGCAGATTAACCACTCCTTTTTCTCCCGATTTCAAACTAACTACCTTTACTCCGGCAATCAACCCCCATTTTTCAAAAGTAATAAAAAATCAAAAAATTATTATGTCGGAACAGTTTCATATTAATTATTGAACGACATCTTAATTTTAAAAATATGCATTCATCCGTAACAAGCCCTACATTTAGGTTTCAAGTTTCAACGTACCAAACAAAGATGTCTTCGATTACCGACGTAATTAATTACTAACTAGTGACATTTTTACATCAAGAATGTGCTCATAAGAATTTCCAATGATTCGTTACGCCCCTTCAGTAAAACAGATTTTAAGCGTACACCTGCTAGTTAGACCTCAAACACATGTTTTTCAACCCTTAGCCAAATATTAGTTACAAAAATAAGATATCCGGAAAACCATGCTCAAATAACGACTTAATATTTAATAAAATATGTTAAACCCCATTAATTAACTTTTCTATCGCGGTAACAATTGCGATTTGAAAAACTTGCCTTTAATTAATCTTTGTTGTCATTATATATTCAATTTGAACTGATTCGAAATGTCTGTATGTCACTAGTATACTTGTATACAAATACAATTATAAAAATAAATCTGGTTCCTCTAATAACACATATACTGGTAGTTAGGCAACCAATATTACAAAATTGTGTCATAGTTTCTTCTGTTTACAATTTTGAAAAGACCTCCAAATGGATTTCTTTGTACTTGCGCATATGAATGTACGGTTACGCTTCCCCGTGACGGTTCTAAGCTTGGTGTAACTATAGATTATTGAATTTGCGTTTACGGTGTTGCCTATTTTCCTAATGAACTTCTTATAAAAGAATTAAAAAATGTTATCAAAATACTTCATTTCTTTTAATTTCCATTTTGTAGGTTGGAAGGTCGTGTGGTGTTTCACACCAGATATTTTAAATATTATGTACTAATATTTGTACATATTTACTACAGAGTGATATAATAACAAATAAGAATTTACATTTAAATCCCCATTAATACCTGAACGAGTCCTCACGCGTTATATATTACACCTAACACAACTTCAGAATTTTTATGCATAAATATTGGCAACGCAAATATAACGTTTGCTAAAACATAACCTCTTCACAAGGGTTTTATGAGTAAAAAAAAATAAATTTTCGGAAAGAAAGACTTTTTGTTAAACCCTGACAAAATATGGTTAATCAATGCCGGATATTGTGTTTCTTTACAAAGTGCTTTTAATCTCTTTAGTAGAATATATTGAAGTGCAAAAGAAATATGTTTTTTGTTTGTCAAGCCACCATAATCTGCTTCTTCAGTAAAAGAATTGAGATGAACATAAAAAAAATTACTTATCTCAGTGATACTTTTTCGGTTTTATGTACGTGTTGAATGCTTTAGAAATGTGATTTACAATTGGATAGCTTCGCTTTTTAACATTGTTCAATGTAACACATTCATAATATTCTTTTGATGTTAACCTTTGAGATACTGTCACATAAATACTTGTAGTTCACTTAATTCTCTCGACATTTAGTCACAAATGCAGTTTAACTTGTTGCTTATTTAAGTAAATGAATCTGTTAATGCTTATCTAAAATATGAACTTCTTTACTACGGTTATATAAAAAAATATTAAGGTTTTGATTATGATTGATTGTCGAGGTAAATCCAAAAGATTAACGCAGTTAGAACCCGAATTTTGTTAAGCATACTTTTTTTGTGTTTTGTCCGATAAAATTCAACTCACGGCGTCATTCTAACCATAATTACATTTTTAGCTTTAATATTATGTAAACATTATATAGGAGATTACAACCCCTTAATGAAAATCTGATTACAAATTTTTTTAAAGACTCTAAAGACACTTAAGTTATTTGAATGCAATTTATTGTATCATAAATGCTGTTGGTAAGTAAAGCTTTGGAACGAAATATAAAAACAGCTCATTAGAGCTCGTTATACGAAAAAGCCTTTCTAGCATAAAACCAAAATAGATGCTTAAAAAGAATTTAATGTTGCGCTACATCTTGGTCAAGGAAATTATTCCCAACGTATTTTTGAATTAATTAATTAATCTCCATATTTTTTAAACATTTAACAGTCTACCGCAGCACACATAATTTAAAATTCCCCATATACCATTTAAGGATAAATTTAAAAATGTTTACATTTACATTTAATAGTCATTTGGGAAGGAAAAGAGTTGAGAATGAATTTTTTTAAGTAAAACGAAAAATAATTACTTTAATTATTGCTTTAAATACGTATATTATTTTGTATGTAAATACTTTCAATAGAGTTTCTAAATACCGCTTGATCTCATAATAACACCCTTCTGTAGGAATTCGAGGTTTATTGAATTTTGCACGGCATACCTCAAGATCTTTGTAGATTGAAACTTCGAACTTTTCAGGTAAAATATCACCCTACATTTGCGTTTTATATTAATAACAAGTGTAACATTAACTAACAAATGTTTTATCTCTATTCACGGATTTTGTGCAAAATAGTATCGGTAAAAAATACTTCTATTAAGGTCTACATTTGTACATCAATACTAGTTTTACAAAAATTGTATTTAACGATTCATAACTGAAATTATGAAGCCAATGAATGCGCAACAGTAGTTGAAAAGATTTAGTTAATCTTTTGTGTGAAAAATATACTGGCTTTCTTAGGGCAAATGAAAACGATTCAGTACTTACAACACAACATTGTTTACTGAAAACCAAAATAATAAATTTAGTTTTAGTTCCTTCTTATTTTAAATCTGATCTTACTGAACAGTGTAAATATATGCTCAAAATTTTCATTAAGAGAAGTAATAGTTGCGGGTTCATCTAAATTCCAGTAATAGAGTAACCGGTTCCTTATTCTGCTGGAGATTGTTTACCTATCGCTTGCCATCTAAATTTCATTCAAAAGTATTATAAGGTAGAAAACCACTTTTATTTATTGCTTCCCATACATTACACCCAAAAAGATCTTGTTAAGCATTACTTTCTTGCGTTTAATGAGTGTTTTCGTACGATCAATAATGTTTATTATATCTATGTTCTATGCTATTACTATACCGGGTGATTTTTTCAATCGGCCTATTAGACCCGTTTGGGTACCTTAAAAGTTAGATATTTGAAATTTGGCACATAGCCACAATACACAGTGAGCTATCTTTGTACAATATATTCTTCGTAATGGTACTTCCGGTGTACCGGAAGTAGCCATCAACTCCCTTATTTTAGATGGAACCATATATTTTTCTGAACGCTGTTGGATTCTCTGCATGATTTGCTACATAATTCACCTAGTTTATGGTTACCTGATTGCTATGGTTACGGAGATATAACAACAATGTCGACGTGCAAGTATTTATTAAGAAAATCATAACTTTGAACGGCATAAAAAAAATATAAAGACCATCCGACAACAGTCAATGAATTATCCTTTCAAATGCATGGTCTCAAGTTGATGTCACTTTATTGAAAACGCCGAAACACATTTATCAGTTTTTTTAAATGGCACCCTCCAATTTTCTCTACAGGAGTCGATAGAGACTTGAATTTGTAATATTTTTTCTCTAATAATGCATACGCCGTTTTTGCGCAAGAAATATTTTTATGTGAAATAATGGGTTTATTCAATTTATTCATGCCCAGTATCTGGGCGTGATGGCCCGTTGCTATGGGGACTGACACAAGTTTGACTGTATCTGTTTAGCTTCATTAGTGACGTTCATCCGTTTGACTTGGAATTGGTGAATTTTCATAATTTTGCAAGAAATGGCACAACTTTTAAGTCACTCGTTAATATTCATTCAAAAAAAATTAACAACATACATATTGTTATAAAGGAACAAACGAAAAACACAATAACAAGCGCCTTTGGACTGCTATACCCGTAGCCCGTCTGATTTCGTCTGATTGGAATCCACTCATTGTACAAGTCATTCGCGCAGTAAAATCCTGTGTAGTAGCAGGTTCATCCACATAAACCATTTCATTAATTCGCCCGCATAAATGAAAATCCATGGGTGTAAGGTCTGGAAGTGTCATTGGCCATAACCAAGGACCTCGATTACTCCACCAACGATACTCAAATAATTCCCGGGATTTGTGATCTACCATTCCTGTATTATGCGCTGGTGCTCCATCCATCTGATACTCAAATCATTCATTTATCTAAGTGGCAGTGTAGCCAGAAAATTTTTCACGCTATTGTTTGAAATCGCAAGATATCTTTCCCCTGTTAAATTTTCGTTGTGCAGGCTGTCCCAAATTCGAGGGCAAGCATGGGGATCTCGCTTATTATAAGAGATAGGATGTAGGTTTAAATTCGGCACTTTTGCTAAATTCGATGCCGAGTAATAATCTGAAAAGAAATTTGAGCTAACTCGAATGGATTTGGTTTTATGCTCAAAAAACTAAAAATTTCGAATTTTGTTTTTCGCGTTTGGCTACCTTATTATTAGGAATTTTCAAAATTCGATTAAACATTATTAAGGCAGCTTTTTACGCACAATACTAATACGGTATTAAAAATATTATGCGACGTTTTGTTTATTCTTAACCATCATCAGGTTTATTTTTTCTTATCGGGGTTAAGACATATTTTTATGGCGTTGGATGGAGAATGTTATGCTGATTTTAGCAATATATATCACTTCATGGTTTGATCGACTGCGAACTAAAATACTCTTAAATTAAAAACTAAACATTAAATTATCACGATACCCATGCATCAAACAAAACTCAGGAGTTGGCTTTTGTCATGTCATTTTCTAATTGTAAAAAGGGTAATAACTGCAAGATCCTTCGTGTTAGTGCTTTAAAATTTGTAAGTTTTCAAATTCAGAAAAACGAGACATGATAAGGATATTTTATAGCTGCAATAGAAATAGTGTCAGAGCAGAACAAAGATATTTAGAGGAATATCCGGAGAGGCAGCAACCAAACCAGAGATATTTTTTAAAATTAGACCAAAATTTGCGAGAATTTGGATGTTTTCAGAAACCTCGAAATGCATATGGTAGCAGACTAGACAGAGATGCCGAAGAAGAAATATTACATCAGGTACTATTTGTTAGTATTATACTAATTATAAGAATTTCCACTCACTTCACTGCTAATTTCAGCAGACATTTTTTTTGGAGAGTCATGACTTTATGTTATCCATCTTAGGTTCAAGAAAATCCTTCAACATCTATTAGAGAAATAGAGCAAACTATTGAAGTGCCAAAAACGACAGTTTGGCGAGTGTTAAAGCAACACCGTTATAAACCATTTAAGTTACACGTTAGTCAAACTCTTCGGCCTGGGGACGATATGAGACGGTTGGATTTTTGTAACCAACTTAATACCAAAATGCTGGAAAATCGCAACTTTCTCAATCAAATAATTTGGACGGATGAGTGCAATTTTTCCACTAATGGAATGTTTAATCGTAATAACGAGCACTACTGGTCCGTTGAAAATGCACGAATTAACGGGCAAATGCGAGGACAAGGCCACCGGTCCTTTAATGTGTGGGTTGGAATCTGGAAGGATAGGCTCCTTGGGACAATTATTTACGAAGGTATCCTAACGTCTTAACACTACCTCGCATTTCTAACAAACGAAATATCAGACCTTTTGGATGATGTTCCGCTAAACGAAAGATGGACTCTCTGGTGGCAAATGGACGAACCTCCTCCTCATAATGCTGCGATAATAAGTGAATATCTTAACGGCGAATTTCATGATAAATGGATGGGAAATAGGGGACCACTTAGGTGGCCAGCAAGAAGTCCAGATTTAACCCCTTTAGATTACTTCCTCTGGGGCTATTTAAAAAATATGATTTATAAGACGCCACCGCAAAATATAGAAGAACTCCAGAATAGGGTTGTTAATGAACTTCGTCAAATTCCCAGGCGAACCATTCAAAGAAGCGTAAACAATTGTAGAAGAAGAATTCGTTACTGTATTCAAGAAGGAGGAAACTTGTTCGAACGTTTATTATAATAATTTTTGTTTGTTTGTCTGTGTAATTATTTTGTTGTTACCTATCGATAAATTTGCGTTGTCGCTATTATGACCGTATTACATAGACCTACTTGTTTGAGTTGTTTGTTAATGTTTTTTTTTAATTGTTTAACTGTTTTTATATTTTTTTGGATGTTCTAACGAGTTGAACCAATTAAATAAGTAAAACTACTGTAATTATTCCCTGCTGGATCCAAGAAGGCGGAATCTTGTTCTTCGTATTTTTCTCATTATTTTAGTTCGCAGTCGATCAAACCATAAAGTGGTATATATTGCTAAAATCAGCATAACATTCTCCATCCAACGACATAAAAATATATCTTAACCCCCATAAGAAAAAATAAACCTGATGCTGGTTCAGAATAAACGAAACGTCACATATAATTTTGAAAATTCCTAATAATAAGGTGGCCAAACGCGAAAAACGAAAATCGAAATTTTTAGTTTTTTGAGCATAAAACCAAATCCATTCGAGTTAGCTCAAATTTCTTTTCCGATTATTATTTGGCATCGAATTTAGCAAAAGTGCCGAATTTAAACCTATATCCTATCTCTTATAATAAGCGAGATCCCTATGCTTGCCCTCGAATTTGGGACAGGCTGTACATGTACCACCGTACGTGATCATCCAACATCAAATAAAAAACATTTATTGAAAGCTGAACCTGGTTCTCTATTCCCTAGTGATAATTTTTGTATTAAGAAGCAGATTTATTTCTGTTCGAAATTTCAATTTATTTAATACTCATGCTTACGTTTTAATTGTTCCTGTTTTTTAATTAAACGTTATTTTGTTGCAGGTATGTTATACGAGTACATAAAGCTTCTAAATGGTATGTTAGATATGTTTATACTTATTGTGTTTTTATACTAATGTTTTACATTTTACTACAAAAGTAACAAAAAATAATATTGGTTACTCACGAAAACATTAGTTTGCCAACTGACATGTAGTGCGTTGCTTTGAAAAAACGAAGCATTATACTGATTTTCTATTTATAAATTATTTGTTAGAATACTTCTGAGCACCGAATTAATTCTCATCTATTTCAATTGAGATCGAAGATTATTGTTTTCACCATTAGATTTAATAAAAAAATAAAAAATGTATTTGTTCCACCCATTCTCTGAATCTGAAAGTGGACAGAATCTGCAATAATCAAAATTATCAACTTTGTGAATATCACAAATAAACAGTACCCTGTCCTAAGATAGTGGTCGAGACATATGCTGTCTTCACGTTTCCTTAGCTGATGACGCGATTTAAGGCTTAAGCAGACAAGAGTAAGGCATAAATTGTGGGGCTAATTACTCACATACCTTTGCCTTTACGAATCTGCTTTATAATACAACCGCTAGCGATACTTCTGTATTCGCTGAAAGGTCCCCGCAATTTTACAAGTTATAACGCTTTTGTAGACAATTCTAAACATGTTTTGGTTTGTTACCACTCAAGATTTTGGCCAGTTATTCCTCTAATACTTTGCAGCCCATATTATATGGATAATACGTATATGCTACATGCAATTAAAATATTATATGCTTCCAATCACAAATCTGGATACAATGTCTAAAACAACTATATCGCTTTTGCACAGAACACGTGCTGATCACGCGTTTTCATTACTGAATCTGTTCGGCGCGTGAGGTATAGGCAATTGAAAAGCGAACTTCCGAGTGCGTTTGTTTTTAGATCTGTTCATATCACCATTGTTTTGTCTATGATCCAGTCTTAATTTAAGTACGACGCGATACGGAGTTTCACGCCGCGCCGCGCCGGGCCGTCACAAATACGTCGTGCTTGCTTTTGTTAAATATACCTACGAAATGGATGAAGCCGGAGTGTCTTTACGTTGTAATACTTTAAAATTTAATGAAAATTTATGTATAGTTTGTCAACAAGGTGGCAAGTTAACAAGTGGAATAAACGGTTGTAGAAAAGTGCGATGGGCTGCTCGTGAACGAAAAGATATTGTCTGTAAGAGATTAAAAATGATAAGCAGTGACTCTTTGTTTTTTTACCATATGACAAATGAGTGTTACCGTACCTATGAAGACCAAAATAGAAAGGTTGATAAAAAAATTAGAAGATCCCGAACCTGAAAATTTGGAATCTCATGTCGAAATAGGTGAGCAGTCTTCTTGTAATCGTGATAGATATACCAGATCTAAAGTGAAGTCTCGCAATATTTCATCAGTTATAAAAGACGAAAAATTTCCCTGCGTAATATGTGGTAAAATATGGCTAGGAAAACATTGCAGTACAACATATAGAATTTGTGAAAGAGACAGAGCCCAAAATCTTTTAAGCATTACTGCTTTTCTAAAAGATGAAGTTTTTACTAGATTTGCTGATCTACGCACTATTGATTCTATTTTTGCAGCAGATATCTATTATCACAAAAACTGTATGCGATCCTATGAAAAAAAGTACGAGAGGTTGACATGTCAAAATGTTTTAAAAGAATCAACTAAAAGTTCTTCCGATTGTAATAACTATACAATGCAAAGGAACAACGCGATTTCTATGGTTGTTAATACATTGACACCGCGGCTTAAGTTTGGAGACGCTTTTACCCTTACTGAAGTATGCTTAGAAGTTAATAAAATTTTGCCGCCCAGTATGTCGGTAAAGAACATACACATAAAAAATTACTTGGTTGCCAACTTCGGAGAAGAAATAAACTTCTCGGTGCCAACAGAAGCAAATAAGCCTACAATTTTTTTTCATTGTAGTGTATTAATCGAAGAAGTTGTTGAAGTTTTGCGATCAAAGGATGTCATAAAAGAGAGCGCAAAAATTATTAAGGAATCTTTGATGAAAGTTAATTTTAACCTTGAAAATGAATTTTCAGATGAAAATAATTTGAGACAATCGTGGGATGAAATTCAAATTCCATCAGCTTTATTAACTTTCTTCTCCGAATTATTTAATTTTAGCGAGACCCTATTTCAAGGAAACCAAGCTGACTCCGATTCCGAAGATGACGAACCTTTAAATATTGAAGCACCTCCGAAAAGTATTTCCAAAAGCAAAATACTTAAAATGAAATCCTTATTTCAAATAATGTACTTTATAATGCACGGTGGGAAAAAAAGAACCCCATTACATGTCACGACAAGACTAACTGTAGATGCTGTTTGTAAAAGTAGCGCCTTAATAAAAAGTTTAAACCGTACTGGTGTCAGCATATCATATGATGAAGTTTTAAGATGTCGTACAAGTTTGGCTTCGTTTGCTGTCGAAAGCTGTAAAAGTATTGTTCCATTACCATCCCATTTCGATCCTTCGAAGTTTACTACTGCAGCTTTCGATAATTTTGGCTACAGAATCGGGTTTAAATGGCACACATGATACTGTTGCAGTACTTTTTCAAGAAAAATCCAGTGAAGTAATAAAGAAACCTAATATTTCAGACACTAATGTACGTTACTCCAATCGTTCGTTTCACAATAGTTTACAATGTCAGCTGTTAAAAGACTTCTACAAAGCCCCAGGACCAATTTCCCTTCCAGAAATATTCGCTGATGCCAAAAAAAAATATAACCTGGAGTCTTATTTTAATTTACGAGCTGACGATGCAGCTTGGTTTTTGTGTAGAATGGATATTTCCGAAGAGCAAATAAAAAGTTTGACCGTACCTAAAACAGTTCCATCGTGGCTTGCGTTTAATTCAGTGTTAACTAAAAATGACCGAATTAAACAAAGTGTTGGGTTTTTGCCAAGATTACCTTACCCAGTTACTGATTATTCCACTGTCTACACGGCCCATTGTAATTTTAAAGATATCTTATATCAGCTACAGCAAACAAGCCTTGCAGTTTTTTGTGATGAGGGTGTTTACCATATTGCTAGGCACATAAAGTTTTTACGAAATGAAGAATTTGAAAATATTACCTTAGTTCTAGGCAGTTTTCACATGATAAAGGTGGTTCTTGCCTGTGTCGGAAAATATTTACGAGGTAGTGGTGCTGAAAATGTATTTGTTGAATTGGGTGCATTAGGAATAAATACTGTTGAACAAGTTTTGAATGGCTCAAATTACGCAAGGTCTCTGAAGGGCCTTTTTATGCTTAGCGAGGTATTACAACGGTTACAATTCGAAGCATTTTTTACAGAACATGGTTCATCTAATTACGAACAAGAAATTATATCTATTCAAAATTTACAAGACACAATTCTTGAAAGGAATGTAGAAGAAACATATACTGTTTATAAAAGTTTCCAAGAAAACGCTAATAATCTCCTAGCAGACTTTAAAAATTTTATTCTGAAAAGATGCGAAGAATCTGATCTTTTTAAATACTAGAATAATGTTTTAGTTTTAATAAGATTAGTGCGTAACCTAATTCGAACCGATCGCATGGCAGACTGGAATTTACATTTCGATACGGTTGAACAACTAAAACCTATATTTCATGTGATGGATCGCACTAACTACGCATGTTGGTCATCAGAATATCTCCATGATATGTTGTTATTAGAAAAAACTACACCAGAACTTTTTTCTAAATTTATGGAAGGCCAATTTGTAGTAAAGCAGTCAAACATACCTTTTACATCAGTTGGTACAGATCAAGCATTAGAGCAGACAATAAACAGATCAAAGAAAAGCTCGTAAAAAAGATTTTGTAGCTTCCTGGGACCTTGTTTATCATGAAATTTTGGCAATATCCAACCTTCAAAGGGAAAAAAACGTTTGTTCAAAATGAAAATTACGAATTAAAATCCCATCATGAGTACCAACCAGGAAAAATTGATCGGACTGAAGTTTTAATCCAAAAGATGGTAAAATTTATAACTGAAAGACTAAATCCGTTTATGGAAGGGAACCAGCAACTCCGAAACATTGTAACACAAGGATGCCCTTCTGCCGAAACTACAAAGGCGTTGTTAGGCGTGTTTAAAACTGGCTGTCGGATGTATGAAACTTTTCAGAAAGAGAGATTTAAAGAATTCAGCAAACCAATTTCTCAATGTATTAGCAGGGTCAAATTACCACAATTTAAAACACCTGCCCCTGATGTCAAACAAAAACAGTCCAAGGCATGTCGTAAACAAAACTACGAGTATCGAGGTATCTTTGACTTAGCTAGAGAAAGAAATTATGATATAAAGTCATTGTTATCTTTTGAATTGACTTATGAGAATATTCTTTTTGAGGAAGAAGATATGCTAAAAAAGGAACCCAATAAATCCAGTATGTTAGAAGAGCTGTATAAAACTCTTGGTGATGAAAATTTCACATTATCAGAAAACAATGATAAATTTTGTTTAATGGTAGATGTTATGATGGGACTACGAAAGCTTAACTGGAAAAACCTTAAAACTTTTAAAGATTTAGCTACTGAGTTTTGTAACCTTATGGGCAGAACATTAAAGGGTAGGCTTAATAGGGTAGACTTCGTATTCGATAGTTATTTAGAACTATCACCGAAAGCAGGAGAAAGGCTACGAAGATATAATGACGAGTGCATTTGTGTTCATGAAATTACAGAAGATATTCCGTTACCTGTTCAAGAAAAAAAGTTTTGGGGCTCTACTGAAAATAAAATTTTGCTTCAATCCTTTCTTCGCTCATTTATTCTGAAAAATGGTTTTAAATTCTGGCCTGGGGTTCAACTGATTTGCAGTGCTACCAATACCGAATCTTTCCAATCCACGTTATCATCTTCTGAGTTCCTGAATATGTTGGAAAAAAAAGAGATAGAAGAAGCTGATATGAGAATAATGGTTCACATAGCTCAGGCAGTGCGCGATGGACATGAAAAAATATGTATTTTGTCGTCAGATACTGATATTATAATCATGGCATTATATCATATTAGAACATTTGAAGCTACCGGATTAAAGGTAAACCCTAAACCTGCAGCATTGGTTTTATTATTAATTTTGCTTTAATTTTTTCACAGGAACTTTGGATAAAACCAAGAGGAGGAGCTAGAAAACGAGATATCCCATTACATGTTATGGCTGGTCGTTGTGGAACAGAAACTTGTTCGGTACTTCCTGCACTTTACCACTTAACAGGGGCGGATTATACGAGCAAGGTTGGAACAAAACGGGCTGCTCTTCATGCCGAACCAGAAAAATATCTTCTAAATTTTGCACAAGGTACAACTATCCTTAAAAATTATACCCCACATATGTACTTATTTCGAATATTTTTTAGGTTTATCCGAAACCGAAATAGAGAGTTCTGTTCGACTTGCAGAGGAGTTTTCAATAAAAGTATACGGCAAGGACAATTCGTGCAAAACATTTAATGATCTGAGATATTGGACTTATCACCACCAAAAGACCGTTTCTCTAGAAAAGTTACCACCCACTTCTGCAAATATTAGGTTTCATATTTTACGTGCTTTTTATATTGTTTACAATCAAACCCATTGTTTGGAGAGAACACAAAGTGTTCTTGATCCCCTTGTTTTCGGATACAAAATCGAGAACGCTTGCCTATCACCAAAGTCTGTAACGCGCCTTTTTCCACCAACTGAAGAGCTGGTACCAAGCTGCAATTGTTCGAAATGTGCGCGGCAAAATAGTTGCAGCTGTAGACCGGCTGGATTGAAGTGTTGCTCATTTTGTAATTGTCAAACATTAAACCAGTGCACCAATCCTAATGACTAAATCTAAATTTAAATCTGTTTAAATACCAAAACAATGCGTAAAAAATAAAAATTTATGAATTCACATTTTTTTTTATTTGGACCACCCTGTAGTATGAAATTATCTTACTGATACATTATTAACTTCATCTCGCAATAATAAAACATTTAAAGATTTGGCTTAGGAAAATTAAAAACTTTTATGTATCAAATAATTTTAATTCCATAGTTCTAGCACTAACAAGGTGATCACCCTATATAAAAACTTAACTGGCCATTTTTGGGCCTGGTAAACACAAGATTCTTAATAAGTACACCTTTGACAACATAATTCCGCAAAAACATTGCGGGGACCTCTCAAAAATACAGAACGTTACCTAAGCGTGTGGACTATTATCTTCGCTTCAGTTTAGAGAAAATTATTTTCGATATTCAGAAATGTACCAAGTGGACTATAATGTCAAGATTACTGCCTAAGCTAAAAATACAAATCACAGGCTTTGGCAAAATTCGCCTGCCTTTGTGACGCAGATAGACCTCAAATGCAAAAGTTCTTAGAATTGCCATCCCCTATCAAAACAACAGCTAACGCTACAGAAAGATGACGTTTTGAGATCAACTTGCCAACACACCTGGTGAGCCAAAACACGCTTGAATGAAAATATTTGAATTTTGTAGTTATCACTAAAAATATCAAGAAATAAATCAAAATAAGTAGGTTACTAGGGTGCCTCTAAAACTGATTGTTTCGCATATTTGTCCGTAGAAGTAAAATAGGGAAATTTTCAAGTTATTACATCTGCAATCGTCGACATCCCTTTCCAAATGTTGTGTCATACATTATAAGTAAACTAAATATTAGTATTAACTCAATAGACTTTTATGCAGCGGTAGGTATGATACACAAACACAAACAAGATGCTAAGGTTCAAGGTAACACAATAGTTTGGTTATTCCAATCATCATAATGTCTGAACTTTTGTACTTATTTTTTTAAACATTACCTGTATCCTGAACATTGTTAGTTCTCATTTTAATTCGATTCTGTGACATATGAAGACTCAATATCCGGAAATTTGAAACATATCGATTTTTTTGCTGCATAGCCATAATAATATCTTATGTTATTATTATTATATTCTCGATTAACACCATTTTTCATATTCAATGTGGTATGGAGAAGGTGAGACATAGTGTGGGTTTAATTACTATTTATTTTTTGCGACTGCTGAATGGAGACGTAGTTAGTCCTTTGCATTTTCGTCGTTTGAAAAACTTTTTAGCTTTAGTGATAACACTTTTGCAGGTATTCCTGATAGCAACGTAATCTGCATAATTATCGACGTTAATATTGTGCCACTTCCTATCTAACAAGGACTAGAAACGAGAATAACCCATACCGTTTTTATCTTTTGGCAATGTATACACAATGTCTTTGAAATAATGAAAAAGCGATGTCCCTAAACGGGGGAAATTTAAGCAATATTCAGAAACTGAAATTGAAAATATTACATTTTCAAGCTCTAAGATTTGCATAAATTTGGGAACGCTTATAATTTTATGATAATTTTATATCTTGCCTAACTCATCAATATTTAAATGTAACAGCGTTAGTCGACATGTACTCGAACCGATAATGCTCGCGCAACTGCTGTCAAATCTAAAAAATCCCTGAATTGAGATATTGCAAGATGGAAACTGAGAGAGAATACATTACATTTTCAAACTAAGGTAATCAAGGAAATCTTAAAAGTTACTGTCGTTGGGGCATGCATACATGCAACAGAAGAATTTCACACATTTAGGGCCAAAATTTTTGAACCAAATCGCGTTAAATTCTTTTATTCTACAAAGAACAAAACCGCTTGCAGGAAACGTTATCCTTGATATAGACACATAATGGTTATTTGCTTATTAAGATGAGACCTGATACTGTAGATGTTACGCAATAATGAATCAAAACCAAGTACTTTTGATCACTGCCTGCTAAGCCGGGCATCCAAGTAGGGTAGGATTTTGTTTAAAAATGTTTTGACCATAAATTCTGCAGCTACCTTTTTGGTTAACTTTTGATTAAGATTACGGCGGAACCGAAAGAAAGAGTAGGATAAGAATCACTTAAAAATAAGGAAGGCGCAGCGACCAACTCTTAATAAACTCAGAAAATTGGTAAACCATTATTAATCAGACCAAGGTAAAGATGGTAGCACCTCCTCGGGTCACATGGGGTGCGTATGACTCCCGTGTCCTCTTGAAGTTTCAGTGCATTTCTACCAAGGTTGTCTAAGGTATCTACGTATTAATATGACTTCCTTATTTCTTTATAAATAAGTAATTATAACAAAGAACAAAAGCGATCTATGGGCATAGCTTTTTTCGGATGAAGAATGTGATTCTGGGGAAGATTTATTGCGATATGTATTACTAACAGAAAGTTATGCAGAAAGTAGTAAAAATAACGTGGATCCCAAATTAAAGAAAGAGAAAGCATCCCGGGTTGTGCATAACATTGGCTAAAAGTCGGTGCAATATTGCTACATTATCCAACATACAATCTCGCTTTCTGATCTGTAACCATTATTTTCCCAATATCGAATACCACATTTAAGACATGGTTATTATAATGTGTATACAATGTTGTATTGGATAACGTCGGTTAAATCTACATTTGTATTTCACAATATTGGTTGCACTACGCGCCACCAATATAAATCCAATAATAGAAAATCTGTGTGGATACGTGAATATTGAAAGGATATAATTTTATCACCTTTAAGCCAATATTGTAATTACGATGTTTGTCCACCGCCAGTATTTTATTTCCAACGTTGTAAGGTATGGTGCTGGTTAAATAAGATTTATCGATTTCATTAGACTATTGGCAGCACTGTAGGTTACCAATATAAATATATAGTAATGGAACACCTTTACAGACAAGTCAATGTTGGGATGACGTAGTATTATAACCTTTAAGCCTGTATTGTTATTACATTGTATATCCCTTATAGCGCCAGTATTATACTTATAGAATTGTTTTCTATCGTATAACATTAGTTAAATATATTTATCGATCAGCTTGCTCTACTGGCTGAGTTCTATTCCACTAATATATGCCCGATGTTGGAAAATCTATATGGATAATTCAATATTCGGATGATATACTATTTTTAACAAATATGGTGCCAGTATTGTATTTACAAAGGTGTACTGTCTGATATTGGTTATGTACAGATTTGTGGACTTCTTTACGATATTGCCGGTACCTACATAAGCACAGTAATAAAAAATCTATATGGCTAAATCAAATATAGCTTCAATATTGCATTTATAACGTTATATTGCATAATAGTGGTTAAATGTATATTTATCCGTCTCTTTATAATATAAACTGCATAATGGAAAATCTATATGGATAAGTTAATATTGGGATGGTATAGTGTAAACCAATGTTGTTACTACGATGTTTGGCCAATATAGCACCAGTATTTTATTTACAACGCTGCATTGTATAACATGGTTTAAATAATACAGGTTGTATTACATACCACTAATGTAATTCCAATAGTGATAAGAACGTATAGATAGGTCAAAGTTTTCCGAACCTGCTGACAAATGTTCTAACGTAGTATTTGTAACTAAGGTCTGATGATACTAAGTGTCACAATCGATAGCCAAATGTAGAAATTAAAACCTCAGTATGTTTATTACAACATTTACCTAATGTGGCATCTGTATTTATAAGGATGTAGATGTATTGTGTAACGTTAGTCAAATGTAGATTTAGATATTGTCTTTACAATATCAGCTCACAACTCAGTGTATATTATGCATATGCATACTATACAGGTTGTCCCATTTTCGTATGTTTTACGGGGTATCTCGCTTATTTTTTAGGTTAGAGCCTTGCGGTTTTCGCGACACCGTGCTATTTTTTAATGAAATCAAAGATGCACTAATCACATTTGCCATAGCCATCTTAGTTTGTGTGCCACAGGATGATTTTGGAAAAATTGCATTTACAGTCATCCCCTGTAACTCTGTTATTGTCAGACATATTAAAAAGTAAAACTGATATAGTAGACATATAAGGCCGATCCTGGACCAGTTCAAGGTCACCCATGTAAATCTTATGGGGATTTATTTCAAGGTCAAGTGAGTTTTCTCGTTATGCCAGAACGCGCTCCACGTCTCAAGCATGCTTGTGGTGGGGATTTAAATTTTGAGTCACTCGCCCTCTGGTGGTGAAATCGGAAGCTTTGGAGCTCTTTCAAGGTCGAACTTTAAGCGGGAGATTTAAAATGTAGTTGGTCAAGGTCAAAGCTAAAAGTTGCAAGGTAATCATAAATCAAAAATAGTTTTGAAGGTCAAAGGTTATTGACTTACGGTGGTTTCTTAGAAATATAAAAAGGTCAAGGTGAAAAGCTAAAATAGAAGTTGCAAGGTAATCATAAATCTAAAAATAGTTTTCAAGGTCAAAGGTTATTGACCTACGGTGGTGTCATATTTCTTAGAAGTATAAAAGGTCAAGGTGAAAAGCTAAAATAGAAATTGCAAGGTAATCATAAATCTAAGAATATAATTTTCAAGGTCAAACTTTTTAGGGAAATATAAATTTTGGAGCTGATCATCATCATCATATTATATTTATAGTCAAGGTCAACAGTAGGTATTTAACAAGTTTAAGCATGTTGTAATATGTAGGACGCATATTTCTTATATAAACTGCAGCGAGCTGTATGTTGAGATCAGTCTGCAACACATAATTGTTAAATATGGAATTAACAGGGTTAAACCAAAGCACCTATTGCAAACCCTTTAAGAATGCGTGCGAGCTCGATATATCGAGAAAGTATAAAGTAACGAATATGGATATAATTAATACTAAGTACGGTGAACGTATAGTGATAGAAACGGGTGATTTTAAATGTGTATTACCGGAACGCTTTTATGTGTATTTCAAAAGAAGAAACACGAATTGAAGAATTTAAAACACTCCTAAACACGAAGGATGTGTTTATAAGTAGTTTGGGTGCAGCTGGCAAAACAACAAACATAACATTTTCTTTTAATAGTAGCACCCCACCATATGTAAAATTGAAATACTAGAATTATTTTCTTAAGCAGCGTTTAGTCATAGTGAAATTGTGAGCAAGTAAAGTCATGCAAGTAGCAATAAAATCATTTCTGGAACGATCCAAACTCAAAGTTCACCGTTATATATGGATACATCACATCATTGCAGTAACAATCTGAATAATTTAACATTTTGTTGGTGCTGTCAAAATAGTGATGGTAGTAGTAGTAAAAAATGAAGAGAAACACGATGAAGGTTTTCTTCTTAAGACTGACTGCGCATCATCATTTCAATATAAGGATGAAGTGTATAAACAAGCAGCTAAGGAATACTTAATCGATTGTACCATTATAAACTATCGAACGATACTCATCATGCAAAACATCTGGAAATTGATACAGTACACCTCAACCTTGCACCAGTGGTGCGTATTGGTGCAAATTGTGATCAAAGCAATAATGTAGTGTTGGATATGAAGGAATGGAATGAGCTTCTAAGATGGCATTCATATGTAGAATTACAATTTTTCGATCTCAAGAAATTGAAAATGAAATTGATTGGTCAAATGTAAATGAAGAAGATATAATCTATGATCAACATTATGAATCTCTATCTAGTAATCTTGGTATTTATTACAATTGGGAATTAATTAAAGGATATGACAGAATTTTGAAAACTGTTATGATAGAAAACTACAAGTGCTGTTCTTGTACATTCAACTCACATAGTATAGAAGAACTATTCAATTTAAAGGATATAGTAAGCTATAGATTGGAATTTCTTGAATCTTACAATCTGGTGTGTTTTTATGAAAAGTTCATACAACAAGTTGTTGACTACCGTCGTTTTCGTGAGAAAGAATTCAGTGGTGGTGATGATGACATTTATAAAGATATTGATGATGTTATAAATGCTAAGTATAATATTAATTCACATAACACTGTATGTTTAATGGAAATTTTGTATTATCGTCCTGCTTATCTAATGTATAGCATTTACTGAATAAAGAAATAACTATGATTTGTTTTTCTCAATTTAGGTATAAATACCCCTTCTATCCATCCATGTAAACAATGCTAGTTAAGAAGCGAAAGAGTGTAGGTGGTGGTGGTTTGGTGAATGGTCTAATCAATAAACTTCCGTTTGAATTGCATTTACCTGGTTACCAGTATTGCGGTCCTGGTACAAAGTTGGAAAAACGACTCGCACCGTGACCTCGGCATTAATCAATTAGATGCTCAGTGCAAACTTCATGATATCAGTTACAGAGATTACCGAGATTTAGAAAGTAGACATAAAGCAGATAAAATTTTACAAAAAAAAGCTTGGGAGCGCTTTAAATCATTAGACGCAACGCTAGGTGAACGAACTGCAGCTTTAGCAGTCAGTACCATCATGAAAGCAAAGAGAAAATTGGGAATGGGGTGTAAACGTCGATCTAATATGAAGAAGAAATGCAATGGTGGAAATTTATTGCATTTACGAAAGACAATAGCTAAAAAAATTAAACCTAACGGAAATTTCACAGACACAATAAAGTCAGCGCTTTCAACGGCAAAACGTGTGGTAAAAAATTTAGGAGGAAAGAAAAACATTAAAGTTCCTAGAGTAATTCCCCTACCTAAACCATTTCTTATTCCGTTATTCGCAGGATTATCAGCAATCGGTGCTTTAGCTGGCGGTGCATCAGGAATTGCTAAAGCAGTCAATGATGCTAAAATGCTAAAAATTGGGAAGAGACATCGCGCCATAATCGCATGATGGAATCGGTCGCTATAGGCTCCATGAATAAGAAAGGCGGTGCACTATATCTAAAACCAAACAAATCTGGTGGTGGTGCATTATACTTAAAACCGTTTCCAAAAAACTGAATAGATTACCGGAAAGACCGTTAACGGATACTGATTTAAAGAAATACTCCAAAAACGTACCGTACTTTAGGGATATTTTATGAGAGATAGCATGCCTAAATTGCCACGGAAAAATGAATCTGGAATTATTACTTAGATAGCCAAAGAGGACCAGGTACCCATTGGGTTTGCTACAAAAAGCGTGGTAAAAGGTATGGTATTACGATAGTTTCGGTAATATTCGACCACCAAACGAAGTGATTAACTACTTTCGGGGTGTAAAATATATTATAATTACAACCAAGATCAAGAGTTTAATACAATTATTTGCGGACACCTATGCCTACAATTTTTATATAAATAATCACACAACATCAAATTTTCTCAGTTATGTCAATAACATTCAGTTTAGAAGGTGTTGGTAACACAGCTAGCTTTCTATCCACCGATAGAGCTAGATTTGGGGAAGAAATACGTTATTGGATTGGTTGGATTTTACGGCTGCAACAGCATTAGAAACATTTATGCAGGCAACGATAGATTTTATTTTAGAACAAATCCATCTCATTTGCAAGTGATTAATATTCCACACGGTGCATATGAGTTAGATGAAATTAACGATTATCTAAAATCTAAAATACCCACAGAAAAGTTTATCATTAGAGCAAACAACAATACACTTAAATGTGAGATAAACAGTTCATTTGAGATTGATTTTACTAAAGAAAATTGTATTGGCGCATGCTAGGGTTTGAGTCTAAAATATTAGAACCAAATATTTTACATACATCTGCGTTAGACATCCAAATACTTAAACACACTAATCTACACGTAGAGTGCAACATTATAAAGGGATCTTATCGAAACGGAAACCTGCTAAAGTATTATATGAGATTGATGTTTCAGTTCCTCCAGGTTATCGTCTAGATAAAACTCCGAGCAATACTCAATATTTAGAAGTAAACACTGACATTATTAGTAATATAACAATTAATTTGACTAATCAAAAGGGTGAATTAATAGACTTTGGTGAAAGTGAACCATTCACTGTACGCTTAGAACTAAAAGAACATGGGTCTGAGAATTAATCCAGGACCAATTCCATCTTTCAAAAACTCATATAAAAGACATCATCCCTACAGTAAGTCATTAATTAGTCATCAACCTTCATTGCGGTTAACATCTGCAGAGAAATACTTTTTAACGTCAATAGGTTTAAAAGTTCTCAACCACAATGGCAGAATCGTTAAACGTCTTTCAAAACGTACATTTTGATGATACTATAATTAAATCAGATATTCACACTTATCTTCCATATGGATCTTCTAAATATGGAACCTTCCGAAGAAATCATTTAATTCAAAGTCAAGATCTAATTACGGTACTTATGATAGTTTTCTGTACATAGAAGGTAAACTTGAGCTCAAAAAGAAGATGAAAGAAAAGCATGAGCTTAACCAACAATTTCCCGAACTTTCTTTTCGAAGAAATTCGTTATGAGTTAGGTGGTCAAGAGTGGATGTTTGTAGAAATCCAGGAATAACATCTACGCTTAAAGGATATATTTCTTATACGGCAAGCAAAAGCAAAGCACTAAGTCATTTAGGATGGTCACCAAAGAATGAAGAACCATTACAAGTAGAATTCGATGAGCAAAATGGAAAAAATCTTTTACAGTATGCATACCATTGAACCACATATTTGGAATAATGGAGGATTATCGTCAGGTAATCGTGAATATGCGCCAAGAGTTGGTTTTAATTCGATCTAGAAGCGATACAAACTGTTACTATGGTGAAGTCGATGCCGCAATAACCTTAAATAAAATTCAATGGAAAGTACCGCACTTAACACTTAGTGATGCTGCGAAACTTAACTTGTTTCAAGGAATCAATAAAATTCTATTATTACTGTTCCATTTCGACAATGGGAGTTGTATGAATTGCCTGCTTTAAAACAAGCAACCTCAGACATATGGCCAATAAAAACATCAACGCAACTGGAAAAACCACGTTGGATAATTGTTGCATTCCAACAAGGTAAAAGGTATACAAGGTCAGCAAGGGCTGGAAATTTTGATCACATTAACATCAGAAATCTTAAAGTACATCTGAATTCTGAGTATTATCCATATGAAGCAATGCATTTGAACTTCAGTGCCAACCAATATATACCTGCCTATCGCAATTTTTGAAATTTCGTTGTGATTACTATGGTGAAGATGATAAAGATGCATTATTCAACTATTCCGAATTCAAATCATGTCCAATATTTGTAATGGACTGCTCTAAACAAAATGAATCCTTAAAAACTCAACAGTGGACATCAAATTGGAAATGGAATCTCTAACACCTTTCGATAATGGAATCGTTGTATATGGTCTTATTCTCCATGATGCTATTGTACAGTACAGTCCACTCACCGGAGAAGTGAAAAAATTATAATTATTATTGTAGTATAGTCTAATATATATAAATAAAGATGTTGTAATTATTCGTTTAGTTTTATTTCATCCATCAAAGATGAAAGTAGTTGCTCAGAAACAAAAACTCTCAATTCAAAATCATGACTTTGATGAAAAGTCTATTACTTCAAAACATGGTGATTTACTTCCTAATAGTATACGTGGTATTATATGCGGCCCCTCAATTGCGGTAAAACAAACGCAATGATCAGTCTGCTTACTGAAAAAATGGTTTGAAATTTAAACATGTATACGTATACTCTAAGTCATTGAATCAAAACAAGTACAAACTTTTACAGGAAATCTTACTTCCAATGAAGGACATAGGTTACTTTACCTTCAGCGACAATCAAGATGTGATTGAGCCTAATTGTGCAAAATCAAACTCTATTTTTATTTTCGATGATATCGCTTGTGAAAAGCAAAATAATATAAGGCATATTTTTCTATGGGTAGGCATAACGATATTGACTGTTTCTATTTGAGTCAAACTTACAGTAAAATTCCAAAGCAATTAATTCGTGATAATGCGAATCTAATTATATTATTTGAGCAAGATGAATTAAACTTAAAACATGCGTATGAGGATCATATAAGTCCCACCATAAGCATGAAATTGTTTCGGGACATGTGTTCAAAGTGCTGGGTAGATCCGTTTGGTTTCATGGTCATAAACAAGGATGCTGAAGTTAATAATGGTCGCTATAGGAAAGGATTTGATGAATATATAATACCTTAAACTGGTTTCAGTAGTAACTGATCTGTTTAGGTATTAACAGCTATCTGTTTAGTGTAAACAGCTACCTGTTCAAGGTGAACCGGTACCTGTTTGTCGCAACAGCTACCTGTTCATGGTAAACGGGTACCTGTTCATTAAATCCGTTTTGGTATATAAGGCGAAATATTATATAATACCTTAAACCGCATTCAGCAGTTTAGTAGTAACTGATCTGTTTAGGTATTAGCAGCTATCTGTTTAGTGTAAACAGCTACCTGTTCAAGGTGAACCGGTACCTGTTTGTCGCAATGGACAACAAGGAGAGGATATTAAAGAAAAAATTATTCAGGCTCGTAAAATAATACGGCAGAAGTATAACAGTATTAAGACTGCTCGCATTGATAATGAAAGAACATTCGAAAGTACTTATAAGCCTTTAATAGAACCTCTAACTGAAATAGTAAATAAAATCGATAAAAAACACCTAAAAAGGAGGAGGTCATTGATGTTAAACCTAAAAACCACCCGTATTGATATTTCCAAGAAAGCACGCCACTATCCCCACTAGTCCGCTAGCTCAAGTTCAATGGACCCCAGTCTCACTCCATTAGGTGATTCAAGTAAAGGGTGCTACTAGTCCACTAGCTCAGCTTCCGTTTTTCAAGAAATCCTCCTCAAGTCTTCCATCTTTCTTGGAAACATCAGTCATGGGGAGATTAATACTGGGGAGGGAAGAAGAACTGTCTAGTATCGTAGATGATTCCCATAATGAACCCATCTCGGAAGAATTTCTCGAGCAGTACAATGAATTGCCGCGTATATATGTTGAACGTATTTTGAAGAATGCTGAAGGTGATATTGATCATACGTATGGAGTCCACTATGATACCAAAACTGATAAATGGACAATTGGTAATACACCCATCACAATTAAAGGAGACGATATAATTATTAAAGGTGTCACGTATAAAGGGACTCCAGGATTATATGATCTGCTTATTATGAATGAACCCGACTTAAGTCTAGTAAAGTCAACAGATAGAAAAAATATAGAACTATTTTAGAGGCTACGAATGTAGTAAGGCGAGATTATGACATAAGTGCACAGATTCGAGGAAGCCGCAGCAAAAGTATACACAAATAATCAAACCCTTGCTGTCATCATCACCCACCACAACCAAGGAGGAGGTGGAGCTATATTTTTAAGGAATTAACAAACAGACCCATTGAATATAAATATTGGAATGATATACATGAACTAATTCGTGATCTGGAAGTATTGTGGGCAGAAAAATTAGCAGGAAACACAGGTGTTGTAAATGACATAATATCAATTGTAGAAGAACTATATGAAGATGGATACATTGAAAAACCGAACAACCGCTTTTTAAACAATATAAATGAGAATGCATTGATGTCGACATGTCACAACTAAAATGCCCTTGACAAATTTGGACGTTCATATGTCCAGTATCAATTAAAGAAACTAGCCCTCAGTTTAAACAGATTGATGCTAATCAATTTGATATTGAGAATAAGAGACTCAGCAATGTGGCCAATCCCATAGATCCTCAAGATGTCATCACTAGGCAATATTATGTATCAACAAGGTTCGATTTGGATGGAAATCGTTTGACACAGTTGGGTGACCCTGAAGAAGATGGTGATGCTATAAATAAAGGATACCTTGATTTCTGTTTACAAGCAGTTCAGAACACTTTAAAGGAAACGCCAACGCTTATCTAGCGCTGGAGGAAAAACTACATCAACTTAAAGAAATTGTGAATAAATTAGCACCATGTCCAAATTACAACTCGTCAACGAATTGCACAAACCTGCACGAAAAAATTTTAAACGAAGGCGAACAATAATTAGAGGTTTTGATGATCTTTGGCAAGCAGATTTAGCTGAATTTAACACATATGCCAAACAAAATAAGGGTTATAAGTATATATTAGTGGTCATCGACTGTTTTTCGAAATACTTATGGACTAAAGGATTAAAAACGAAAACAGGTCAAGAAGTTACCAAGGCCTGCAAACAATCTTTGAAAAGGTCGAAACCTACCAATTTGCAGACAGATGCAGGAAAAGAATTCTACAATGCGCATTTTACTAAACTAATGCATCGTTATGGAGTCAATCATTACTCTACCTATAGCACAAAGAAGGCTGCAATTGCTGAACGTGTTATCAGAACCATTAAAGGTGCTCTATATAAGTCATTCAGCCTGCAAGGTAAATATAAATGGATTGATACAATTGATACCATAACGATGGATTATAACAATCGTAAGCATAGAACTATTAGAATGAAGCCCAAAGATGTTGGTAATCATACAAAGCTAGAGGCTTACACTAACATAAAAATATTCGATAGGAATCGATATTCTGTGGGTGACATAGTACGAATCAGTAAATTTAAAATATTTTCGCCAAAGGATACACACCCAATTGGTCTAGTGAACTATTTAAGATTGTGAAAGTTTGCATTACTAACCCCTACGTACATGCTTGAAGACATGAAGGAAATCCTGTACTGGGAGGGTTTTATGAACATGAATTACAAAAAAAAGTATCCGATGTATATCTAGTAGAAAAAGTGCTTCGCTCCAAGAATAATAAGTTATTCGTAAAATGGTGGGGATTGGATGAAAGATCATGGATCAATAAGGATGATATTGTTTTATAACATTTAACCTGTACTTTGTGAAACAAATTACTTATATTAGTTTATATATATATAGTTTGTAGAAAAGGATGTAGCTCTTAGATGAAATAAAACACACACAAAAATAATAGTATTTTATTTTTTAAATATTACATTTATTTTAAAATTTCATTATCTTATAAAGTGAACCTAAAGTACTTATATAATCACTTAAATTACTGGATGGCCATATCCGAATCTGGCACACCTCCATCCCAAACAGGAATTTGAATTTGTTTCACCTTTATTGATGTTGTCTAGTATCCAGTAATAAATTTTGTGGTGCTCATCGTTTTCCCACGGTTGAAACTTATAGTTGATATTTTGTTCTAATAATATTTCAATCAAAATATCGAGGCACTTGTAGTTAGCATAATATGCGATTTCTCAATACATTCAGTTATAATAAATACAGTGTCCTTGTAAGCAATATTTTCTAACGTAGATTTAACATTTGTTGAATCATGAACCCTTAATAAATCATATAGATACATTTTAAGCGGTATGTCACCAAGTACACTCATATCGTCTAAGATCCTATCTACTTTATCAAAAGTTAATGAATTGTAGCCTTTATCGGTACACAATTTCATAAAACTTTTAATGGTATCGTCTAATTTAATTTTTTATCAAATAATGTCCTAATAATAATTTCATTTGCACACTTTGAGTTTATAGCACACCAGTAAAACACTCATCAGGAATAACAATATTTTGTAATATATTCAGTATAAATGTATAGTTTTCAGGAGAGGTCAAAGAACGCTTCAGGTACTTTTTTATATTTGATCACTACTGCACTGCAGCTCTTCCTGCAAGTTGACTTGAAGACTGCTCATTGTTTACTGAAAGTTATACCCCATGGTCTAGTATCAGTGAAATCAAAATTTACTAAGCGTTTATCGTCATAAGGATTGAGTATGACTTTATTTTGTTTAATGGTAAACACATCATGTTTCTTTGACCTTATGAGATGTTGATAGCGCCTTATTACGCTACTCTCAACAGGACCTGTTTATAATCATTAATCGTGATCTGCCTCACGCTTGCTTGCGTAGAACCCTTTGATTTTTTTACAACCTTTTCATCAACCGTGTAAGCATACATTTTTGCACGAAGTCCTACAAATTCAACCATAATTTCGCCATGGTTTTCATCTTTCATTAAGCCGGGGACCTTTTTGTTTACTAATGGAGTCCAAAGATGTTGTCGGGACTATAATCAGATGTATCGAATTTATCAATGTCCTCTTTAATACATTGATAGATATCGGGAACCGAAAAGGCGTATATGAGACTATCCGTATCCGTGTACAAGAGCTTAGCATTATTATGGAACTTGGGTAGCGTGTAGCCGTAATGAAAATTATATAAAAAAGTTTTTGAAACGTCTAAAACACTGAATCCCGCATATATAGGTTTATTGAAATATACTTCAAGCTTATTCATTTGAATGATAAGCATATCATTGTCAAATATTGTACAACTATGAAAATTTGGTTTTGATATGTAAGCACGAGCACCATAGCGACCCTCCCATTTCGTTACTAGCCGTATGTCCTTATGTTTACGTACATTTTCCATCAGCTTCCCAAAACACTATTAATCATTAATTTATAGAAATTTTATCAATTCATTTTGAGATTGCTGACGCATGGCTGTATTTAAATCTATATATTTTTTAACCACGGAGACTGTTTAAAACGTAATATACGGTGTACTTTTACCAACTTCAATCCATATTTTAAATATACTTTTAAATTTCTGTAATGAATTACATAATTACGTTTTGGATACAAGGTAAGCAGTAATTTTTTCATTTTGGAATCAGACGCGGGTGGAACCATATGTTCGGGTGCTAGCGGTAGATCACTATGACTCTCATGTAATTCTATAGGATAGTCTAAATCACACTCGACTATATAACCAATTTCCGAATCATCAGGATGGTTTATTACATCTAAAGTTTCAAAATTAGCTTCATCAACAAAAGAAAAATCGCCAAATGGTAGAAATTCTGACATGGTGGCTCCATATAAATTATTCACGTCGTAGTACATTAAATACACACTTTCAGAGGTAGGATCAAATTTTTCCTCCATGTACTTATTGTTAGCTTTAGCATACCGATTTGAACATTGAGCTACACCACCTCTAATCCCTCTTTCAATAAACATTAACATATCAATGTCTGTAAATAATTCTAACTTTACTTGTGTAATTTTAAGCATAGCATCGAATGCTAAACCGGGAGCTGTATAATAGTGCAGAGGATCAAGCTCGTAAGTACTTATACAAGTTTGCCGAAAGTTCTCGAAAATATCCGCTAAAAGTAGAACGTCTGTTTTAGATACAAATCCGAGTATTCCCTAACGATTTAATACTAAATTTGTTCCAAACGTTAACCGCATGCTCAAAACTCATCACTGATTCCCTCATTATTAAGATGACTGAAAAATGCTTCTTTAGGAGGAGCGTGGTCTCGTTTAATTTCTCCCAGTATCAATATACTCATAAGGAAACACACCTTTGCGAACTAGTAAAGAAAATTCTTCTTCATTGTTACATTTAGCTCGGGTAATAACTTTTTACTATTTTCCAAATAGTTTGATAACTTTTCAATACTACTACTCATAAATCTGAAAGAGTCAATAAATCTAAACTTAATTTTACTACCTTCTATTACTTTTGTGAAAGAGATATATCTTTCTTTGTTTATGGGTAGGAGTGAAATCGTACCGGGAATAGTAGCCAATTCTCTAATGACGAAATGGCTATCATAACCTGACAAATTATGAAACACAACCGGTAAGATGTGAGAGTCTTTATAGTTTAGGTTACAATTCTGATGTGATGCTCCTCGAAATGCTCCGGTGAAATGGTTATGGTCTCTGACCTTTATATCATTATCTGTAAATGGTTTTTCGCAAATGTGACAGATCGTAGTGCTTTCAAAGTGTTCAACCTGATTGGGAGTTAAAGTACCCATAGGAATTATTTTATTAATGATTTCGGTGCTCCAATGTGCAATACTTTGAAGCTCTTTAACAAACCATTGAATGCAATCATTTCCTCTATAAAGCCTAAATCGAGATAAAGAATCATTGTATGAACACTTTAAGTAGTAAGCAATGCTAAAGGGTATATGTTTGGAATGAAATAGAGTATTACCCCCAAGTGATGTTAAATTTGTACACTTTTCTAAAATACTTTCTAAATCCGCATAAATTACAAACGGTGCCTTTTCCTGAAATGCGAAATTTTTGAACTGCAGGAACATCTCCGCTTCGGTAGGCATCCTGACTGAACATTGATTAAGTTGATGGCAGAGAGTGACATGTTTTTGTAGAAGGTGATCTGAAGAAAAGTGATTCAAGCATTGATAACAAATAAACTTCTTGTGCCCCCTACTCGATAGTTGTTTAGAAAAAAGAGCTGACATATTTTTAATCCACGCGAAATGATAAACAGTATAATTTTTGTATTAATAGCATCAGCAGTAGAACCCGCAGAATGATAATTAGGCGAAAGTACTAAAAGATTTATAGGTTCCTGACACTATTTTCTTGATTTACACTTAATACTAGCGGTAATACACCTTTCCCTGAATACAAAACAAATTAATGGAGAGGTTGTTTAATTTTTCAAATTTTTTACATCATCTATTTTAATGGGAAAGGAAATTGAACCATAATTCAAAACATCTCTAAAATGAGGATAACTGTAAACTCTATCTGAATGAAGTTGCACTGGGTATAATGCCGAAACAACGGCCCACAGGAAGCAGTACTCGTCATCGTTCTTAACATTCACTACCGCATGCTTTACTGCTATGAAGTAAGGAACTTTAACGTAAGTCGAAAGGCCACCTCTAAATGGAGTATAGCTATTAATATTCACCTTTAAATGTAAAACTTCATGTAATGCCCAACCAGAATCCCTTTCGGAAAACTCCTCTAACTTTTTTGTAATTTGTAATAAACGTTATTGTTATACCACTCACGCAAATTGGTGGTAATATCGATGACATAATTTTTATGGCAAATGTCTTCAACTCAATAACATGATTTTGAGGTTGCATGAAATTGCAGACTAAAATGACATTGACCTTTAGCATCGTTTGTCTTAGCATTACTTTAACCTTTCGCGCAAAACTATTGTATGCATTTTGTAAAAAATAAGAGGGTCCTTGATGTTTGCTATATTGACTATAATTCCAGTAAGTAACCTACCATTGAAACATGAATCTAGAGTACCAACTTAATTTGCGTGTACGCTTTTAGTAACATTTCCACTACCTGTTTTCTCTGAAGCGCTCTTTAACTGTTTAACTCTTATAAGATAACACTTTAGCAATGATAAATTACTTTCGAGTTTAAGCAAATTTTCGCATGTCTCTAAATAAATTTTATTTTGAATTATATCTCGCAATAGCTTAATATTAGTGTTAATTATACGGATGTGCCTTACAAATTCATTTTGGGTTTTCAACAATGGAATAATATTTCTTGTTAAATTAACAATATCACTACTGTTGGGTATACCGTTACTCATAGTTACCTTCAAAACTGTATCCAACACTGCAAGAAAATATGAAGCACACGATTATATAGTAATGAAACAAATATTATATTTATTTGATATGTAAAAATTAAAAATTTAAGTAACTATAGAAGTACTTTAGGTATACAATTGCAATTCTAGTCGTGAGTGCAATATACTGACTGGTACAAAACTGCTCTTTATCTCCTTATATAGTAATATAAACCTAGCATTCAAGGTCAAAACTGCTTATAACTTGTTGCAAGAGCTTCAGTGTGCATAGATTGCATTTTGTAGCGTTTACTGGGAACATATATTAACCTTGACATCAATACTGTTCTCATGACTCATGCTGCATCACCTTTGCTTGCTCAGGTCATTGTACTAACCACTTCCACTTGTTATCAATTTTGTTAACGTTAACAGATCTATGTGTATATAACGTTAAAGTTTTAATTGAATACTCATTAATTATTCACCATTAGTAATGGCTTCATCCAGTAAACGATCTAAACTTTCACTAAAAGACAGGCAAAACCTTGTATTTTACATGATGTTTTGGTGCGCCCATCAAATAACACCGCACAACTAGCACCCTTCAAAGAGACCATCCCCATCATAAATAACATGACGCAACCAGCACCCTTCGAAGAGCATCCCATCATCTCCATCAGGGATAGTGATGTAGAGGATGAATTTTCAATTTCGAGAGGTATGTACAATTTTAATTAATTAATATTATAGTTTCCTTTCATTAATTCATAGAGAATTTTAGTACAAATAAAATTATTCATTTTTCAGCATAACACCAGCAACCACGGTTATAGCAACACCCCACAACCACCACCGTTGCGAAACCTGCAATATGGAGGAAAAAATTTGACTCTTATAGAAGGGCATCTCACACAGCAGGATTATGAGCACGATCCACCGACCCTTCAAGCCTTTAGGAAACAAGTATTCGGTGGTTGCGAAACTTCACAATGACTATTTGAATAGTGAGGTGGTGGGGGTGGAGCGAGCGGAAAAACTGGATAAAGAACTGAAGGAGGCTAATCAATATTTAGAGTGTGTGCGGCAAAATATACTAAAGACTGAAAATATATTGCTTACGTTGGAAGGATGGATGTGTGATGTTTTTGTGGAATTTATTGTATCTTTTCATTATACAAAATAAATGTAAATTGTTTTATATTTTTATTATTTTCATGAATTATTCCCATTATCCAAAAATTTTACTACAGCTAAAAATTTGAGTGATAGTCCAAGTTGCGCTAGAAAAGTGAAATTAAAAACATCTGGAAGTCTGACTTACTCATGCATAAATTTCTGCATCAAAGTAAAGCAGTCCTTTTGCAAATTTTAATTGCATGCTGCGTTACAAATTTTAACTTATAATAAGTTAAGGAAATAATTGAATCCTTGAGTAAGTGCTGAATACAAAATGTTAATTTCAATTAATTTTGTAATTATAGGAAATAATAACTTAAAAATACACTAAGAAGGTTTTGCAAAATATCATATATAAAGCATATATAAAGCATATAAAGCATATAAAGAAAGTGTGAAAATATAATACAGTTAAAAGAAACTTGCGTTAAATAAAAGTTAAAACAGTTCTCAAATGCATGTAAATCTGAAAACTTTACAGCATGTATTTATGCAACACAAATGACACAATTGCATTCATATATATTTTACAAATCCTGTTTAAAAGTTGTAATGTAAATTGATGACATAGAAATAGAATGTTCTAAATGCTTTCACAGCAAAAATGCGTTCATTATCCTACAATGATTATTAACGCTGCCGAAAATTACAAGTCATGTTTTAAGTGTTGTTTAAAATTGAATTTGGTAATTTAAAGCATTTAGATACATTAAATGGATAAATGGCATGCATATGTTTCTTCTGAGCTTACGTAAGTACAAAAGGTGTGTTTTAAGTGCTTTTGTTGTTTCAAAATGGAATTGGGCAATTTAAGTGTAATTTTTCATATTTTGGAAAAATTATTACATCAAATGATAGATTACCACTTCTACAACACAACTGCGTTGAAAAAAATTTTTTCTCGAATTAGACGAAAATTTAAATTTTTAAGGCGCATTTTCTAGGACTTTACTAATTTCCCTCCTACACCTGCGGAGGACGTCCTCGTCGACTCGTTTTATCTCTTTCCATAGATATGTACATACATCTTTTCTTACATCACAGACTTTCAAACATACATCACTTTCGTAGTTCAAGTACATGTCTATCGTTTACACAACAATAATTGCAATTAATTCCATTCTAGTACAGTACTTGAATATCATATTACAAACCATACTTATAATACTACATGGATGCATTTTGCAATTGCATGCTTTTTACTCATTACAGTACAATCCATTTAAGTTGAATTGTAATTATGTATATATATGTAAGATGTCTAAGATTCATTGTGAGCGTTATTATTACTTTATTTCTTGTAAAATCGTTAAAATCTATTTTAGAAAAACCGTATTACAAATAGTTTACAAATTAGTTACACTATTATTTTATTTTATCATATTTCATATTGGTGCTTGATTTATTTGGAAAAATGCATTCTAATAGTAAAAGGACCTTCAATTTTTTCCTAATTTTTTAGTTCTATCTTTGGCGCTCTTACTTATTGGATATATACGGAAATTCAGAATTTTTGGGTAAAGATTATCGAGTTGTGATTTATTAAGCAATTTCAGTAGTACTTTCATTGCTAACATGAATTGTTCCATCACATTTTTTATCACATTTTTTTGTGTTTTCAAATTTTGGAAACTGCTATAATTGCGCTCTTACTTATTGGGTATATATACGAAAATTCAGAATTTTTGGGTAAAGGATTATCGAGTTGTGATTTATTAAGCAATTTCAGTAGTACTTTAATTGCTAACATGAATTGTTTCATCACATTTTTTATCACATTTTTTTTGTGTTTTCAAATTTTGGAAACTGCTATAATTGCGCTCTTACTTATTGGGTATATATACGAAAATTCAGAATTTTGGGTAAAGGATTATCGAGTTGTGATTTATTAAGCGATTAACAACGTTCAATTACATATCAAAACTACAAACTTTATCATTAATCATTGAAAATTTTTTCACATTTTTTAGTTTTGAGAATTTTGGACTGCTACCTATTGCGCTCTTACTTGTTTAGTATACATGCCAAAAATTGGAATTTTTGGGTAAAGGATTAGTGATTTATAAATAAATATAATATATATAAGCTTTATGTGTCATTTCTTCCTACATAATTTGTATAATTTAAGTCATGATAAGAAACTCGTTTAATATATATATCTATATAATTCAATTAAAACCAAACAGAAATTTCACTTTTTCTTTCTTCTATGCCTACACACACACACTTTATTTTTCAAATGAAGTGCCTTTTCATATGCAATATAACATACATGTAATTACTTATTTACTAAAGCACCTTTTCATGGCACATTCACTCGAAGTTGCATCATTTTCTTTTTAGCTCATACAGCTCTAAATCTACCCTCAATTTTTATTTCCTTGATTAACACCTCGAGCCTTTTCTTTCTCTCATCAATACTTAATAATTCTTTCTTTCTTTCTCTCCTTATCAATCTTATTACTTTCACCATTTCTAGCAATGAAAAGTTTACTGAATCATGCAATCACGGAGAAGCCTTTTATTATAAACATGCATCCTTTCAAAACTGCTAACCTCCTCAAAAACTTTCAGATTTCTAAGAATGATTACCTTGCAACTTCTATTTTAGCTTTTCACCTTGACCTTTTTATATTTCTAAGAAACCACCGTAAGTCAATAACCTTTGACCTTCAAAACTATTTTGATTTATGATTACCTTGCAACTTTTTAGCTTTGACCTTGACCAACTACATTTTAAATCTCCCCTTAAAGTTCGACCTTGAAAGAGCTCCAAAAGCTTCCGATTTCACCACCAGAGGGCGAGTGACTCCAAAATTTAAATCCCCACCACAAGCATGCTTGAGACGTGGAGCGCGTTCTGGCATAACGAGAAAACTCACTTGACCTTGAAATAAATCCCATAAGATTTACATGGGTGACCTTGAACTGGTCCAGGATCGGCCTTATATGTCTACTTGATATTTGTAGATTTTTTACCTAGAATGCAGTGGCGTACTCAGATTTTCTTTAGAGGTCACAGTTTTTGAGATATTGACATAACCTACTTTTTTTTTATGGGGGACCCTATATATTTTTTTAAAATCTTTTTCTCCTTGCCAAGAGATTTTCAAAAATATAGCATAGTCTAGATTTATTTTTATAAACAACGTGACAAAATGATTTTTTTCTATAGTTTACATTGATAAAAAACAAAATAATTAATTAATCACAAATATTGTTCAAATTGCAGACCATTATGTCTCCTACCAGTTTCACAAAGTTTATAAATTCTTTTAATAGCATTTTCCAAAATAAATGATTGTTTTCGTAATTCTGCAAAAGCATTTTCCGTTGCAATTTTTAATTGTTGCATGTTGGCATATTGCCTTGAATAAATTTTATTCTTTAAATACCACCACAAAAAAATCCAAAACCGAGAGATCCGGTGATCGTGGTGCCCATCGAACAGGTCCGTTTGTTCCAATCCATCTCCTGGGGAAAGGTTCATTTAGCCAGTTTTGTATTATTCTACCATTGTGGGCTGGAGCCCCATCCTGCTGGAAGAATATATCGTTCAGTTGAACCAGTGGAATATCTTCTAAAATGTTCATAGTTTTTTTTTGTAGAATTTGTAAGTACCCATTAAAGTTTAGGTTTTCGTCATAAATCTTGTAAACTATTTTTCGGTTAAAAATAAACCAGGAGACATTAAATCCGAACCTGCCTTGACGCTCTCTAGGAAAAATCACGTGGGTGTTTTCTTGGCTCCAAAACCGCGAGTTGTGTCTATTAAGAATTCTCGAACTTGTGAAATGTGCCTCGTCTGACCAAATTATTTTTTTTTCAAAATTATTGTCCTGGGTTTTCATATTTATAAACCAATTGCAGAACTCCAATCTACGTTCAGCATCACCAGGGTGCAGATGATGTACAAATTTATACTTGTAGGGTTTGAATTTATGTTTTTTTAAAATCCTTTGCACTGTCGTTTTAGACACACCGGTCTCTTCAGCTACTTTCCTGCGCGAGGTTTCAGGAGTGGCTTGAACAACTGCTAAAACGTTGATCTCTGATTCCTCGTTCTCTTTGTTGTAAACTCGGGGTCGAGGTTTGTCAAAACATCCATATTGGCAAAGACTAAATTTTAATTTTTGAAATATTCTTCTGTCGGGTTGTCTTCTTTCGAGATATCTATATGACAAAATAGGTATATAAAATAAATACAAATTCTAAGGTAAAGATTAACTGACCTGTTCAGATAGAGTTTTAAGGCCTGGTCTGCGTTTTCATTAGGTAATATGAAGATATGTGGTATTCATATCACATTTCTCAAAATTTTCAAATTTTTGGTTTCGAGTCATATTAAAAAATAATTAAACAACAACAGTAACAAGAACAAGAACGATAACAATAAGCAAAAACAACGAATAACAATAAATATCAGCACTAAATTTGGGAAAATGTAACCAGGAATAATTTGAGAGGAGCAGAAACTTCAAAAATCAAATACCTAAGTAATTGCAGAACGTTAATTATTTTGTTTTTTGCGATACCATGATTACCCACGGCTATCCACTATTATCAACGTAAATTATAGAAAAAAATCATTTTGTCACGTTATTTATAAAAATAAATATATACTGTGCTATATTTTTCAAAAGCTCTTGGCAAGGGGAAAAAGATTTAGAAAAAATATATAGGGTATCCCATAAAAAAATATAGGTTATGTCAATATCTCAAAAACTGTGACCTCTAAAGAAAATCTGAGTACGTCACTGGATTCTACGTAAAAATCTACAAATATCAGTTTTTACTTTTTTAATATGTCTAACAATAACAGAGTTACAGGGGATGACTAAAAATGCAATTTTTCCAAAATCACCCTGTAGCACACAAACTAAGATGGCTATGGCAAATTTGATTAGTGCATCTTTGATTTCATTAAAAAATAGCGCGGTGTCGCGAAAACCGCAAGGTTCTAACCTAAAAAATAAGCGAGATACCCCGTAAAACATACGAAAATGGGACAACCTGTACAGCAACAATAAGTATCATTATACGATATTTCTTTTTGAACTAATATTCCTTTAATCATTTTCAATAATTACTTATATGCCTAAACATTAAATCTAACATATCACTATACTTTAACACACTTACAGTAAAATAGGTAATCTCTAAGTAATGTACGATGTTTCAGACAGTAATAGGATTTGTATTTATCAGAAAAGTAACTTGAAGACGTGTTTTGAGAATAACACCATAAATAGTAGTTAAGGTGGGTAATATCGCGGAAAATTTACGAATTGAAGAGACTAAAAAGGACTAAAAAGTTTCACTCGCTCTTTTACATTTATTTTAATGTTGGTTTTGTGTTACGACAATTTTCTGTAACTTTGTGACGCACTGATATATTATCACGGTACCTAAGAAAATCATCACAAGATAGGTATTTTATTCTCCTATAATTAGTACACCTAAAGGTTTTTTTATCAAACAAGCTTCCGGTATTGTTGATAGGTGAAACACTACGGCGCACCGCATATCACAGTAGTACACCTTTCGTAAATAATAAACATAACCTCTAATAATTCTCCTCCTTCGTCTACATATTGTTTTTAACCACGATTACTTCCCATTTTACAAAACAGCCTTTTTCGAAACTACCAATCTTTATCAAATAACTGCAAGGTAGGTAAATTACATTTTAAACAACAAATTCATGTTTTATAATTTCAGAGTATAATATAGTGCGACATGCGTTTTTCTTTAGAAGAGAATAAATTTTTTTGCAATCCTATTTCCGTAATGGAAATAAAGACGAAAGTGGAGCTTGGGTAAATTCAATTCGCTTATGTATAGAAAAATTTTCGAGAAGCGTATACTGACAATGATGCCGATTGCGATATTATACGCCGCCATGTTTATCGTGTAATTGAGCGGTTTAATAACACAGGACGGGTTGCTTCTGGAAAATGACCTGGCCGCCCCACACTTGCTAATGAGGGGGTTGTAAATGTTCGTGCACGTCTTAAACAAAATCCCCAAAAGCCAGTGCGACAATTGTCGTAACAAACTGGCGTATCATATATTGAACATTTCACACAATTATCAAGAGAAAATTACATTTCGATCCGTACAAAATAAGGGTATTACAACTTCAACGTCTCGACATTCAAAAGCGTCTACGAGGCGACAACTTGTTGGACAAAAGTTATTTCTCCAATGAGACATGGTTTCACTTTATCATCCTCATAAAGTAGGAGTGTGGATAGCGATGTAGAGGAAGCGATTTATTGGACCAATATTCTGTAATGATATTGTTAATGCCTTACTTATATTAAGTATATTTTCTATCAGATGAAACTATTAAAAATATTTCACAGCTTATAATATAATTACCCTAATTTCAAAAATTGCAAAAATTGCAAAAGTTATGTACCATTCCTGCATAGCATAAGGGCAGCAATGAAATGTCAAAATGACACAATCTTTCAAACTTCAAACCGTCTAAATAATCAATGGAAAAAAAAATAAAGTAAATTTAATTGTCTAAAAAAAAATCAAAACTATTTATTGGAATAATTACTATCAAATTTGAAAATAGTGGAACGTTGCTTCCTTTGTATAATTGTGGCAAAAATTATGAAGCTAACATTCAAAGAAATGTGTTTAAAAAATGGAAATACTACAAATCAATCCAAAAAATAATGCGTCATTTTATTTATTTTAAAAAAATCGTTATTTATCCCTCCTAATCCAATTCATCGCCTTCAAATGCATTTATGCCAACGGTTTCTCTAATCCTCGAGGTATGAAAAATAGTATGGCCTTCAGAACGCGTAGAGATTCACGTTGTACGTCTTCAATAAATTCGAAACGGTATCCCCGTTTTTAGTTTATCGAATAGCCAGAAGTTACACGGTACCAAATCAGGATAATACGGTGGTTGTGGAACCACATGGGTGGACCTTTTGATGAAAAAGTCAGGAAGAACCAATGCAGTGCGAGATGGTGCATTATCGTGGTGTAAAAACCAAGAGTTGTCTTTCCATAAATCCGGCCTCTTTTTGCGAACAGCTTTACACAAACGACGCATAACACTCAAACGATATGCCTTGTTGACAACACCACGATAATCTAAGAAAACTGTCAAAATGACCTTGATTTTGAATCGACTTTGGCGCGGCGTTTTTGGTCTTGCCTCGCCTTTCTCACGATATTCGCTTGATTGGTCGGTTTTTTCCGGGTCGTGTGCATAAATCCAAGTCTCATCTCTAGTTATGATGCGTTTAATTGCGTGCTAATACTCAGAAAGCATTGTTTCACGACGCTCTTTTTCGAAAAAATTGAGTGTTTTTGGTACCAATCGAGATTTGACGCGTTTGAGGCCCAAAATATCTTTTACAATGGTATTTATTGAATTTTTCGAGATGTCTACCACGATCTCAACAAGTTAACTGGCGGTTATTGAGTTCCAAATCTTTGATTTTGGTCACGGAAGATGTTGACGGTCGTCCTAGTCGCTCTTCGTCTTCGATACGTTCTCGACCTCCTTGATACTCCTTGCACAACGTGTAGACACTTTTTTTCGACATAGCTTTGTTACCAAAAGCCTTTTGCACCATTATTAACGAATCAGTAGTGGAAAATTCATTCCGCAAACAAAATTTAATGCAAATTCTTTGCTCAACAAATTCAGACATGGGTAAAACCGCCAAATGCACTTTTTTGATGCGTACAACCAAGTGTAACTCAAACTCTAATGAATACTTTGACGATATTTTGGGCAGATGACGAAGACAGTACCAACCTCAAAACAAAGTAATTTTACCGATTCATGTTGCGAGCAACGTTTAAATCCAAATATCGCCCTATGTTCTTTGACACAGTACTATTAACCGCAGTTGTTGAAAATCCTAGTATAAATAACAATAATAATTAACAATTACAAATTACGAAGCCACCATTTTGCGCTAAGCAGTATCATAAAATTCTTTTCTAACATTGGCAAAAATGCGAGGCGTTATCTTCGAGCATTCTTCGCTGATGCGAGTCAGTATGCAGACCTTTCAGAAGTGAAAGAATTAAATGTCCCCAAAGATAATAGTCGTTTGGGGAAAATCTCCTGATCTTGGAGGCCACTTAATTGCACAATTTGATCCGTTTGGACAGTTATTAAGACAATGACTAATAAAGTCTTTAACTTCTCGGCTATTGTGAACAGGGAAACCATCCATTTGTAACCAAGCTTTTTCTTTCTCGGGAGCTACTTCTGCTAGAGCTGGTCAAATTTGGTCTTGCAGCATATCCAAATACCAACCCCTAATCAGAGTATCGATAAAGTTGTCAAAACACATTCAATTCATTTCCTGATGGGAGTAAAGCGCAATATTTCTTTGTAAAATCTAACAGTTAAATCGGGTTGACTCTTGCAAGGTTCAAATTCTCAAAATTATCCACCTTAAGTTCCTTAAATAGTAATTAACACCGCAAGGAATAATAACAATAAAGAAAATTAACTTAATCGCCTGAAGGGCCCTTATGCAAAACTATAAACAAAAGAAAGCGTATTCATCCAATAAAACACTTTATTAAAATCACAAAAAAATAAACGCAGCGAAGTAATTACGTTAATTCTCACAATTGATCACTTTAAAGTCTCCCTTTCCTTTGTACATCGGCATAGGTCATTTCGCGTGAAATTGACCCTTTTGGTAACTGAACGGTAAATGCCAATACTCTTCAATCTCCATGACGCGGATCACAGTACGGTAGCTTCACAGTCGTCAAATTTCAACGAACCGTCTATTTTTAAATTATATTAGCACTAATTTAGTGAAGAAAACATTTAACCCAGGACAGGAGCAGATTAATAAGTCAGCTGGATATATATATATATATATATATATATATATATATATATATATATATATATATATATATGTATTAATTTTATTTATAAAACGTTCGTTGTCCTTTGTATACACAATTTATTATAGAGATATTATATTTGCAGCAATTTCTTTTATTTGTTACAACGGTTGTGAACGCGGATGTACTTCGTGATGCACAAATATTTATACTGAACTTACAATATAAGAATAGGCAAAATCGCGATTCCATTCCAAAAACGAGGAAATAGCACTAACATTATACAATAATCCTCCTCGATAAATTAGAATGAATTTCTCTCCTGACTATATCACCAATATTTATACTAAATTTACGATATAAGAATATTGCAAAGTCGCGATTCCATTCCAAAAATGAGGAAATATCACTAACATTATACACTAATCCTCTTCGATAGACTCGAATAAATGTCTCTCCTGACTATCGAAACACAACACCAAAAAGGATCCTCGGGATCGCTGACTACTCTTTAAAATCCACAAAGAGGTGAACGGGAAAGCTTCCCCTGCGATAGATTCAAAAACCTCAGTAGAAGGTAAATAATTTCAGTATGCACTCAGATAACATCACGCGCTCAGCGTCCCAACCTCTTTGTTCTACAGCTTGACGTCGACTGCTTAACGAAAAACAAGACTCCCCCTTTTCTCACAAGATCACGTCATCCATTTTAATCGTCGCATAAACATTTTCCATACCCAAATAGCGTAGTGGGAAAATCCCAGTAAATAACAAACTTAATATCTAGAAACGAGACGCACACATCCTGTTCTTCAACAACAGACCATGTTATTTAAATAAATTTTCTATACTCTCCAAAGCCTTTCCTTATCAATCACGATAAAAACAACTTTATACCCATACATATTAGGTTACTTAAAACAACCATCATGAAACATTATTCCTTTTGAGACTACGATAGCTATTTTGAAATAACAATTCCCGCATTCTATATTCTAAATATTGTAATATTAAAAAAATTATCTACGGTAAATTTCAACCACACGTGACTCGTCTGTATTAATAACGTAATTTATAAATTGTCTATATTGGTGTGATATTTGGATTTTATGTGGCGCCACTATCGAATTTCAACATAGCACCCATATTGTTCTACCATATTGATCCAATTTTGTCCGTTTGTGGTTGGTACAATATTGGTAGTTAATATTTGACCAGCATCCAAATAATATGTAATAATAATGCCTTTATTCAAATACAATTGCAAATTTGAAACCCAAGGGATCGTTCATAATCGTTGACAAAATTATTGTAAACTGTTCTCCCACTTAATCCTTAACATTGAATTAGATTTCACCCAATAAACAGAAAGAAAAAAAACGAAAATACATTACTCACAAGTATAAGGTTGATTAATGCTAGCAGAATGAAAATTATGGTTCAACTAATGTTTAAAGTTTGCTTAGTGAACAAATGGTGAAATAGTGCCTTACGAAAATGTAGTAAAGTTCCATTTTTAAGGTTTCTGAGACTGAATTATATTTTGCTATACTAAAAAAAAAGCTGGGCTCTAACATTGCTGTTTAATGCGTAGGAGGAGATATTAAGTCCCTAAATCTGATATTTTAAGTTATGAACGCTTGTCTGGAATAAAATGCGTTTATACAAATTCAACCACTTACAGGCAAAAAGTTTATAAGCGACCCTTTCAAAACGTCTTATGCCAAAAATTAATCTTAGACAGGAATTCTGGCATTTTTTAATTCTATTGGCATCAAATACAGTAATTCATGGTCCATAGATACAACACAATACAATGTAATACAAGTGATTCACAGAGTATTCTTTTTACGTCCCAGTGGGAATGTAAGCATTTTGATACCAAGTATGCAGCACTTACACATTTATTAATATGAGTTCGAAAGCGTTATATAGAGCCTATTACAGGTACTAAGTTGCGAACTTCGTCAACAGGCTTAATACTCTCGCCGTTGACTTTTATATTTAAGCAAGAAGTTGCCAATTTCTGTGCTTTATTAGGACCAAACACAATTAACCACGGTTTATAGGCATTAATTTTAACAGCATGGTTAGCAGCAATACTACAGAAGGATGCAATATCTCGATGTATGCATCTATTGGCACTTTGTATCTCGGAAGAGTGAAACGGCAGATATAACTGTGTATCGTCTGCATAAAAGTGAGTTGTACAGTATGTAATATAATCGTTGAATTGTATAATATATGTAGAAAGGAGGAGTGGGCCAAGAATGGAATCTTGAAGCACACCACTAGAAACACCGTTAAAATATGAATTCTGGTTTCCATAACGCACAGCTTGGTGTGCATGTAATTTTTAAGAAGTGAGGCAGCATCGCTAAAACCAATGTAACCCAAGATTGAAAGTAGCGTGCTATGGAAAACAGTGTCAACGGCGTTGCTGTAGTCTAATAAAATTCACACAGTTAACTTATTATGACATATAGAGAACTAATATTGTTGCACACACCTCTGCTAAACATTTCCCGAATTCTATCCAATTGTGAATGGTACAATGTTTGTAACTGATATTTCATCAATCTTGCAATATTATACAGCATCAATGCTCAGAATACACCCTATTGCAATGATGTCCTGCAAATTTTGTCCGACTGCGATTGATCCAATCTTGATCATTGAAATCTTATGAATATTGAAACCACACATTGCCCCATTATTGCTGAATGTTCACATCAATAAGTTTGTCCGATGCTCATGTTTCACATTTGTTTGTTACATTATTGTTCCAATATTTTACCAATGTTGATGTTCCACTTTGATTGTCATAACAAAAAAGGATGAAGTACCCACAACTTTCTCAACAGAAAGAAGCTGCTGCAAATCTATATATTGCACAACGAAACAGCTGCAACCTAAATAGACAGACATTTCGTGTTGAAATCTATTCAAGACACTATTGAATAGTTTGTTCTAGATTAAAGTAAATGTGCATGAGAAAATAGTTTGATGACTACGAGCTTGGCAAAGATTAAGTCTAACTGGATCTTAGTGCTCCCAATACAGAAATACGCACGAAAAGTGTTAAGATAGGAAGCCAGACAGCATTTAGACCCGTGATCAACAAACAGTGCTTAGGAACTCGTAATCAATAGATACAACATAATGTCAGGTGAAAGGTACTTCAACCAGTACAGCTAAAAATAGTTGCCAACTGCAGTGTCGTATTTTTCTAAACTATTATTCACAACACTTACAAAAACTTACCTGATTGGCACGTAACGAATCAACTGAAAGCTAAATCTAAAACTGCACAAAAAAGCCTAAGAACTGTGAAATGATAATTGAAGAGACTGATGGTAATATTCTTGTGCAAAAAATAAAGAGATAAGAGATATGTACTAATGCTAAGGACGAAATGTTCAAATTGTAGAAATGTAGAAAAAAAATCGGGAAATAGGTAAGTCGAGGATGTTAAGTGAGTTTAATCAATAGAACTGTTTTACAGATGAGTTGTATTGCTGTCATTTCTGCCTTACTCTACAGTATTGCCATACCTCAAGATCATATGGTGTTGTTATATTTCGCGGTGTTGCCAGTTTCATTAACCTCTTTAAATCTAAAAATAGGGCCAGTTTCTGGAAACACCACAGTTTTTTAACGTGTTCATGGTAAAAGTTCACTGACATATCAGTGTTTTATTGTGAGAAATCCAAAAATAGGACTAGTTCCTGGAAACGACAGGGGGCGGGGTAGTCCAAAAATCTAATGATCTCTTCAAATTTAAATTTTATGGACCTTTGTGTCGTAATACGATTCTAAGGAATATAAAAATAGAATCACTTCCAGAAAACCCCAAAGTTCAATGACTTATTCAAGTTCAAAGTTCACCTCTTGAATCCGGAAGTTGGTGGATTCCTAGAAATCTAAAGTAGAACCAGTTGTTGGAAACTCCAAAGTTCATTTAAGTGGGCCAAGGATAAGAGATAGAAATCTAAAAATAGGACCAAAGTTTATTGATCTCTTCATATAGGCAAGAATCAGAGAGTAGCATTCTTTCAACGATGTGGATTTCCACAACACACTCCACTCCTACCCAGTAGAAGCCGAATTCAGCCGGGCATACCGATGTTACATTTTAATCTCATTCACTTATAGCATTAGTCTGCCGTTGAAAGTGGGAACACACAAATGTACAGTACTTCTCAGGCATTTGAATAAAAGAAGGCCTGAAATACAAGGAAAGACGTTGTCAAAAACGGTATGAAATTGTTAGAATAAAACAAAAATGGAATTTTGAGGAAAGCATGCAATGGGATTCGTTCCAGTTTAGTTCGTAGGCAATGTGCTAAAAGAAATTTTTATATCGCTACACTTTTGCAGATGAAAATTGGCGAAACGTTTCCCCCATTTTTCGACGTGTGTGTCTGAGTGCGGGCGTATGTGCGTGCTTGCGTGAATGTGAGTGCGCGTGCGTACGTGCGCATGTGTGTGTGTGCATTAAATAATGGGTACATTCTAAACTGTGTTCAATTCTTTAAAAGAAAATATGCAAGATACAATAATAAAATAAAAAACGTTTCGTATTTAGTATTACAACCAAAATATAAAAATAAAATAATTAATCTGAAGTCAAACTAGTAAATTGACTAACACATTAGCTGTTACATATTGATAATATATTGCATAAGGAAATACAAATAATTAACCCCCAAAATGTTATGTAATGAATTGGAAAAGAAAAGTGATTTCAAATATCTTTTATGTTTCAAAATAAAATTGTTTTCATAATGCGCTTAAATATATTAAAAGATTACACCATTAAATGTAAGTACCGATTTTCGTTTTATTATTTCTCAACTAAAAATTTCAAGAACGATAACGAATTTTGCATTGTAATGCACATCTGGAATGAAAAAAAATACAAACAAGTTTTTTATATTAATTCAATTTACAAGTAAATAGACGTTAGCATTGAAATAAATAAAATTTGGATTTCGACGAATATATTTAGTGATACTCAATTAGCAAAATAATTAAAACTATTTTACATTTACCTTTTTTAAATTTTATTTAAACGTAATCAAACACATGTCAGTAACAAAGATATTAACACATATGTTGCTACTTTCGGCTACCGTTCAGGCATAAATGTGGTTTCGTGGTCAATAGGAACAAAATAAGTTCCATTCAAAGGCTTTTGAGATTTACAACCTAATTATAATGTTCAATAATTTCTATAAAGTATAATAAGACATCTCTAAGGTAGTACAAGTGAAGTTTGTCTGATAATCTACTCGCTATTGTGTAAAATACAATGTAAATTAATAATTCAATTCACACGCTAACACATGGGGAAATTAGGAAATTGATTTGTGTAATTTTGAATTTTGAGATGATTGAATTATCCGTAATTTGCGATTAAGCCGTTATGTAAGTAATTATTTTTTTATGTATGAAGTGGTAATCTTTTTTATACCAATCCCTCCATATTGAGATAATCAACTAATTAATAATTAATTGAATTTTAATTAAAATAAATTCCGACGCTCCTGCCTGAACATAGGGGGAATATCCAAAATATTCCACCACCATCGTAGCCGAGGTTATATAAGTAAATCGCTCAAGCTTTACACCGTCTTTTTACTGCGTATATGAAGGTCGAGCTGAATATATCGCGAATAAAAATATCTAATAGGCCGTGAAAAACAAACATACATTATTATTTAAAGCAATTCTTTATCTGTCATTTGAAGTTTTGTTGTTGAAGTTACGTTCATTACAACTCAAGTTATTAATTTTTTAAAGTGAAATTACAAGTAAAAAAATGGAATTAACCAGAGAGCATTTTCGTATCATGATTTATTATGATTTTGAAAAATGTTTAAGCGCTTATGAGTGCGAAGAGAGAACAAGCACATTCATTGGCTACAATTTACCGATGTTATAAGGAATTTGAACGGGAAAGTAATTATGTTCAGCATCAAAAAGGAGCAGGGTGACCTCCTACGGCTGTTACCGACAAAAACATGACTGCTGTTAAAAAAGTTATTGAAGAGGATAATAAAGTCACTTATACATCAACCCAAGATTGGATCCTCAACTATCAAAACAATCATACACGATCACCTGCATTAAAGAAAAAGTGGTTACTCGTTTTGTGCCACATCACCGTTCTGATTTCCAAAAACCAGAGCGTGTAGGAATTTGTCATGAAAGTGTAAATCTCATAAATAATGCGGACACTAATTTTTTTCCCAAATAGTGACAGGTGGCGAACCTTATATACCTTCTTTCGACGCCAGGAGAGTCGTGTGTGGATTCACGAAGATGAGGAAACTCCAACAATGACAAAGAAGCAGCGAGCTATGAAAATAGTTATGCATGCAGCATTCTTCAGAAGTATAGGCCTAGCAAAGGAAATTAAATTAAGCTCGAAGGACAAAAGACAGTTACAGCTAAATGGTATATTGAAAAATATTTGCCTGATGTGTTCAGTAGGGTTCCAGACAAGGAAATTATGCCTCACCAGGATAATGCATTGATACATACGGCAGTGCTAATTATCCAGTCTTTGGCGGCAAAAAATATAAAAGTAATAGAACATCCACCGTATTCGCCTTATTTAGCAATGTGCGACTTTTGGATATTCTTTGGGCTCAAAAGGAATTTGCGGGGCAGAATGTTTTCGTCTGAAGAAGTGATTGAAGCCGTAGTTCACGCTTATTTTGAAGGCATTCCTAAAGAAGGTTGGTGGGAGCTTTTAAACAGTGGAAAGAAAGGTCAAGTGTATCATTGTTGAAGGAAACTACTTTGAGCAGATTTAAAATGAAGTCTTAAAAAATATTAACCGTGTTTCTTATTCTCGATAAATTCAGCTCTACCCTCGTATAGCTTGTTGGCAAAACGTTCAGCAACCTATTCTATTGTATGAGGTAATATAGTAGGTTTAATTGCTTTATTAAATTTACTTTAGTAGAAACTTGCTCAAAGATTAATTATGTGGCCACCTTCTGCAACTGTTAATTCCGTTATCTATAACACACCTCGATACACTTTTTCATATCTCTGGTGGAAGACATCAAAACAGGTTAGTCTACAATTACATTGATTTCACCCGGTTGTCAAGGTAGTGAATTTATGAAAAATAATCATATACAACAACATACTGGCTGCTTGCATAAATGGAAAATGTGTAGCTATTATATTGCACATAATGATTTCAATTGAACTATTTAGTTGTATCAGTCGTTATCTACAATAATGAAAGTGGATTCGATGAAGCAATTCTATCTATAAAATTTATTTATTCTATACTCATACATGTATGTAATTTGTATATAACTGTTAGCCATTGTTTACTTCTTTGCTGTCAGTTTACATTAGCTAAATATAAGCGACACTTCTGAACTAGCATTTGAGGTAGGTGTCTTAACTTAGTTTCATTTAGGGTAGCTACTTTGTGTCTCGATCATTTACTTTTCTATATTATTAACTTGAAATACAGTTTCAGATAAAGATTGGTTTGTTAAGGAAAAATTACTCTTTACTTAATTTAATACTTACATCTTTGAGCTCAAGGGTTTCTTATAGTTTTACTTATAATTATTGCGTCGAGTAAGCAATAATGTTTACAAATTACTTTGATGTGTTACTACTTTCTGCAGAATTAAAATTTCGGTAGTGTGATTTTTGATGTCTTGTGTTCTAAATTAATATTCGTGGTAGAAACCAACAGATTACATTAATTTGTGTCTTATTGAATAAAACAGTAATTTGACTAACTTGATTTCATGTCCTTATATGTTTATAAATTTAACCAATTTTCAATTACTATACACCTACTTTCTTAATTTGATTTACCTGTATCTTTGTATATGTTCTAATTCAAATTTTCTCTTTACTTCCTTTATTAACTGTTAGGGTTATGTTTAAGAAAAAATTCATGGCGCCTACCATTACTATTGAAAATGCTTACTCTTACCAACATATATAGTTCAGTGCAAATGATAAACCTTTTGATCAAACATCCAAAGTGATCTAATAATTTCGCTAGCTAATGGGTTATTCTTTCTAGATTGTGTCGGGTCAATGTCTTCCCGTCACAATCATTCTGCGGTATTGTGAAGGAGTCATATACATCCACAAAAATTGACAATCGTTCTAGTGTTAGAAAATATCTAATTATATGCTTCATTTATAACAAAGTGAAACGTATCTTTGCCAACACACCAATTCTATTTACTATTTTAATTCCCGTCATAATCAAATACCCTCGTCAGAATCTAACTTAATTCCGAACTATGCTCTTCTCTAATCTCTGTACAATTTTTTCTCCATACTATTTATTATCAATTATCCACGCTGTAAAAGTCAGAAATAACTAGCATGAAACAGCCAATTCATGGAACATGCCCGCATAGTAAAGTTTGCAAGTTTCAATGCGTTAAAAGCTCAACGCATATCTGTTGAGACCGCTAATTCAAGCCCAGAGCCAAAACATGTAACAGACAAGGTGTCATTCATTAACCCGGTGCTGCACAATGCTACCAGCACCATTCATCGTTGGATGCTTGATCGTGTGTGACATTATATGACCACCTCAAACTTACAAGCTTCCAATAAGGTTTACGTGAAGAAGTTTCCAGACCAAAATAATATATTGTTCACCTTACACCCATACAACAGCAATTATCTAAGCTGCAACGATATGGGAGCAGATCGTGACAGTTTCATTCATTAAGCGTACGATTTAAAGGCTGGAACTAATTGATATTAAAATTAAAGTCTCAAAAGTGTTAACAATGAATTGAAAAATTTAACTTTCACAATAAATTAATAAGAATACTTCATTATGTATTTTAGGAAAAATAAATTAAATATTTTTATAATTAGAGCTTTAGCGAGTTATTTGGGCCTTTCAGTTATCAAACAATTCCTAAAAACCAGTCCGTTCGATTTATATGTACCGGTGTTCCATAAATATACCCACAAACTTTTAGGTGTGGTACGAGACATCAAACCACACATTTTTTATTTTATAAACATAGTCCGGAAACGCTTCGTTTTCGAGATACAGTGTGTTGAAGTTTGTTAAAGATAGTTTTTTTTATTCAAAAAAAGACACGCTTCAGCCGATTTTAATGACATTTTCCCAGTTTGTTTCTAATAAGGCACGTTTTGGATCCATTACAGTAGATACAGTAATTACAAGGGCGTATTCATGGGATAACAGCCATTTTCTGCTTTACAAACATGGACCGAAAGGCACCGTTTTCGAGATAAACGGTATTGAAATGTGTAAAAAAAAATGTTTTTTTTATTAATCTTCATTAATGAAGTTATAGTTTACAACAATTGTTCAAAGTGTTGACCATTGGTTTCGATACAAAGATTGCACCGCCGGATCATTGACTCGCGCACCCTATGGAAAATTCCAGGGTTATCTTCTACTTGTGTACCAACGCTCATTATTTTTGTGACAAGATCTTCCTCATTACGAATGGGTGCCTCGTAGACCAAAGGTTTCAGGTAACCCCAAAGGCGGTTTAAAGGCCACGGCACCTCCTCTTCCCATCCATTAGTTCGAATTAAGGTGTGAAGGTGCTCTATCATGCTGAAAACACATGTTGGTCCTAATGTCTGAGGGGATAATTTATAATAATCCCCGCAAAACATTTTGCAGAGAATGTTGATAAAAGTTTGCGTTTAAACGAGCACGCAGCAAGTAAACTGTTGAACTGTCTCCAACAATACCAGCCCACATGCTTGCAGAAAATTGTTGCTGGAGACTTTTAGAGAGCATGGCATGAACATTTTGGTGATCCCAAATGTGGCTATTTCTAGTTTTAAAATAAACATAGCGCGTGGAACATGCCTGATCAGAAGACAATATTATTCTCCTGAAGTGAGGTTTTACTAAGGTGTGACCCAAAAACAATTGGCAAAAAGCTAATCAATGTGGATACTCTTTAGGTTTTACCACTTCTACTCATTGTAAATGGTAGCGATACAGGAGCTGTTTATGCATGGCACACCGTACCGTCGCACTGGAGGAGTCCATATTGTGTGCAATTACGCGAACACTTGTAGATGGATTGTCCTCCAAACGTTGTAGAACTTCTTCTAATTCTACCGTACGTGCTATTATTGGGCAACGAGCACCACCGGGACGCTTAAGCGTGCCACTTTCTCTAAAGCGACGATGTATGTAGCAAAAGGTTGTATGGTGAGGTTGCCGGCGTTCAGGATGTATCTGTTCATACAAGCGTGCAGCTTCTCTGCCACGGCAATTTGCTGCACCATAAGCAAGGTACATAAAGCCTGTCCGGTAGAACTGAACGGGTATCGGATTAACAAGGAGGATTGTCAATATATGGTTGTATTGTGCTTGAAACCGCCTTAATGCTTTGCTGTCTCGTGCTTATTGTACGTGACAAAGAAAGATGGATATATTATGAATAATGCCTCTATTTCTGCCGAACAAAAGCGTTTGCAACTTTCACACATAATGACAAGGCAATAAGAATCAGATGCAGGTAGAATAGAAATTCAATAGGTATAATAAAATGCCAGTGGTTCTCAACACTGCTTTAACATTATATAATTTGTGAAGAAATGCAACTTTTGTATAATAAAAATAATAATCGATTACTAATTACCTATAAGTAATTTCAATTGACACCTTTCACTTATACTTATAACAACAATAACAAATACATTTTTATTATAGTTAGTAAATATTAATTAAATTACAAAGATATACTTTTATAATTAAATGTAAAATTATAATTGTCATTCGGCTTCAGATTCATCACTTCCTGAGTCATCCAAATCTTGGAAAAGATCATCGTCATCACTTTCTTCAGTGTTAACTGTGAAAATAAGAGGTCTTACTTCATCCACAATCTCTTCATTAACAAAAGTATCTTTAATTATTTTATCCGTATGATCAATACATTTTTGCCATATTTCCGCACTAACTGTTTTTAATGCGTCGTTCCACGTATTAAGAACATCTTCGTCTTTTCCGGATGTCGCAACGATACTTTTGTCGTATTTGTTCTTAGTAATGCCCCATACCAACTCAATTGGATTGAAATGGCAATGATACGGGGCAGGCGCAAAACTTCATGTCCATATGATAGAGCTAGCTCATCGATTACATATTTTTCGCATTGGTCTACTTTGTTTCTTTTGGCCAATTCCACTAACTCTGCCTTTGTCATAAAATTTTCCCACGCTATTTTTTAGCGGTTAACCATTGCTGTATTTCTTCTTTTTCCAAGAAACTTTGACTGCCTTCTCTGCCTTTCGAGAATGATAACTCGCATTGTCAAGGACAATTATTGATGGTTCCTCTAATTTTTGTAAAAGTGATTCCTCAAACCATTTTCGAACAATTCTGCGTTCATATTATCGTGATAATCTAATGATTTATTTTTGTACCGAAAATTAATTGACTTCCGTCGATAAAACCGTTTCTGTTACCTGCTTCAATGATAATAAATCGTTTTCCATCTGATGATTTGTTCGGTTGATGTAAACTCTTTGCACTGTTATCTTGCCAAGTACATTTTGACGTACTACCTTTACTAAATATCCACGTTTCGTCTGTAAAACAAACTGTCTCGAACTTTCGGAGTTAAGATTTTGAGATACTTTCTCAGAAAAACGTTTCTTTTGGCGACAATGTGGCTTTGTTCACACAAACCGCGTCTATTGTTGGTTTTTGGAATTTAAAGCCCATATTTTTTAACACTAGAGCCAAACTGGTTTTCCTATTTCATACGCGGTTCTCAATTTTAAGAAGTTTAATAATGAATTTAACGTTACGTGTTCCTTCTTCGCGTACATCTCGTATATTAATGCACGAATTGTTTGTTTTCCATTTTCTGGAAAATCTGTAGTGCAAAGTTTGACACGCTGTTTTTCACTGGAGGTTCCAACTCGCCGCCATTTTTTTTAAAGCACAGATTTTCCCCACCGTCGAAACCGAAAGTTTTAACGCGTTTGCTGTTCTTTGTTGAACAGAAAATGTAGATAATAGTGGACCACCATTTTCTTTTTCTTCTTTAAAATAATCGACTGTATTTAAAACTAATTCGCGAATTTCTTTACTCAACTTTTTCGGCATTATATTAATGGTTAGTTTATATAAACGCTTACTCAAAGAATAATGATAATATAGATATTGCAGTTGTTTTATTTATACCTATATGTACCTACTAAATGGTATAATAATCTATTATTAATTACTTATTGTTACAGTATTGCATATTTATTTGGATTCTTTTGTAATTGGAGTACACTAAAACGTCATTACCATACTTAGGTATACAATGAACTTTCTAAATGTAAATTGAAATACCTATACTTAATCGAATATTCATTATTATGAATGGCTTTTATAAATGTTTATTATAAAACTTGCATTCTTCCATAAATTTTAAATGTAATGTTAAAGCAGTGTTGAGAACCACTGGCATTTTATTATACCTATTGAATTTCTATTCTACCTGCATCTGATTCTTATTGCCTTGTCATTATGTGTGAAAGTTGCAAACGCTTTTGTTCGGCAGAAATAGAGGCATTATTCATAATATATCCATCTTTCTTTGTCACGTACAATAAGTACGAGACAGCAAAGCATTAAGGCGGTTTCAAGCACAATAGAACCATATATTGACAATCCTCCTTGTTAATCCGATACCCGTTCAGTTCTACCGGACAGGCTTTATCAGCAAGTTCCTTAAATGAGTAATCCATTTTGAATAAAAATTTTAAACTAACAATCAACACAAGTTTTATCTCAATAAACTACTCATCAAAGTAATTTAGAATAATTGTAGTAAAGTTTAATCAATTAAGAACCTTATGTTTAGATTTTAACCACATAAACTTAATCAAGCGAGCCTATATTTATTAAAAATCATTTATTGGGTCATCATCAATCATTGGTGAAGTACCCGTGTTCGTATAGAGAGAAATTGTAACCTATGTCTAACTCCCTAAAAAATTTTCCAAATTAATCCTAATTTGGGTATTGGTAGAAGCTGAGTACAAGCCTCACTTGCAACCGGAAAAAATCCTTACAAACAATAAGCAATCTATCACACAACTGCTATAATTTAATATACATGTAATTATAATGAAAATTTCAGTGAACAAATAAGAAACAATTTTTATCGAAAAGTTTATAGTAAGACTGGAGAACTTCTAAAAATTAACGAACAAATTATTTTAACCAAAGCTAATAATGGTAAATAAACGTGAATATATCGACAAAGCGGAAGAACATTTAAACGATTTAACATACAATACAATTAGTAGAAATCCTCTTCCCATAATTATTAGCCAACATTTTCATTGGTATGATGAAGGATATGTTACTGCAACAAACATACTTCATTTCTAAAAGCTTAACAATTTCGAAGTGAAAATTATTAATTAATATCTAACCAGAATTAGGTATTAAAAAAAATTACTGAAAAATAATTAAAATATAACATAAATACTTTTTGAAATAGTGTCTAATAGTGAAAATTCTTAAACTAGGTATATCCCAGTACCATATTCTAACAAAGGTAGTTTAACATTTAAATTTTTGGAATAATTTAAAGCTATTAATATTTTCTCCAGTAAACAAAGGTACGAATTTGCATTCCAAATGGAAAGGCAATATAAATAAATAATCACAATTTATCTAGCTCCTTCTAAGAATTTCAATCAGGTTTATATTGAAACCTCTTTCAACCTTTAAAAAATCGTCTAAACCAACATAAATCTGATCTTAATGTAATACCGAAAAGCACAGCTATGGATTTACATGTTTTAGAATTAAAGATTTAATACAAAATATTGAAAGCATTTACAGAAAGTTTGATTTTAGAAATGTAAAATTATTTATAATCGTGATGAAAGCTTCAACTGAAGTTGAAATATACAGTTAACAAAGTAATAATATGAAATACGTGTATGTACGTATATAACAAACAATTTATACCGAATTCCAAAAGTTATTGTTAGATTATTACATAAACGTGTAATATTAGCGAGAAATATACTTTGAGTTTCTCTGTTAAACTGCAAGGTTAAAAAAGAATTGTTGTTTAGTATTGGATATGTTTTATTCAGAAGCTTACTTGAATACCGTATCTTCCTTTTATAACTTATTTTTCCCAGCTGGAACATACATAGATTGGCTAAAGCCGGTGCAATATTGCCCCAATATTCAAACATCTAATCTCGATTTCTGATCCGTAATCATTATTTGTCCAATATCGAATACCACTTTTAAGAGCATGTGATTATTGCAACTCTTATCCAATGTAGCACCAGGATTGTATATACAGTGTACTATTGTATAACGTTGATTAAATACACATTTATTGACCTCATTAATGGAAAACTTATATGGATAAGTCAATATAGACCATATATCATTTCATCAATTTTAAGCAAATCTTGACATTGAAATGTTTAGCCAATATGTCGCTAGTACTTTATTTGCAATGTTGTATAATATAATACAGGTTAAATATAGATTTATGGATTTCTTTAAAATATGCTACCAAAATAAATCACTACAATGGAATTACTGTATGGATAGGTCAAAATTGGGATGGTGTAGCATCATCAGCTCTATTGTTACTGCAATGCTTATCCCATAAAGCTCTAGTATTGTATTAATAAAGTTGTAATGCCCTTCTTTTTAGGACACTACTTTAATAATTTCCTCGCAAGTGGATAATGCTAGTATGCCCTTGGCTAAGCTCAGCGGTGGGCTTGGTTTGAATTTGTAATTTCTATAGATATTCAGTGACTAACACAGAATGATTGAATAATCGTTACAACTAAATAACATAAAATAAATAAACAATTCTGGTGGAAACTAAATAACGTGTACAAATGAAAAAAACTAAATAAATAATTCTGAGATAAATTAAATTATACACTCTAATAAGAATACCTGGTAGGCCGGCCACCTTCTATACGGCGGGCCCAAAATTGTTGATGGTGGACTCCTTCGCCTTCCCTAGGGGAATTAGTTCAGACGCTGTAAAAACAAAACCAACAAAATCGCGCTACCGGGTTGTTTACGATTTGAAAAAAACGTTTATTCTTAAGGGTTGTGGGTGCATAAATTTTATCCAGGGATTTAAATTAGAAATATAACGAAATAATATTTACCTTTTCTGTATTAAGTAAACAAAGCTTTACATTATCTGGGGTAAGATGTTAAAAAGAGAAGAGAATTTCTCGCTTTTTGTTATTTATCAATATGGGCGAGTTACAGAATTGATATAAATAAACTGATGTCTTCAATCGATGCTATTATAGGGCTAGAAATTCGTTTATCGATTAACATGTTGAATAAATGACATTGCGCTTTATAAAAAATACTGTTCATTTGATTGAATGTAAATTAAAATGGGAATTTATACACACATGGAATTGTTTTCAATAGAAAAAGGGTAATTTATGACGGTCTAAATATATGTAGAAAGGTTTTGAGATGGGAATATTGTTAGTCGTTCTATTCTTAAATGGAACACATTTAATGTGTAATCGCAGATGTGGTTCAGTTGAATGAAAATCAATCAAATTCGTATTTTAGTTCATTATGATCTAAAAGAAATAGGAAAATATGTGAAATTGTGCTTTTATGTTTTGATTTGGTTTAATAAAGGGAGTGAAATTTGAATACTTAGTTTACATCAATGTACTTAATTTTATTATGATTACTCCTATTCTTTTTATTTGGACACAGACAAGTTTTTATTGTGAATTTCTGACACGATCAAACCGCACTAGGCGTCGTGTAGGCCTACCGAGGTAAGTGGTTGCCGAGCCAACTGCAGTGGAAATGGGCAGGGTCGATATAAGACGTAAAATAATTGAGATTTAGCTTCAAACACTTTATACTTGCCATAAATCAACAGATAACAACATTCAATCCAAAAAAAATTGTTTCTAAGCACCAACACAATCTTAAATGTTTCTAAAATAAATAGTCCTAGGCGAGGTGTTAAGTTAATCCTACCTGACTCTCGAAGATAGAATTGTAGCCTACTCAATAAAACTGTACGCAAGTCAACTTCAATCACACCACCACTTTAACAGAGTACGTTACATTCCGTCTCGGAAAACTTAATGAACGTTGATACAATTTTGAAAACCTATAAGTTGAATTACCCTTAATAATAGTCGTCGTAAACTTATTGGTCACACCCTGTATATTTGTGAGATCAAAATAATAAAACTTTATCTGGATACTTTCTCATTTACCGTCATAAAAATTCTGCAATAAATAAATCACCCAATGATTCGTATTTAACAAGTTGTAACGATCAGTGCGTTGTTGAATCATATATTTTCTATCAAATACTATTTGAATTACACTCTCTTTAAACTGTACTTAAACATTCACCAACATGAATAAATTGTAACAATTCAAATCTGAAATTTCTGATTAATAAATATACTATTATCAGTGTTATGGATGTAATGACTGTCATTGGCTGAAACCTTGTAATCGATCTAAACAATTCTCAGGTCACTCATTAAGCCAAAATATTAAAAGATTGCCTAATCTAAAACTGAGTAATTGCACACTAAGAAACGGTTAATTCTTATAATATTGGTTCTCTTTTAACCTTTAGACAAAGGAATCGCAATTTAAACAAATAAGCAAAATTGGTTAAGGAATGGAAGTAATTACCAATCTTTCAAAAATATTTACAGACATTGCTTCCGAGAAGCATCACGTACAAAAAGAAGTAATCCTTATAACTTAAAATCCCTGAATCTTGTAATCTAAACATATAAAACCAGTTAATAGAGATTAATTATCCTTAATACTGGAATGAAATTAACTTATAAACAATAACATCTCTAAAGGTAAGGAAACTGAATCTAATATTATACTTACAGTAAATTCCGCGGTTCTCTGGTATAATGTGTCCACTGGATTGATTAGTTGTAACTAATCCTTGTATCTATCCACACTGGTCACTGACAAACGGTCATAATTAATTACTTAATTTGAGCGTCGCACCATTCGCTGACCTAACATCCAAGTTTTTTACGCCTTACGCGTATATAAGAATTGGGCAGTTGGATATTCTACATGCCCATCAAAATAATTGTTTTTAGACAGTCGATTTAGTGTTGTTAATAAGCGCACATGGACTAAGATAATTCAAACTAATGTCCACCACTGTTTAACTTAACAGGAACACCTTTATTTTGTTACTTAAAGGATTAATTTAGGTTTCTTTTTTCATCACGCGGTTCTGTATACACAATACTTTTAACTCAATGTCTGCTGCATACTTTAAATCTAATTCAACATTCTACAATGTACAGTGGCATTTCAACATTATCGTCTCAATAGGAGTTTTACCAAAATATTAGTACTACTAATGTCGGATACTGAAATATAAATAAGGGGTTCCCAAAAATATAGAGAACTGCAAATAAATGACTGAATTCAGTCATTTATTTGCAGTTGAAAGTAAAAAGCTTATGTTAAAAATTAATCAATTATGTTAAATATAAATACTTATTTATGACGGAAAACATCGTTTGTAATGAACATGCGAAAGTTTTAAAATTGTATCTGTAGAAGTACTGACATCCCATGAACGGCACTCACACGAAGTTGGTATTTAGTGAAGATCAAATTACATTTTGTACAGTTACCATAGAGACACCTAAGAATTCCGAAGTCAGCCACTTTTGCTACCAAATACTGTCACAATATAGCGTCTTATTTCAGTTGTTGGAATAAAATGTATTTTCTTTAACATTGCACTCTACAACACTGACTAAATGTAGATGTATCGATAATTTTACTATACAGACTCACTGTATGCCACCAATGTATGTTTACTAATGAAAAAATTGTATGGATAAGTTAATATTGGGATGATATAGCGTTATCAACTTCAAACCAATACTTTTGCAAGAATGTTTAACCACTACAGTGTCACTATTGTATTTACAATGTACTGTATAATATTGGTTACATGTATTTATCGACTTCTTTAAAATATTGGCAGGACTACGCGCGGCCTAAAAAGTACAATGATGAAAAACCTTTATGGATAAGTCAACTAAGTCTAATATAGCTCCAGTATTGCAATTATAATGTTATATTGTACAACACTGCATAAATATAGATTTATCTGTCTCTTTACAATAGAGCATATAATTCCACCAATAAAAGTCTAATAATGGAAACTCTATACAGGTAAGTGTATATTGGGATGATACTGTGTTATCACCATTAATTAAATATTGTTATTGTGATGTTTGTTCAATATAGCGCCAGTATCGTATTTACAATGCTGTATTGTGTAATATTGTTTATTCACAATTAGTTTGTAACATACCGCTTTCTTTTTAACTATTTAAAGGTTGAAAAGTGAATGATTCTACGGGTTTACTTTAAGCGGTCAGTAATAACAAAAAAGGAGACAGTAATGAGATGAAGCGGTCAGCAATGGACCACTTTCCAACTTGTGGGGGGGAGCTACTATCGATTTAAACTATCAATTTGAAACTGACAACTTGCCAATTTTAATAAAGGGTCAATAGTGTGCAACCATTTTTTCTCACGTGCGTAGATGGTGAGTGAACGCAAGCAATAGGTGGAAACAAACAACACGTTTTCTTTAATAACCATATTTAATAAGTGAATTATTGATAACAAATAACGACAAAACCAATAGAAAAATAGTAAGCATAACTTTTATGGTTTCTCATTAAAGTAAAAATTAAAAGTCGCTGTGTCACGACCTTTAATATTAAACGAGAAGTCGTGATGGATGTGTTCCAAACTGTTTGATTTGAACTGTATAATGTTGCTTGTTCTTTAATTGTGAATAAAATCGTATACAAACCTCGGCAAAAGTACCATTCCTTTCTCTCGAAAACTATACTTCTCTCGAAAGGAATGGAACACTTTCCGCCTCGGTATGTAATATACTGTTTTGTAATTTGCTTCCATTTTGATACTCTAATAATAATAATAATATTGAAAAATGCGACGTCATCATCTCCGCTTTCATAATTGCCATTAATTCACGGAACATTTTACGAAAATTTTTAGGTTGGCAAACCTTGATCCGGAATTATGTCATGATTGTCACTCTTATAAAAGTGTCAAAAACAGCATTCGTCCAGTGGAAAACTTTGATGTGATCAAATTCGCGACCGTATTTTTGGAAATTTCACGGGGCTTACATGCAAAATTACCCTGATTATCTTCCATTTTAGTATTTTGTGACAGAATTTGGATAAAACAAAGGGCGAGTAGATCAAATTTTCACTTTTACAATTGACCAACCGGTACAAATATGTCTAAATCAACTAAAGTTTGTTTAAAAAGGCCATAAAATGGGCAAATTACAAAAAATAGCATAACGTGTTTCATAAGACCTTGAAGCACTCGTTTTTTTAAACCTGATTTCGTACTTCAAAACTGGTGTTATGAAACTTCTTTTTTAATAAACCATTAAATAACACTGCGTGCATTGCACGAGACCAATATAATTTGAATAATGGTTTCTAAATAATCTATACTTATTTCTAACGTGGAATATTTTTTCAAGTCGACTAGAGAAAATTTTTGTGACTGAAACGTTAGTTACACTATATATCTACTACAAGTTACATCAGCAAAGATTGTTGACCAGCTTACAATACTCTTCTATTGTTACACAGGTACTTTAAAATTACACATCCATATTTATCGATTAATTTAACTACTCTTTTTCATGTTTTTATGCAACTAACTCCCGTATAATTAAATTTTTTTTAATTTAACTTTAGTTTAGCACCAGTGCATATTTTAAGAAAAACGTTCAGGCCATTTGTGATTAGGTTCCAATAATGCCTTTAATAAACGGACACAAATAACCGGCAAGAAAGTTTTTTGAATCGGCTGACTAATGTTTTAGCGTGCTGTTTGCAGCCAAGCCCTGATATGGCTATGTGTCGAAATCGATAGCCAAGTCTAAAAATTAAATCAGCGTTATACCAACTATATGGCACGTGCACAAATCATTCTACAACATTCCCCAAATTCTGTCCGATTGTGATTAATACAATCCTAGTGACTGATATTTGAAATACTATACGGCATCAATATATAGCATACATCTCATTTCAATAAGGTTATACAATATTGGTTCAATTCTTTTCAATTATGTTTAGTACAATCTTGTTAATGGATATTTTACGAATATAAAAACAAGATATTGTCCCATTATTACAGAATGCTCACGTTGAAGAGTTGAGCCGATATTCATATTTTACATTTGTCCAGGATTGTGTCAATATTTCACCAATGGTGATGTTCTACCTGGATATTACTCTTATTTATCTAGTGTAATTTTTTTAGGTATATATTTGGTATTCCATCTCCAACCGATCGTACCATATGCAAAATGAAGTTCAAAAAGGCTATTATACAACTTTCTTTTTGCCTCTGCTCATATGTTACACATGTAATCTTTTTGAGCAAATAGTTCCCAGTTAAGGTGGTTATCGATCACAGTTGCTAGTTATTTTACAAAGCTTGATAGCTTAATAGTAGTTCCTGAAATTGTTAGACTCTCGTAAGGCATGACGCGTGAAATCTAACTATCAAAGGGCACGAATACAGTTTTTGTAAAGTTTGTGATCAAACGCTTATTGTTGAACCAACTTTTTATTTTTGGTAAAAATATTCATATCGGATGATCGTATTTACCCCAAAACTAATGGATATCACATCAGATTTCACTAAAAACAGATGTTTCAGATAAACTGAAAACCACAATGGTTTCAACAGCGTGCCTTGGGATATTCCACAAGTTAAAGTAACGTTCGTTATACACGAATCTATTATTTTGCACGTTGTGTTTTATCTAATAGATACGATTTGAACATATATTGTCAATATCTCTTATACTTGTAATAGAATTTGTTGATCTACCGTGTGAAAAGCTTGTAATACATCTATTGAAAAGTAAACGTGTATATTTTAACCCTCCACTCATTAACATTTCACTGATTCAATTATTGAAAACAACGTACAATTAAATATAACTAACAAAGCACCTGTTTATGTGCAAAATTCTTTATAGATTGTTACTTTACAAGGTCGTGAACTAACCTGATTTTCTGCAACATATGTAGTACATATAATCCTAATCTTTCATACCATCTTAATTAGTAAGTTCCCGATATATAACTAATACTACCACCACGATCTTAATTTTGACTATTAATAATTAAGTAATGATACAAAATAAAAACAAAACTTACGTACCTGACTCATTACTTCTCAGAAATTTCCAACCCCCTAAACACGAAGACTCGCTGAACATCTCGGTCACACTTTGGCTACAAATTGAATAACAATAGTCTTCCGCTAATTGACAAATTACACCATTTATCAAAACATAAATACGTTCACAATATAACGATATAACCATTGAGTAAAAAAGTCAACGATATAACACAACTGTTGCAGCAAGCGAATCTGACCGGCACCGCCCGAATTCATAGGCACCCGTAACGAAGTCCCAGGCAAATTTAAGGAACCACCCCGAAGAGTCCAGTGGCGATTTATTAGAGGAGCTACCCCTAGAGTTATTACTTTCAATATATTAGTTAAAATATTGTGCAAAATTTTATATGCTAATAGGCAACCAAACCGACACCGCTGCAGTGAAAATAGAAACCCCCTCTGAGAAATCCAACGGGCAAATAAACAAATAAGTGAAATTATTACAAATAATTTTTGTGCCAAAAAAAAGGATAGTACAAAGTCGCTAGTTAACGCATTGTCAAACATTATTTGAATAATACGAAATAGCCTATTATAAGCCCGTTTATGAGTTTTCACTAATTTTTAGAATCTGTGCATTATGAGAAAGGATATTTATTATAATCTCTTTTAGATATGCAGTGCTTTTCACGACGACCGGCTATTAGACGTTTCTCAAAATGTACAAAAGATAGGTTTATGAAATTTTGTATGAAGGGGGTTTTCGACATTACGAGTCCATCTAAAATATTATTATTTTGACAGCACTTCCGGTTATACCGGAAGTAGATATCAACTTTGTTATTTTAAATGGAAAGTACTATTTTTCATTTAGTTTTTGGATTCTCCTAAAAATTCTGCATAAAAAAGTAATAACATACTTTGGGTCTAAATTTAACAGTTTTCGAAATATTGAGGATTTATGATTTTTTTTTTAAAAACATGCATTTACATTAATAACTGTATTTTGCTTTATTATTAATCTGCATGTTTAAATTTTTGTATATAAATTACAAGAATATTGTTCTTGCATTAGATGAAACGTTAAATCCGATACTTTATACAGGGTGTTAAGAATCAAGCCCCAAATGTTCATATTTTCAATTCTCAAAAAGTGGATAATTTTAAATGAAACACCCTGTATTTTATTAACGCATCTGATCGAGCTATTTATTCTCTTTCGATCAGTATTAGCATTCCCTATACCTAAAGTTTCACCTTCAGAGTTATTTCGAGATTTATTATTAGGTACTTTTAAATGTTTTGTTACATTAATAATAATTAAGAAAGCCATGGAAATTAAAAGTGACAGCAGTCACCTGACATACCTAATTAGCGTGATGTTCTAGAGGGCTGTGGAAATTATCGTTTGTCTACTAATAAACGTCAAAATCTGAATGTTCGTATACTACGTATGTTTGTTAGATTGTTCTGTATTTTTAAATAATAATCATGTCTAGATTAGGTTATAGTAATGAAGACTTTTTAAATTTGTTAATTATTTATGGTGAGTGTAACAAAATAATTAGCCGAACATGTAGATTATTTGCTGAACGGTATCCAAATCTCCCAACACCCAATAAGAACACCATTCACCGTTTACTTGAAAACAGTAGAGCAAACGGAGCATTTCGTCCATTAATTAAACGCATCAAGCCTAAAGTTAATAATGAAGACAACGAAATAACCGTTTTAGGATTTTTCTCTGCTTTTCCAACTGCTTCGTTACATGAAGCTGAACGAGAACTGGGTATTTCGTATGTAACAATTTATCGTATCCTTCACAAACATAAATGGCGTCCGTATAAATTTTACTGCGTCCAACATTTGAAAGAAACAGATTTACCTAGAAGGGTTGAGTTTTTTGAGTGGCTGCTTATTAAAAGCCAAGAAGATACAAATTTTTTAAGTAATATTATTTGGACAGACGAGGCAAAATTTACGAGGAACGGAGTCTTCAATAGACATAACAGTAATTATTGGGCTCCAACAAATCCCCACGTAACGCGAGAAAGAAATTTTCAAGAGAAATGGCAATTTAATGTATTCTGTGCAATTAGGAATGATTCAATACTTTATCTCGAATTTTATGATGATAATTTGAGAGGAGAAACATATGTTAATATGATAAGAAATGGCCTGGGACCAATATAACAAAACTACCCACAAAGAGACGATTTTTGGTATCAAATGGACGGTGCTCCATGTCATAATTACCATTTGGTTGGTGATTTATTAACTGAATTGTTTGACGATCAATGGATTGCAAATACTGGTCCTTTTCAATGGCTCCCCAGAACCCCAGATGGTAATCCATTAGATTTTTTTTTTGAGGCTACTTAAAAAACATAGTTTATTCAGATCCCATCACAACCAAAGACGATATGAAAGATAGAAATAGAGCCGCTATAAAAGCATTAACGTCCGATATAATTAGAAGAGCAACACATTATAGTATTCTTAAAAGAATAAATGCTTGTCTACAAAGGAATGGCGACGTTTTTGAACATTTGTTAAATAAACATGAATGATTTGCAACGTTTCGTTTGTTAAGCAATCTCTCATTGCTAAAAAGTTAAATATGTACAATAAATTCGGTAGATTATACCTATTTTTTGTGCTTCGGTGAATTTATTGTAAGGATAATTTCTAATACGTAATAAAATGTTGAACTTGTTTTCTAAATAATAGATTTTTAACTAATTTACTTTTTTATTCTTTGCTTGATTTTTTAATTATTATCATTTTTAATTTCCATGGCTTGCTTAATTATTATTAATGTAACAAAACATTTACAAGTACCTAATAATAAATCTCGAAATAACTCTGAAAGGTGCAACTTTAGGTATAGGGAATGCTAATACTGATCGAAAGAGAATAAATAGCTCGATCAGATGCGTTAATAAAATATAGGGTGTTTCATTTAAAATTATCGACTTTTTGAGAATTGAAAATATGAACATTTGGGGCTTGATTCTTAACACCCTGTATAAAGTATCGGATTTAACGTTGCGTCTAATGCAAGAACAATATTCTTGTAATTTATGTACAAAAATTTAAACATGCAGATTAATAAAAAAGCAAAATACAGTTATTAATGTAAATGCATGTTTTTAAAAAAAAAATCATAAATCCTCAATATTTCGAAAACTGTTAAATTTAGACCCAAAGTATGTTATTACTTCTTTATGAAGAATTTTTAGGAGAATCCAAAAACTAAATGAAAAATAGTACTTTCCATTTAAAATAACAAAGTTGATATCTACTTCCGGTATAAACGGAAGTGCTGTCAAAATAATAATATTTTAGATGGACTCGTAATGTCGAAAACCCCCTTCATACAAAATTTCATAAATCTATCTTTTGTACATTTTGAGAAACGTCTAATAGCCGGTCGTCGTGAAAAGCACTGTATAGATTATGTCACAGAGATTTTTTTTGTTATCATGGTTCGGTATTCTATTTTTGATGTCTCATTACCGCGATACTCCTTTATGGTATTACATATCTTCCCTCTTCCATTTATTAACAGATTTTATAACTGTAAAAACAAAAAAATATGTACCTAGTAATTTTTTGTGTAGGTTTGGTCTTAATAAGTTCAATTTTATAATCCCAGAATCTCATTTTTATTAAAAAAGGGATTGTTTTCGTATATGAGTAAAATCTTGAATTTAAATTATTCCCAAACGGCAACAATATATGTAAATGGAGAAATTTTATCACGAATCTATGAAAATCTATGAAAATATTACTTTCATTTCCCTTCGTTGAAGTCTCAGCGGTTAAATTGGCAAATTTATTAAAATGAGTAACTTGTGTAAGGATAAGAGTTTGGCCTAAAAGAGTTATGCCCCACGGGGAGACGCGCCCTGTACACATCGAACCCGTTTCGAGTATAAACATAACTTCTTCATAGATATCGTCCTAAACCTAAAAATATTTAATTTTAGAATAGCCCAATCATACAGTGATACTAACTTATTTTAGTGATTATGGAATACTAAATTAAAATAAACAGGAGTAGTAATTTTAATCAAAACCTTTATTGTAGTCTTAACAGAAAGGTGTGTTTGTCTATCAAACATCGATACACTGTTTTTACGGGTATCAGTAAACTTGTAGGCCGTTACTTGGTTGACTATTAATTCAAAAAATTTTAAGGAGCGTACTTCTTCTGCTCGATTACCGCTAAAACGAAGGAAATGAATGGAATATTTTTATACCAATACTTGCCGTTGGTTTTTACTACTTTTTGTAAGCTACTTTCAACTAAAAACAATTATTACTGTAATTATGAAAATTTATAAGTCCACCATAATTACACATATCTAAAAATCTATAAATTAAATATTGTTAAACTGCCTTGAAAATGACAAACCAAAACCCACTAACAGTGTAAATAGGCATAACCAAAGAACAAGTTTAATAAACTTTAATCAAAATTTTAAATTTTAATACAGCAAAATATAACAAATAAATAACTTTGTTAATAGATACAAGTGTTATTTTGCAGTGAAAACACAATGTAGTATGTACGTTCTATGTAATCTTTAATATTAACTTTAATTTTAATTTCAACTACATAAGTTAAATTACAGTGTTATGGTAATTTAACGTATTATTGATAAAGCATTTACTTCAAGATCTAGGAAAAAATAGAGAAAACAGGCTAGATATACCAAAAGCTAAAATCAAAATGAACACGTATCATTGTGGCTTTTTTTAATTATAAGATGCCAAAACCTATTTAAATGGAGAGTTTCTTCTTGTCTATTTATAGTTAGGATGTTTGTATATCTCAACAGCTTCACGTTGTAAACGAACATAATAATGAATTTATTTCGACAGTGTTTCCATGTTATCAAATTCAATGCCATAATTTAAATTAATTAAAGCATGCTCAGCCAACGCAGTTTTCTCTGGATAACCTGATCTACGAAATCTCATATGTTCTTTACGTCTTGTATCATAGCTACATTTTCTGGTTCAAATGTGTACTGATAATAGGTATCAAACATCTTTCGGTGAAATTTAAATTTTCTCTAATTTTTCTTGTGGGTTTAAAAACAGTCCTAATGCCACGACCAATTAGTATTTTTTCAATTCCATTTGTAACATTAGTTCAAAAAGGAAGAAAATCGTACCAAAATTAAGAGCCGTTTTTTCTATATGGTCATGTCTGGCAGGTGTAATAACATTATTAATATCATTAAGTGAATATCCATTGGCTTTTAAGGTCTGTGTTAAGTATTTATATTCATCTTTCAAAAATGCGGTATCACTTATTCGTTCTGCTCGATCCTCTAAAGGTTTACTTACATAAATTTTTTGACGTGAATGATTTTGATAATTTATGAAGGTATCAATCAGTGTGTGTTGACTTTCTGTACACCTTCAATATTAGTTTGAGGTATTACTATGTCAAGAAATGGTAAGCTTCCATCAGTCTCCTTTTGCATGGTAAACTGGATGCTAGGATGTATATCATTTATATTTTCACATTTTAGTCATTTACAAGGAGGTAGCTTATCGTTCTATTACACAATTTGATAAATTAAGGAAACACAAAGCACAGTTACTATTATTAGTTACTTTTTTATTACGATTCCGAGGCCAAAACATTATCCCAAAATTTCTCTATATTTAAAGTACTATTAATAACAAATAAGCTAATAATATTGATAGAAAGATAAAAATGCTCTTCTACATAATCAAATACATGTTACTAGGAAGACATTTGATAAAAGCGATAGAGATCTTTTACATTTACATTTAAAAATTGCATCTATATTACATTGAGAGGATTGGGATAACATTGATTCATTAACTTTAAATGTACGGAAATAAATTCTAACATCCAATGTGAACGTCAAAAAGCAAAATTATTTAAGCAGTAATATAAGAGAGAATTTTATGATAATAAAAAAAGTTACAAATCTTCCTGATATTTTTTCAGACGATGCTATTGAAGTGCATTGTAAAGGCGGAAGTTTTGCAATAACACCAACACAGTTAAAACTGTTAACATATTACTTAAAGCAAAACTTCCAAAGAGCAACTTATCCTTTCGTCAACGCGTGCTTTATTTGATCTTAAACGTAATGAAAATGTAATAATATTACAATCAGATAAAGGTAGTGCAACTGTTATATTAAATATGAACGACTATAACATTAAAGTAGAACCACAGACTTATCGTGAACTACTAAAATGTCCTATAAAAAAGTTTCTTTTCAAAACTAAAGAACTTATAAAATTATCATTTATTCCTGAAGAAATAAGAAAAAAAAACTCACTAACTCTGAAACTCTTTCATCAAAACTGTATGGTTTGCCAAAAGTCCATAAACCTAATGTTCCTTTAAGGCTTATCGTTAATGCAATTGGTTCCCCTACGCATAATCTTACATTTCTATTGCAACCTCATATGGGTAAAACAGCCCATTATATTAAAAATTCTGCTTATTTTATTAAAAAAAAAACATAATTTAAAAATTGAGGAGGGTTATGTAATGGTCAGTCTTCGTGTTGTCTCACTTCTTACGAAAGTCCCTCTAAATGAAACTATTGAATATATTGATCATATTTTTTCAAAGGATATAGCCTTTTTTTCACTACTGTCTTGTTTTCAGTGACGTAATAAATCCTATAAACAGTTTGATAGTGTAGCAATAGGTAGTCCTCTTAGTCCTATTGTAGCTAATTTTTACATGGAAAAATTTGAAACATTAACGATACAAAATGCACCAGAAAACCTTTAATTTGGTATAAATATGTATATGACACATTTGTTATTTGGCGACATAGAGGAAAAGCACTACATGAATTTTTACTTCCAAGCATCCAGTTTACCATGGAAAAGGAAGGTAATGGAAGTTTACTATTTCTCGACACACTAACATCTAAGACTAATAATTGACGATCCTTTAAGTTTTACAGAAAACCAACACAGTGATAGATACCTTCATAAATTATCAAACCACCATCCACGTCAAATAACTGGTGTAATTGATCTTTAGTTGATCGAGCAAAACAAATTTGTGATCTTGAATTTTTGAAAGATAAATGTAAATATTTAATAAAATTCTTGTAAGCCAATGGATATTCACGTAATGATATTAATGATGTTATTACACCTGCTAGACATAATCATGAAGAAAAACCAGTTCTAAATCTTAGTACTGATTTCTTCCTTTTATAACTAATGTTATAGAAAATCCTAGTTAATCATAACATTAGGATTGATTTAATCCTATAGGAAAAATTAAAGATCAATTAAGGTCACCTGAATATGTTTCAAACCAATTATCAACTTCCGGAAAATATAAATTATCTTGCTCATGAGGAAAAGTATACATTGAAACATATGAAATTTTGTGGATTAGGTCAACCAGAGAAATCTGGGGTAGCTGAGCGTGCTTTAAATAATTTAAATCGTAACATTCAGTTTGATAATATGGAGATATTGTCAAGACAAACTCATTATTATGTTCGTTTACAACGTGAAGGCATTAAGATATATAAACATACTAAAAAATTCAATAGGCAAGAAGAATATATCTAAAATAATACTTGCATTTATTAACAAAGCTATTTCTTTGTTACATTGGACTGGATTTTTAATTGATGTGAAGCTTCTATTTGTGAATGTGTTCATTAATTTCAAATTAAAGTTTTTCACAACTTTACACTTACATCATAACTTGATTAAATTTTGTTAACCCTGCTGTTACCTTCGGGTCTATATGACCCGAAATCAAATTGTTGTTCAGATAATTTTTTTGTTTATTAATATCTAAACTTCGTAGTTAATGACTTTGTTTCTAATCCCTTGAAGAATGAGCTGGCTTGTTTGTTTAAATAATTTTTTTTCCTTATTTTTTTAAACATGATTGTTACATTGATGTTCCTCGGGTCATTATGACCCGTGTCATATTGTCATTAGTAGGACGTATACATTTGTATTTCCAATTATTCTATATTGAAATTTGAGGATACATAATATGCATATCATCACATGCTTGTTCAAATGTACCTACCTATGCGAGTTACTATATCATTTTCGGCAGTTCTGTAGCCGCGTGTGCAAGTCGAAAGAGGAACAGACTTGCAACTTGCAGCAGGTATAAATATCATATCGCAGTATGCAACCGACAGTTTTGTTTGTTACGTTGCAGAGTAAAGTGCGGTTTGTTGTACGTACTACTAGTTCTTTAAATTGCTGAAATAACAATAATGGCAAAAAAATATCTTAGTGGTGACATTAGTGACGATGAAGCTTCTGAAGAGGAAGATCATATCAGTGAAGATAGTGATTATGAACAGTCAGACGATGATTTTTTCGACGATGCTGGATGGACAAATCCTACGCAATTGATGCCACCTGCTCAATCGGTTCAATCTAAAGATACTGCCATAACTTGGATGTTAGATCCATTTCCTCAATCAGGGCGTGCAATTAAAAGTCTCTCTAGGACCAACTAGATACAGCAATGCACGAGTCCAAGATGTAACATCTACATTTCAGCTGTTTTTCAATAGTTCTATGGAAAATATAACTTTGAAAATGACTAACATCGAAGGTCGTAGAGTGTACGGTGACAAGTGGCAAGAATTAGATGACATTACATTGCAGGCGTACATAGGTTTGTTACTGTTAGGAGGAGTTTACAGATCGCATGATGAATCTACCAGAAGTTTGTGGAATGCAGAATCATGCAGACCTCTTTTTCGCGCAACGATGTCGTTGAAACGATTTTATTATATATTATATATCACGCGTGTTACGGTTTCATAATAAAGAAGATCGTCAAGAAAAAAGGCTACGGTATAAGTTGGCTCCTATTAGAGAATTTTGGGACAAATGGGCTGAAATACTACCAAAATTGTACAATCCTGGGCAAAACGTAACTGTGGACGAGCAGCTGGTTGCATTTAGAGGTCGTTGTCCATTCAAGCAGTATATACCAAGCAAGCCAGCAAAATAAGGCATCAAAATATGGACGCTTTGTGATAGTGCAAGTTCTTATGCTTTAGAAGTTCAAGTATATACGGGAAAACCACCTGGGGGAAAACCTAAGAAGGATCACGGGCTGGGAGTAGTTTTAGACCTTACCTATGGACTAACAGGTCAGAATGTAACTTGTGAAAATTTCTTTACATCGTATAAATTGGGTTAAATGCTCCTCAAAAGAAATCTTACTATGTTAGGGACTGTCAGGAAAAGCAAGCCTGAGCTACCTATCATGGAAGTAAATAACGTTGTGAATAGTTTCAAATTTTATTTTACTAAAGATACCGCAGTTGCGTCTTACATTCCAAAAAAATACAAGAAGGTCATTTTAATGAGTACGTTTCATAACCAGAAACAAATAAGCGACAGAGAAGACAAAAAACCACAAATTATACTTGATTATAATTCTACCAACGGAACAGTTGATACATTAGATCTGCTAATCGGTGCATACACATGCAAACGAAAAACAAATATTTAAATTTGGTTGAATTTATTGTAAGTCTCACGTTTCATGTAAAAAAAAATTGCATTAGAGAAATAAAGTTAATAAATGAATAAAAATTGTTATTTTGGTTTTAATTCATATTTCACAAGTATATAGCCTTGTCGAGGAGAACAGCAGGGTTAAACTTGTTCTTTGGTTATGGCATTTTTCACTGTTACCTTTGGACCGTTAGAGGGTGTTCTGATTGGTCAACTTCAAGACAGTTTAACAATATTTAATTTGTTAATGATCTAGTTTTTCTCTACTAAAATTGTATTGCATAGTTGACATTATACGTTTATGAAACTGCTGTATGTATAGCAGGCTTATGTTTGCGTTTTTACTTTTTCAAATTCTATAAATTTGTTTCAACATCTAAAACAATTATCAAAGATTATATTACTACCGATTTGCGTAACACAATACACCATAAAAAATCCAAAAGAGAAGTATTGTAAATTAGTTAAAATTTTAAATGTACTTCGCAGAACATTAACACTTAGTTTTTATATAATCTTAATTATGTAGTGAAGTGAACAGACAGATAATAATTATTCAAACTCAAAACCAAAATAAATAGTACAATTGTACTTCATAGAGGCAATTAGTGACGTAATTATAGTTTCTCTTTCAGGAGAGTAATAGCATGAAAGCAAAAATCTGTTGAAATTAATTAATTATGTTAGACGAGGTTCATTAGCGGAGTATTTCTATAATGTAGCGATACCATAGAAACCTATACATTATGGTTGTCGAGTATTCTTCAACAAAGGGATTAAATTTTTGTTAAATGATTCCACTTGTGATCGTTTCTAAGAGGAAAACTTTACGAAAGCTTAATTTCGAAAGGCGAGTGTAATAAGGACATTCTCTTTTAATTTGACCCCTTTTTTGTAGTCTTGAAGAATGTATGATACGCAGTTAAGAGATTGCCAGTTTACGTTGAAATGTTTGTTAAATTTTCGCATAGTTAAACTAATTTAGAAAAGAGTGATGTTTATTATGACATCTGGTGGTAGAACAGAAGTATAAATGTCAATCAGTTAAGGATATTTATAGGGCTATATAATACAATACTTTGATTGCAAATGTATCCGTTAATGGATTTAACTCTTTGCAATAAAGCTGGATTTATTATAATTACCTCTAATTGATGGTATACATGTTGTTAACTCTTTACATTGATTAATTGTTTGGAAAACTGGTGGAATTTGTTTACGCTTCATTTGTAACAACTTGACTATCTGCGAAAATTTAAATTATTTGATTTATATGGAAAGCGCCATTATATGTTCTATAAGGACTACATACATAAACCGGTCTGAAATGGTAAGTGCAAAAACAAAAATATAATGTGGTCAGCACATTCTTAAACCTGTGTCATAGTATATTAGCAAATAGAGTGTTAGCTAATTAGTCCCGATACAGATATTTATGATTTATTTATATTTCTTCTTATATTAAATATACAAAACGCACCGATATATATATATATATATATATATATATATATATATATATATATATATATATATATATATATATATATATATATATATATATATATATATATATATATATATATATATATATATATATATATATATATATATATATATATATACAGGTGTGCATAAAGTGTCGTTATTCTTTGGACAATTCTGACACGAAAATTTATGTACAAAAATGTTGGATCTGCTTCCGTTTCTTCACACGAGGTCACCAAAGTTTGAAGTTTCTGCTCCTATTTTTGCAATTGATGTCAAAACTAGAAGAAAACAATTATATCCTTTTGCAGAGTATCTTTACTAAATCTATTCGGAAAACCAGGTTTGAAAAGACTAAGTTTTAAAGTTTTTTAAATTTGCAAATTTAAGGAGGAAAAACGTGCAGTTATGGCCTCATAAATTTCATGTGATATGTTTAAATATCAATGTGACAGTCACAAGTTTCACAGTTGATATTTTCCGCTGCTTTTCACTGCGTTCGCATCCAGAACTGTCCAGCTAATCACGCCAGAAATGTTGGAATTAGTTATAGTTACCATCCCGCGCCGATTACAGATTTGTATCAACATACATGGATATCAATTTGAACAGTTTCTTTGAACAAATATAAAGCGAAATCACAGCAGTTGTTACATTATTTTGGATGAATAATCCATATTTTTCTCTTGTAAGAGATCGTTCAAACACCTTGTATAATACGTAATTATTCAACACATTGTGCGCATGCGGATATATTTATGTAAATTGTGATGTTAATATGTGTATTATGTGATCCATGGCTGAATAACGAAATATATTACTGTTACTGTAAGTATAATTTAAGTTTGTTTGAAACTGAAGTAATGTCGTTATACTATTAATGAATCGCGCTATTATTTGCTGACTAGTATATGATTTGCTCAAACTCTTTACACATGTAAGCATCGATGATAAGCATAAACATAAAGATAACCTTAAACTATTAATAATAGATTCATATAACTTACAGCATCACCAATCTTCCTTCTGCTGCTACAATTTTCGATTGTTGAAATACCATTCTCCAAGACAGTTGTGTAGTGGATACCATGAAGTATATTGTCATCAGATTGGTTATCATCTACCATAAGCTTCTTCAGGTCACTACTTATTAACTTTTCTTGCATAAGCACTTTAGTTTATTAGTGTATAATTTTAATGCAATACTTATCGGCATTCAGTATCATTCATAGGCTTTTTCTCCAAGCACTTTATTTTAATATGGTATAATTTGAATGCATTCCAATTTCTATTTTATTACAATTTTCTAATTTCTTTGACATTAATAACTCGAGTTTGTGTTTAATTAGTTCAGTTTATATTAAAATAAAAATCACTAACAACATTTAACTCAATAGAAATATCCATATTACAATTGAATTATTTTTAACGCTAACCTCAATCAGTTTTAAAATAGTTTAACTTTGCGAATAGGTTTTTGTTTTTTAAACATAAGGTTATGAAGCACTTACCAATCTTAAATTTATTACATTTTAGGAACAAAATTAACATGCTTCACCTTCAAGATTAGTAAGACAGTCTGGAAGATTTGCAAAAGTAATTTCATTTTTTTTTTAAACTATCAATGTTGATTTGACCTATTTTACACTACAAACAAACCTGATCTTAATTTTGATTCTGTATTATAAGTATTTTGTAACTGTAGTTTCCTATTAGTGGAGTTGATCGGCCTATTTCCACAGTTTTTTCTTTTAGAGCGCGACGTTTCGGAAGCGGGCTCTGCTGCCGTCATCAGGCTTAGTCCTGAGAAGGACTGTTTTCGCACTTGAGTCCAATTCATATGTTATATTTTCCCAAGCACTTGACTACTCTCAGATTCGAACTTGGTACCTTTCACTTACTAATCTGACACCTTTACCGCTGAGCCACTGAGTAATCCAATATATATTTTGTAGAACTTATATACATATTAAACTTTTTCGTGGTTGCGCAGAAGTTTATTGTGCATGTTGCGCCGTAACTTCTTGTGTGTATTGCGCTTAAGTTCTTCGCGCATTATTGGAATCCATATGGGTTTCATTTCTACACTAGATTGGCTTATTGGATTTTCTGCTAGTGGGATGTATGTAGCTTCTTTGAGTTTTCGACGAGTTGTGTTCTCGTCTTTTGCCACTATCTGTATGTTGGACGCGGTGGTCTTCGTTCCAGACATATTCGGCGATTGATCTTTCCGTTTCGCCCTTGTGGACGCCTTGCGTTCTCACTTTGAGTGGTCTACTGCTCTCTCCTATGTATGCTCTGCCGCATTCACATGGTAGGTTGTATACACAATTCTTGGAATTCTGATCTTCATTGTATGGTTTTGTTTTGGTGAGTATTCCCCTGAGCGTTCTGGTCGATTTGAAGGCAGCGCGTACCTTGTATTTGCTACCTATTCTTCGTATTTTGTATAAATGGTATTCTCGCTGTATATTTAGGTTCTTCTTTTTCGGTTACCCTTTCCCTGTTTAAGTTAGGTGTTAGATCGGGGTAGCTATTTTCTTTGAGTGCTCTAGCGACATTTGCTTTTTCTTTGTTCAGGTCCTCTTGTTTTGAGCATATTGTTTTACTCTATCGTTCAAGCATTTTGCCATGCCTAACTTCACGTTTTTGTGGTGATTGGAGTTGTAGTGTAGGTACATCCCCGTGTGGGTAGGTTTTCTGTATACATTTGTCGTGAAAGTGTTGTTATTCCTGTGTACAAGTACACCCAGGGATGGCAGTTGTTGTACCGACTCCAATCCCATTGTGAATATATATATATATATATATATATATATATATATATACATACATACATACACTTACATCTATAAGTAGCAGACAGTTAGGTCGGTAGCGAACTAGATATTATTAAAGCGTCATCTATTTCATGTTAAATCAATTTGGCCCATACCCCAGTAAGAATATGTATGTTTCAGAAAGTGTGTCAGCCGTGTATGACATGTAGTTCTGAGCTTTTAGATCGTGCAGTAAACAGTAGTGTTCAGTTTCAGAACATTAAGACCTTACCTACGCTTTATGGTTCCTTGAATAACCTTAAAATAACATCTAAGTACACTCTGATCGATAGATTTCTAACATGGAAACAATGTAAGTACAGCAAGCTCTGGCACCTATGCAGATATTTGTTTTTTTCTGAATGCTTCAATTTTCCCTCAAGTTTAAAAGCTGTCACATCGATCAGGTAGTTTAAGTAAATATGTCGGGATTCGGCGACCTTTGAAGATATCAGAATGTGCGAGTTGTACGACAATCATTTTTTAAGTTTTTCCTATTCCATTATCGATCAAAACCCCTAACCCTGGATAAATCGGCGATCAGGTAATCAAAACAGTTTGCTATTCTGATGTAGGTAAGTAGTGAGTGGACGGCGATCAGGAATATACGATTGTCCTAACGTAAGTAATAACAAACAGAAACAATTAACTTACAAATTTCGAACAAAGAGAAATTCTAAGGGAATTTAAAACATATGGTGTGGTTCAACATAACGACCTTCCAACCCACAAAGCGGAAATTGAAAGAAAACGAAATAACTTTAATAATAATAATTTTTTAATAAGTTTACAACAAAAATAAGCAACATTGCAACACAAACATAATCATCTATGTCAGATAGATGGTTAAAATGTCATGTCAGCTAGTGGCTAATAGGCATCTAGATGCTAACTTGAAGAAAAACATCCAAAGCCGCGCGCTTCTATAAAAATATCCACAATAACCGTTTAAGGTCTTTCAATCTTATTTAATTAATTTTTAACGCATTTTGGCTTCGTATTAAAATATTTTATATAGAAATGTTAAGTGAAATTTTACATTTTCTTATAAAGTTAATCGTTATTCAGATATTAAAAATAATTAGCAAACACTTAAATTCATTAAGAATTGTTTTGCACCAAGTTACACCTCGTAGCAACAAAATGGGTAGAACATAATTACTGAATATGTTTAAGATCTATATCAAACTATTTTGAAGTAAGCAGCTGTTTCAGAAATATTTGACAAAAAGCAAAAACTGCCGTTAATAAACCCCCCTCTCCGCCGGTCGATACTATCAAAATCTAATCAGCTCCAGGACAAATATAATGAGGCCTAAATACAAAATTCCAAGTACGTATATGATTCTGAAGTTATCGTGGATACTAATACACATACACACACGCACGCACTTACACATATACGCACGCTCATGCACACGCACACGAGCATGCACACGCTCATCCACACGCACCTGCATACCCACACCACTCCCACACACAAAACCGCACCCACACTTACACCCATCCCAATACCCACACACACCCACACACATTCGCACGCACGCGCATACACACGCTTACACACACAAACATACACGCGAACACGTACACTCTTCCACAGAAGCACTTGCACGGGCATGCGCAAGACCACATCCACGCACACACACACGAGCGCGCACACAGACACACAATGGTGTAATATGTCGATGTAGCGATAGTGAAATAAAGTAGATTGCATAACCTTCTGTACCTACAGTATAAATCGGTAATTTTCAAAATAAATATATTAAACGTTATTTATTACCCGGGTGGAAATTACCAAAAAAGTATGAACTTATCTACAAATAATCTGCAACGGAAAACTTGATTTACATAAAAAAAGAGATGGTATTGATGAGTATTTTTTCTAGAAGAATTTCTGTTATGTAGTTTGTGAGATATAGCCTATTTTACGCCCCTGACCTAGTGAACGCAACGATTCATATTGAATACGATGGTATTTAAACCTAGGATGAAAATTTTTGAGTATGTAATGATTTTGGTCATAAATAATGCCCCTGCATGTGGTAGGCAACACACATTGCGCTTATTCGATGCCGGGAAAATGTTTAGATGGAGAAGGAGTACAATCATTCAATAATTTGTAACGCAAGTGTGACATGTATTTATGGTAGGTCAGGATCCGCGTTCCAAACAAAACGAAGTTACAGTGTAAAGTAACGTAATAATTAAAAGAAACTTTTATTTAAACTATTTGATGGTTTATATTAAGGTAAGTGCATTTATGCATATACATTGTCATTAACCCTTTCGCCACGGACGTCGGATATACTCGGTGACAAAAAAGTTTCCACACATACGGGTGTCGGGTATATACGTTTGCTACTTTTCCAGGTGTCAGGATGGTTGTCGTCTTAATCCGACCCCTTTTAAAAGTTATTATATTTCCATCATTAGACTTGGCTCAGTGAGTGACGTCGGAGTACTCCGAAAAAAAAAACGTTTGCATCGCATGTGCAAGATTAGCTGGCGGTTTAGAATGCTTTAGAATGTCGTTGGAAGATGGCGCGGGCCCTTCGCGGCCAAAAAGGTCGAAAAAAGACGCTGAAGAAAAGAATTTCTGTAGAATGACTTCTCAAGAGATAAATGATATACTTGGAAATGTGGACAGTTCATGAGATTGTTACCTTAGTGAGGAGGACCCGTTTTCCGATAGCGGTAGTGAATACGTACCATAATCGTCTAGTGAAAGTGAATTTGTGATGAGCGACAATGAGTTTCAATTAAGTGACAACGATATTGAACAGAATATTGAGCCAAACATTGAACAGGAGTTTGGTGTACAAAAGAAGTGCGGTCGACAGAAGAGCTTATACCCTGGAATAATAACGAATTCAGGCCACAGAAACATGCATTTATTGACGATCAGTGTGGAATAAACCCTAATTTAAATACGAACCAAAATTTAAAATAAACAGAATATTTTTATAGCCTTTTTGACGACGACATTGCTGACATAATACAAGAAACCAACCATTTTGCTTCCGAAAACGCTGAAAGGAACTGGAAAGACCTTGGTAGGTCAGAGTTCTATACTTTTTTGGCATTAAATATGTTGATTCCAAGAAATAAAAAATTCGGAATGCATGAATACTGGACTAAAGAGTCACTTTTATATTCTCCTATTTTTGGGCAGCCATGGGAAGAGATAGATTTTTTTCTATCTATAGAAATCTGCATTTTTGCAACAATGAAGTGGCTCCAGCTCATGACCGTCTGTTCAAACTAAGGGAGGTTTTGGACAAAATCAAAAAGAACTTTAGGAATGGAATCAAGCCTTTTGAAGAATTAGTGACTTATGAGAGCCTTGTACTTTTTAAAGGACGATTAGTGTTTAAACAATACATCAAAACAAAGAGGCACAGGTTTGGTATTAAATTATTTGTGCTTTGCGACTGCGAAACCAGCTGTATTGTAGATTTTATAGTATGCACTGGAAAGGACACCAAATTTCAGATGAATAGTCCCCTTCATTGGGTATCACAGGTGCAGTTACAGTAAAGTTGATAGTCATACCTTTATACTGATAATTTTTATACTAGCCCTTCCTTATCATTATATCTGCTTGGTAAACAAACCAATAGCTGCGAAACAGTGCGCCAAAATTGAAAAGGTATGCCCAAATTAAAAGCAAAATTGAAGCAAGGAGAAGCTTCTTGGAAAAGTTCTGATAAATTATTCGCACTAACATGGAAAGATCAAAGGGATGTATATATGCTCTCTACTATGCATGAAAACGAAATAATTACCCTAACCAAAGTTGATAGAGTTACTAAAGGAAATAAGAAAAAACCCTCTGCGTGGTAGATTACAATGATAAAATGCGAGCTGTCGACGTTCAGCCATGTTGGTTAGCAGCATAGGCAGTATGAGAAAAAACATGAAATGGTATAAAAAATTATTTTTTCATGTTTTCGACCTTTGCATTTTAAATAGCCGTGCTATCTTCCCAACTCAAAATGAAAGAAAAGTTCCTCTAGCAGTTTTCCATTTAAATCTTGCTCGCCAGATGTTAGGGAGGTAACCTGTTTTTTTTTACACGTATATGTATACTACAACCTAATTGTGTTATTTTAGATATGTCTTTGAACCGAAAATATCAAGAGTTGTTCCCAATACATTACTGAAAGAAAAGTTCCTCTAGCAGTTTTCCATTTAAATCTTGCTCGCCAGATGTTAGGGAGGTAAGCTGTTTTTTTTACACGTATATGTATATTACAACCTAATTGTGTTATTTTAGATATGTCTTTGAACCGAAAATATCAAGAGTTGTTCCCAATACATTACTGAAAGAAAAGTTCCTCTAGCAGTTTTCCATTTAAATCTTGCTCGCCAGATGTTAGGGAGGTAAGCTGTTTTTTTTTACACGTATATGTATATTACAACCTAATTGTGTTATTTTAGATATGTCTTTGAACCGAAAATATCAAGAGTTGTTCCCAATACATTACTGAGGCTGACAGAACGCTATTTTCTCTCACTGGTACCCGATACAGAGAAACCAAAGAGAGCCAAGCGTCGTTGTATTGTGTGTCCAGACTACTAGAGGAGAGAAAAAAGAAAAGAGTTTCGTTATATGTGCAAAGACTGTAACGTCGGTCTATGTGTCGTTTCATGTTTTGAGAAATACCACAAAATTAAAACTTTTTAATATTTATGATGTGTTACTTCTTTTAGTTTTAGCAATTCCTTTTTTATAATTTTTTGTTCCTATAATATTTTAAGTATTTGTTAGAAGTTAACGTTTGATTTTATTATTTTATTTGTATTTTACTCCAGAATATATTTTGATACAAATTTTCCACCTCCTTAAGAAGTGGAAACTGGAAATTTGTAAGAGCAGTACATGTTTTAAAAATAAGAGATGCAAAGTGGGCGGTGTCATATTTAATATATTGTACATTTTAATTCTATTTATTGCAAGCTCCATATGTATCCTTGCCCTAGCAATGATTCGGGTTCTAATTGCTTGTTTCTTAGTAATTTGAAGAGTTGACAAAAATGAGGGCAAACTAACTGATACACCCTGTGGCAATATATCGGATATTAAAAACCCTTTATCGGCAAGCACTAAGTCTCCCGGAACTAATTTCTGAAATGTTCGGTAATTTTCTTATCAGAAGTTGATCCAGGGTATAAATCACTTACAAAGGTTATTACTACATTTGGGGCAACACCTATCAAAGCCTTTAGTGTATTCTTATGTTTATAAGAACTATATGTCTCTTTGGTTTTCCATGTTTTCCTACTTCATTGTGGTCACCTCAGTAAAATCTATGATCATTCTACAATTTGTAAAAGAACTAAATTACTTGCATTAACTGTAAATACAATATTTCATACAAAACAAACAACCATGTTTTAAAAATATTGGCTACTGTTTCACGGCTAATATTGAAACGAAGGCACAAATCGTCATTCGGTAAATTTAATTTTAGTTTCATCAACGTCAATAGTAATTGGGCAAATGCGATTTATCCTAATCACTGGCCAACTTCTAAAATAATTTAATTCTAATTTTTCAAAGAAACTAAATAAGCATAAAAAGATTTCTTTTGTAGGGAGACCAGTATAAACTCTAACTAAATGATTATTATTCTGAATTTGATGGAAAGAGAATGTGGGCATCTTTTTACATCCTCCTTTACAGTTGCCACTTCCTCCGAGAGAGCCTATTCTGGTGTATTGGTAACTTCTTCCATCTTTTCTATAACTGCACCTTGCTGTTGCTGCAACCCAGAGGGTCCTGATACACCCTCGCCTTCAGCAACAATCTTCTTTCTAATATAATTTCTATTTTAATAATTATTTAATTGAATAAATAATTACACGTTTACCGTTTGTGGATAGTTTTGGCCGAATCAAACTGCTTTCCCTTATTGTAGTCGTGCAATGTGGGCCTATTTCTTCTGTCTCCATCAACAAAATGTCAACTGCATATTCTACTATGTTTTCCTGTATCTCCATCCTCTCGTCTATAACATTTGCACTAATAAAATTATATTAAATAAATATTATTTTGACTTACCTAATAAGTCTTAACCACCGGTTCAATTCAGGAAATACAAAAAATTTGCATGCATCCATTTCACTGTAATGTTTACACGTAGGTGCAAAACAAATTGACATGGTGAACTGACAAAAAAGAAAAATTTTAAGTTTCAATATATCACTTAAATAAGAGTTCTTTAGGGATTTGTGAAATGGACATTTTGATAAAGTAATATAGAAGAAAAGGCTATAAAAAATACGACGTAACCCCACTTAGTTTTTAAATGTCATTTTAAGCATTTAAAGAAGACATACCTACTTAGAACTCTCTTTGTGTAAAGAATAGTTACTAAAGCATTGATCGGTAAAGGTACTTACCATAATACAAACAGTAAAATAATAAAAAAAAACTTCTGTTAACTAAACTAGTAGTTACTAGTTTTCAACACAGATTCGGCTTGTTTGGAACGCGGGAATTGACCTACCTCAACAAGTGACGACAAAACTTTCGCAGTCTAAAGATTACCGCAGAGCGCGTTTTCACGTATTACCTTTTCAGCTTATACAAGTGGTAACCTCTTAGAACATATAATAGTATTATATGTTCTAAGGGTAACCCCTTTTAGAAGTTATACAGAAATTGGAAAAACCTAATCACGATTTGTTTCAATTCAAACACACAAATTACTAATATTTAAATACCCCAAATTGTTAAAATCTAACTGTAATTCTTAAAATCTCCATACCTTATACCATAATACATGGTTTAAACAACAGTTTCAACGCCAAAATGGAAAACGGCGTATTGGTCTAGCGGTTACAGTGATCGACTAACACGCGATTGAGGCAGGTTCGATTCCCGGCTCATGCAATTTTTTTTCTGCTATGTTGCAGTAGTTTCGTTTATGTATCCTACCTTTGTTAGGTTACAGTAGTTTTGTTTATGTTTTTTTTTCCTATTATACCGTAAATGTTAGATTTTTTTACTAGTCTAGTCAATGATGCCAATAATGTATAGATGGACTAATTCTAAGCACCTTTGTTCTATACGGTTTTTTCTGAAAGTTAATACTTTTCGACTTATTCGCGAGTGAAGGTATTAATCTTTCTACCAAAAAAAAACACGTTTTCAGGCGGTTTTTCGTCAATAACTCAAAAAGTAAGTATTTTGTGTAAAAAATCATTCTTATTAAAAATGTAGCTTAGAAAAAAATGCAAGGGATGGTAGGTTTAAAGTGTCCATAGATCCAATACAACGAGTAATAGCTTATTTAAATGATTAATCGAATATTTCACCTTATTCCCGAAAATACTTATTAATGCACTACTAGTTTCAAATGCTATGTATTCATTTTCAAGTGCTTTTACGGTAACGGTAACAATATGTAAAAAATTAAACATAAACAATAAAGGACTAAACTAAATCCTTTCACAATTCAGAAGATTCATCGAGATATTAGTACCTCGATACAGATGTTTGCGAGATAACACAATCCACAATATAAAGGTACGAGAGAAATAAAATACTTCATAATTTATTAAGTATTGTATATTTTTATTAGTGTGTAATTGTTAACAAATTTGACAATAAGTCAAAAACCTGAAAGGCTGAAATTTTCAAATATTCCATCTCGTGATTTCTTAAAGGTATTGAGGAGAATGAAAGAATTTTTAACAATTTGAATTATTTGAATATTATTTTGGTGGAAAAGCAAGTTTATCTAGACATTTTTGTGTGGAATCGGAAAAGTGGAATGTGTGTTGCCTACCACATGCCAAGACATTACTTATTACCTATATTTACTTGCTACTGTCAACGAGAATAGAAAATCAGTGTCTTTGCAAGTCCGGCGCAATATTCGTGTATTCCACTGAAGAAAAAATACAGTTTATTAAGTGGTATTATTCAGGACTGCACAAGAATTAATGGTCAGGTTTGCTTTTTCCTTTGAAAGCAGGTCAATTCCATAAGAAAGTACGATTAAGCGTTCTGTTTGTATATTTGAAAGATGTGGATAATTGTAGAAAATGCAGTAGCATTGATGGTAATGATGGTGAGCACCCTGGTTGTAACTTAAACGAAGAGTGCGAACTCCAAGGCAGGGTGTAGTTTAGCAGAAACTAATTTCCCGTGCAATAGCATAAAAATTGCTGAAGGAATGAATATTGAACCAAGAACAGTTCGCAATATCTTGAAAGGGAATAAATACCATTACTATAAGTAATGCAAACTACACAAGTAATTTTTCCAGAAGATCATCAAAAGCATATGGAGTTTTGTGAAGATATGATGAATCTGGCTAAATAAAATGAAAGATCTATTGAGAATATTTTGTTTACCGACAAGTGTTCTTTTAACTTACATGGCCATCACAATCCGTCTGTCGCTGTTGGTTACTCTCGGAAAACAAACACATTAGTATTCCTTATTGTGTCCGATACCACAAAAAATAATGCGTGGGCAGGAATTTTAGGCAATTCCATAATTGGTCCATTTTTTATCAACGGAAACTTGAATGCGGACAAATATTTAGAACTGTTAAGAAACCAGATAGTTCCAGCTGTTCAACGCCTCAATATAAATTTTGATGACATTTGGTAGCAAGAAGATGGCTGTCCTGCTCATACTGCAATGAGTTCAACAGTTTTTGGTAACTACGTTCCCTAACGTATTATTAGTGGAAAAGGTACTACTAAATATCCTCCTCGCTCACCTGACATCGGACGGAACGACTTTCTTGTTTGCGGATACGTATCCCAGCAAATTTATGGCCGCAGGCATGAACCCATTAACAATTTGGACGAACTTCGTGTCAAAATTACAGACTCTTTAAACAGAGTATCACCCAAGAAATGTTTGAAAACACCCGAACTGAATTTTATCACGATTGGTCTTTTCGAAAATCTTGTGAACCAGAGTTTTGAAAAAAGTGTATTCTGTTCATTTTTAAAAATAGTTGGTTTTTCAATAAGAAGTATAATGCTAAAGTTAAACCTTAAACTTAAGTTATACTATCAATGTAAATGTTAATGTTCTTGTTTGCAGCTCTCGTAAGTTTCTTCTTGGTTCTTCTTACGAGTAGTAATGGAACCATGTCATAAATTCGCAATTACAATAAAGTTCGATGTTTGAGGTATCGTCCATTTAATGTTTAAGTGTAAAGTATTTACTTAATAGTTTCAAAGAACACGCGGTTTTTCAACATCATCTTAATTGCTTCGGTTTCGTTCGAAATGTTGAAGCTAGATTAAAGGAGACTTTAGTAGTTCATATTTTATCCCTATATGCAAATATGTACAAGTGGCAACATCGGTAAGGTTATGTCTGTCTCACACTCATATAATACTTATTGAGCTTCTTTCTAGCGTATTAACGTTTTTTTCATACCTGTATGTATGCTACCGTATTTGCAAATTAAAATCGAAACAATGTAATCCATTCACATTCCAACTAACATTAATCTGTTTAGTCAGCATTCCATCATTAAGATTATGATTTAGTAGTTCATTAAGCTTTTGCAGAAATTGAAGAGCAAATGATGTTGAAATTTATGAGTTTAACGGAAAAACTTAAAGCCTTTTCGCAAAAGAAATGTAAAAAATGAAATTTTAGCTTCAATATAGGTGATTCTTACATAAATTGCTAATCCGATTAAGATATTGGATTTTCTTTTGGTGGCATCACAATCGCCGCCATGTCGGTCAAACGCACTGCATTGATGCCTTCATTAATAGTTGTTTACATTTGAGTATGGTAAATCAAGATTCACGTTACGAGTAAGATGTGTACGAGGTGTAGGTGAAACCGGAATTTCATGAGTAACGTAAACTGATTTAACATACAGATAATGTAAAGCATTTTACTCCATACCATTATTGGGTGGATTTACATTTAAAGGGAAAATTCATCATCGTTGACCATGTAGAAATTTTTCTATAAAAGAAATTTGGTAGCAAGGGAATAGGAAGTCTCGGGAGAGTCCTTAGACGAGGTAAACTTATTCTTAAAATTTGAGTGCGGTTAAATATAAGGGTTATTTTGGCCTGTCGAGAGTGTAACTTAAAGAATATGCGGTTAATGAAGATAATCTAAACCAATTTACGTGCTTAAGACTATCAGCTATTTCAAACGGATCCAGACAACCTAGAAAGTTCTAAGAGGTTTATTAATAGCACCTCATGGTATATCTAAATACCACGACAATTTATTTTTAAATACAGTATTCGACACAATAAACACTACCGAATACAACAACTTTATTAATTTTTTTAATTTACGTGTCGAAAATGAGCACAATTATGGCGTTAAAACCATTGCCTGTTCGTGCGCGGCAGAAATTTCTTAAATCTCTCACAAAACGTATGTTAATGTTGAACACTTCTTTGTGGAGACTAAAAACCTGGCCAAGAACCCGTTCTTCATTATCGTTGGTATAATTGTTCTTCGACGATCTGAAGAGCCCTTGTCATTACCCTTTTACTGGGTGCGGCTTTACTAAATTGCTCTCGATATTTTTTAAAAACTTGATCCATTGCCCCGTCCACTTGAGTATGAACGGAAATAAATGAATACTCTTTCCTCAGTTGTCAGAACCATTTTCAGAACGATTTTAACACAATCGTAATATTATTATGACAAGTAATGACAAACAACCCAAACATAGCAAACAGACCCAAGCCATTCCATATTTTGGCACTGTTTATTTTGGTGAATACCGTATATGTATTATGTTGATGTGGCTACCTATACCAAAGTGATTTCTTATCAGAGGTAGAGTCGTAAATATTAACTTTCAGAATTTACAGTTCATACTTAGTATTAAAAGCACTTATTCATAGAGGTTACAATTTAAATTCATTTTGCTCATGTTTTAGTATCGGGTACGTGGAGATTAATTGTTGAAATAGGCCATGTTCCAAATGTTGCCTTTAGAATTACTTTATATGTTATTAACCTTAAAGGTGAACGTTCAATGCAATGTATTCTTTTATTGCCAAGAATTTATGCGAAATGCTTATTTCGTAAGAAAAGGTTAATAATTGAGTTTGATCTAGTACAATAGCTTCTCTAAATGCTACTGTACATTCAGAAATATTGTAGAGTCAACATATATTAATGCCCTTTGAATTTGAATTTTTGACCAATCGCGTGCTTGGAAACTGCTTTGATATGACCAATCAAAATAAAATAAAGCGACTATTCACCTTGGTGCTAAATAGTGGACTATTTTTATCAGCATGCTCAATTGTCACCGACAGGACGGTATTCAACAACAAAGATTCCATCCAAAAATTTCAATTTTTAACATATAATAACTATATCTTTAATTATAAATGGAGGAATAATGTAACATTGATTCTTAGTATTTACTCATTATTTTATTGGTTCATACAATATCCTTTCTCAGTGTTTTTTCCTTATACACATAGAAATGTTCTTGACCCCGGAAATAATCTTATTAAATATAACATGACCTCGATAAATTATCTACTATTTTTATTGCTACTAAATTTCTCATGTATTTTACAATTTGTCTCGACATAATTTGTGCATTAATAATCAAAAATTAAAGCCCTCGAGCTAAAGCTCTCGGGCTTTAATCAGATTATTCATACCAAAATTACGTCTCGACAAATTGATTTTAAAATACACTCGAAATTTGGATGCAATAAAAATAGTCGACAATTTATCGAGGTCTTGCTATATTACCGTCGATAAAGACGCCTGTCAGTTATAATTATAAAGTTTTGTAGGTATTGAAATATACAACATCCATTCATATATTCTGTTGTTAATTTATCTTCCCAAAAAACACTCCAGCTTTTATTTTAAGGGTAAATTTCTTTTTAGCTCAAAATTTTTCCATCAGTGTTTTTTCTCGAAAAACTGAAATTTGGCAAAATCGTGAGACCGAAGGTCAGTTTTTCTCGTAAAAATACTGATTGGCAAAATTATATCGTTACAAAGAGAAATTTATCCGGTAAAACAAAAACTTTTGTGTCTTTACCGTTAGTAAAATTGTTTGTTACAAGCAACATATTTTTATGCTTTCGTTTTTCTAATTTATTTAACGATTTGTTTATGATTTTGGCTTATTTAAACAAATCTTAGTGTACTTGTTGGTAATTTATTTCAAATGTTACGAATTTTGTTTTTTAAATTGAGTTCGTAATCTGCTCAATAGGAAATAATACGCTTTTCTACGATCGTTTTGGATTTCAACATCCAGCTCAAGATTGTACCGAAATATCCAATCATAGTAGTGCTTCATAACATTTCTTCATTGATTTAGAATTTTAATTCTGACCAAGTGTGAATTTTGAAGCAATACTTGATGTATTTACATCTTGTTAGACAAACGGCTCTTGTTCGGCGACTTTATTCGGCAACCGAATTATTTTAATAAGACTCTTGGCACTAGGGTGGATTGATTGTGTAACAGACAAAACAAAAATGTTAAATTCAACCTTTCCAACTGTTTTGTTTATGAGTGGTATAATTTACATTTTAGTCTTAAGAATAATTCAATAAACTCGTTTACTTGCACCAGTAATTTAGTAATTAATTAGATTAAATGTAACACGAAACTTTGTTTTTAAAAGATAACGAGGGTGACGAATAACGCTGATATTTTATTTATGGATTCTGAGCACAGATTTTATGCGGTTCCAATCCTTTTGTCTTCGTTTTCTTAAGTACATAAGCATAATAAAGTACAGAAAGTAAAGAAAAATACAGTTAGTAATCTACCGAGCTTGATCACCGGCGCACTTAATCTCAAAATGTTGCCATCAACACAAAATCAGATTTAACTAGCTAATTAGAGGTAAGGTAACCTCTTGTTAATGGTAACACGATTTATTGCCAATAGCTCGTCGGTTGGGTCAAGGTTAATTTAAAGAGAGTGTACTTAACTGAAAAAGAACCGTGGGGATACCTCATAATACTGCAAGAAAGTGGTGAATAAGTATATTAAGTATATTAAGCAACAATATGATGGTATAATCTTAACGTTTTAGCTCACACTAAAAGTATAAACACAGAGAGGAAAATGGTTTCGGTTACCGTAAATAACATCTTTAACCAATAAATTAAATATTAAATTTATATTCTTATCCCTACTTCGTGGAATTCCATATTTAATAGAACTAAAATGCAATAAAACTCCACAATAATAATTTATGTAATTATTTATTTCTCTATGCACTTCAACAGAAAATATATGAGTAAAATAACAAACACATAGTTACGCTAACAAGGTAAAACTGCAAACTTGATGCAAATTATAATTCTATATTTAAAAGATCTGTTAAAGGTTAGTCTACATGATCAACCTGTTCGTTCATCAAAAGAACTTTCCGTTTATGCTGCTAAATTGTAGTTCCTTACATCCAAGCACCTAATCATTCTTTAGACCACATACTAAAACATAAAATTATCACTACATAATATGCTTGTAAGGTCTGATGTTTCCAGTATATTTTCTAAAATACTCCCTCCAGAATGTATTTTTTTTAAATAATTGTTATTTAATACTAATATTGAATTAATTACAAAAATGGAGTTAATTCAATTATTTGATATCTGTTTTAATGAAAATTACTTCACCTTAAATAATATGATTTATCTGTAAAAGATGGTTTACCTATGACAGCCCAATTTCGTCTACTTTAGCTTGTATCTTTATGGATAACTTATAAAATCAAATTTTTAAATTAAGTGTTTCCGATAATATTGTATTTGGCTTCGTTACGTTGATCCTATTAGCATTGCTACTCCAAACGAGTCATGTCACCATAAAACACATTAATTAGCTGCACATAAATAATTATTACATAGAGTAATGTCATTAACAGTAAACTAAACAAATTTCAATAATGAAATATCAATTATGAAACAAATAACATCATCAAATGGTTACATTTCAAATATAATGGGCACGTTAGTTAAAAATCAAGAATACAAATTATCAAAAATATTTACCCAGTTAACATAGAACCGAAAGAAAATAAACACATATCAATTTCGTATTTTAAGAAATATCAGAAAAAGTAAGTCAGATATTATAAAAGGATAAAAGTACATAGTAACTTTCAAAACTAATGTTCTTAGGTGTTGGTTTAATGCGAAAGACTCAACCAACGACATTTTGAAGTTGGGTATTTATAAATTAAACTGCACAGTCTGTAATTCTGTTTATATTGGACCAACACTTAGGAACTTGGATATTAGACACAAAGAACACATTAAATCTTACAAATATAAACACAGACAAATCAAATTATGTCAAACATTTAATAGTACATTATCACCTAGTGACTCCACAAAACAAAATTAAATTTTTACATTTTTGTAATGAAAAATACAAATTACATGTTTTGAAAGTATTCAAAATTTATGCACATAAACAGAAAGTACCTATAATGAACGAACAGATTGATCCTATAGACTCACCTTTAACAGATATTTTATATGTGGAATTATTATTTTCATCAAGTTTACTGTTTTACCTTAATGATTTGTTACCATAACATCTTGTTTGTTATTTTACTTATATATTTTCTCTTGATCATGTTGTATTCAAACGCGTGGTAAACAATTATATAAAAGAAATTGTGGTACTTTAAGCATTATTATATAAAACATTTCAAAGTGAAAACAAGGTATAGATAAACAAACCGGTATACGATAATTATTACGAAAGCTAAGTCTCGATCGCAATTATAATTATGTGTCAAGAAAAGTAAAATAACAGTAACTGTTGAGTACAACACCAACAGGATGGCTAGCTGATTTCTATTGATGAGTTAATTCCGACACAGTTATAAAGCATTACTGCTTCTCGCAAGTAACTGATTGTTTAAATATCTTGCTTTTGTCTTCCAAGCCGAACCTAATTATATATAGCTTATTATGAATCAATAAGAACCAAAATTATATTCGAAGTTTGTTCAAATACAAAAGGCGACTTTTTATCTTTCTCCAAAAATATTTATTTATGCATCAATAATTATTTTGTCCCCTTCAAATGAATCCCCCACAGATATAATGCAGTTGTGCTAGCGCTTTTTCCAATCCTCAAAACATTTCTGATATGTGCTTTTGGTATGGCCTTGACCTCTTCCAGCGATGACGCCTTTATCTCCTAAATCGTGGCAAAACGTCGTCCTTTCATGGGTCTTTTCAGTTTTGGAAGGAAAAAGTCGCAGGGAGCCAAATCCAGTGAATATGGTGGCTGAGGCATGATTACGGTGTTCTTTTTGGCCAAAAAATAGCGAGCAAGCAATGACATGGGAGCATTATCGAGGTGCAATATCCATGACTGGTTACTATACAATTCCAGGAATTTTTTTCGTATTACTTCACGTAAACGGCACAAAACTTCAAGGTAATATTTGCTTATTGACCGTATGCCCTTCTGGCAAGAAATCACAATGCACCTCGTCATTGTAATCGAAGAAAACTGTAAAGAAGACAAACACATCTTACCGAACTTTACGTGACTTTTTCGGTCTTGGCGCTTCTCGCCCGCTGCCATTGGGATGGTTTGGTTTTGGTTTTGACGTCATAACCGTAATCTATGTTTTGTAACCAGTTATGACCCTTTCGAGCATTCAACAGTTTCTGAGCGATGCTCATGTGACGGTTTTTTTGGTCAAAATTGAGTGATTTCGGAAAAAACTTCGCTGCCACACGTTTCATGCCCAAAACATCCAAAAAAATTGCATGGCATAAGCTAACCGATATGCTGACATACTCAGAAATTTCCCTAATAGTGATTCGACGATCCCCACAACACTTTTCTCTACTCGTTCAACGTCTTCATAGGTTGTTGACGCGCTGGGGCGCCCAGGGCGGGCATCGTCATTAACATCTTCTCAGCCTTCTGTAAAGAGCTTGTACCACTTGTAATAATTTCTTAGTGCTCAAAGTAGACCCGCAAAATGATACAGTCAACACTTCAAGTACGTTGGAACACTTAATTTTATTTTTCACACAGAATTCAGTACAGATGCTTTGATCCATTTTATCGATAGCAAAAAATCGCCAAGCACACCAAAACACGTTTAACATTTACATCAGTCCAGAACAAATTAAAAATATTAACATATGGTGGGGACATATGTACCAACATAGCACAAAACTTCAAAACTCGAATGTACATGCCCGCGAAATTTTAAGTCACCTCTTTCACCTTCCAACTTACATATTCATGTGTAGGTTTAGGCTTTAGCTGGATAGTGCGTGCGTGGTGTCGTGCGTGCGTGTGCGTGTGCGTGCTGCGTGTGCGTGTGCGTGTGCGTGTGCGTGTGCGTGTGCGTGTGCGTGTGCGTGTGCGTGGTGCGTGTGTGCGTGTGCGTGTGCGTGTGTGTGCGTGTGCGTGTGCGTGTCGTGCGTGTGCGTGTGTGTGCGTGTGTGTCGTGTGCGTGTGCGTGTGCGTGTCGTGTGCGTGTGTGTGTGGTGTGGCGTGTGCTGTGTCGTGTGCGTGTGGCGGCGTGTGCGTGTGCGTGTGTGTGCGTGTGCGTGTGTCGTGTGCGTGTGCGTGTGCGTGTGCGTGTGCGTGTGCGTGTGCGTGTGCGTGGCGTGTGCGTGTCGTGTGCGTGTGCGTGTGCGTGTGCGTGTCGTGTGGTGTACGTGTGCGTGTGTGTGTGTGTGGTGTGTGTGTTTGGGCGTGTGCGTGTGTCTGGGCGTGTGAGCGAGCGTGTGCGTGTGCGTGTGCGTGTGCGTGTGCGTGTGCGTGGCGTGCTGCGTGTGCGTGTGCGTGTGCGTGCGTGTGCGTGTGCGTGTGCGTGTCGTGTGCGTGCGTGTGCGTGTGCGCGCGCGTGCGCGTGTGCGTGTGCGTGTGCGTGTACGTGTGCGTGTGTTTGTGTGGGTGAGTGTGTCGGAGGGTATGTAGGTAGTGGGTGAGTCGGTCGGTCGGTTGGTCAGTCGGCGCATGCTTGCGTAAGTGAGTGTATGCGTGCGTGCGTGTGCGTATGTGTGCGTGTGTGTGCGTATGTGTGTGTGTGTGTGTTCGTATGTGTACGCGTGTACGCGTGTGCGTGCGTGCGTGGGTGTGGGTTTACGGATGTGTGTGTGCATGTATGCGTGTATGCGGATGTGCGTGTGTGGGTGTGCGGGTGTGAGTGTGTGCTGGGGTGCGGATGTGCGGGTGCGCGGGTGTGTGTGCGTAGCCATCGAGGTAAAAACGCTCCAAAGTTTATCAATTGTTTATTTTGATCGAAACGTGATGTTTAAAGAAAGACGCGTAAATGCATTATTTTAATAGAGTGGGTATATTTTGTTATGAATTTATTGATATAGTTTCAGTTGGTTATAAATTGTATTAAATTGTTTTATTTTTCTTTTTCCAGTTATAATTATAAGATATAACGTAGTGATAAAGTAGAGGGATGGAATAACGATCGATTGGATTAGCTGAAGCACGATATTACATTACGAACTCGTGCAAATATATAATCCTTTCTGGTGCAGCGCAACATCTGCAGATCTCTGGGCCCTTTTGTAATTATGATAACGAGGTTAGCGAGATATTTGAGTGTTTAGACCAGCTTGGAAAGTGCGTATTTAGGTATTTAAACCCCGACTGTGTTAGTTTCAAATACTTTGGCGCCCTTTCCCGTGTATGTCAACTCCTATCGTGATTTATGTATGACAAGCTATCTTAGTGTACAAAAAATTAGGTAAGTAATACACCCACTCATAACCACTGCGCACAGGCAACCATTATTTTGTATATTCCCTGTTCTACTGCCATTCTTTACCGTAACAGATAAAATGGCAACCCAGGTTAGGCGCCAAATTACCTTTTACGGACCAAACACTCAGACCACCAGCCTGTAAAGGCAATGTGCGGACACTGCTTAGCTGTGTGGTATGGGCGGGGTTCTTACTTAATGCTGCAAATAGGCACTCGTCACAACTCCATAACGTCAAAATCGAGAAAAATATCACAAAGGCGCCACCTGTTAGATTCATTTATAGCGAGAAAACGTCATGAACTAGATCTTAATAATGGCTTACCAGGAGACCATAAGGTCTGCACAAACTTCAATGAAAGACTAAGCTGTATATAAAAGGCGAAAAATTGTGATAATAAAACTAAAACTCCTCAGACATTTCGATAAACTTCAACGTCAAAATTACTAGCTCAAATAACCCAAAAAACTGATAGGTATGGTAATTAATTATTCGATTTACAATAAGAATACGACACAACAACAAAACTAAACGCGACTGAAAATTTATCCTATACTTTAATAAACGTCAATATCGGTATGTTACACCTAAATGCGAAGATTACACAGCCACGCCACAACAAGTAAACAAATTTGCTTTCCTGTTTGGTAAATTCAGGCACTACGGTGTCTACAATCGGTAAGTTGATTCCTATAAAAACTTCAAAATATGTGCGACTACTCGAAAAACTATCCCTGGCGGGCATATAAGCCAGCTACTTGGTCAACAACCTATCCACTTCATAATTACGTTACGTTATTTCTATTAAAATTTATCTTCAAATGCAATTATATCAACCAGATCAAAATGACTAATTATCTCTCATATTCTTACGTTAAGACGAATTAAATAATAAAGCAACTAAAAGTTTGTCATCTTAAAGAATCGCAAGCTCAGTTTCCCAAATTTATCTACCTTAAATTTTTAAATAAATAACACCTAAAATAAGTCGGAGCAATAATGATAATTTCATTGAATACATAAATTTGACAATCGGTAATATCTAATAAACACCAAATGACGTACGAATGAATACGCTTTATATATACTGAATTGATACCTAGGCGCTACTTAAATAATCTAAACAGAAGGTATATTCATCCGTCTGACTAATACAAATAAACACGTCGTTAAAATCACAAAAGTAAATTCAGGAACAATAGTTACCTCGCAATGCACAGAAGGGTCAATTGGAACTTCCCTTTCTTTCTCACAACGATATATCGGCAACCGCTCCTCTCGGTATGTGATTGATTGAAATCAATAGCTTCCTAATTCTTAAATTAATATTTTCACAAAATTTAGCAGATCGAACTTGGCTTTCATAAAAAACAGTCTACGTTAAAGCGTTCTTGGTCTCTGAGTACACATTTATCAGAACGAAACCATATTTACACGAAACTTATTAAGAATTGTATGAAAATGTAAACTTTCACCATTAACACTCATAATAAAATACTTATCTTTTAAAAAGATAAGTATTTTATTATTAAGCATTATTTTTGCAGCGAGTCTTTCCATCTGTCGGGCGTCTGCTGTGTACGCGGAACTATCATTCCACTAGGAACTGGTTGCAATTAATCCGCATAAACAGATTACGATAAAACAGTTCCACAGAATAAAGGTTCAGCACTTAATAAAAAATACTAGGACAAAATTCCATGATCCGAAAAATGACACTATTGACAAACGAAACGATATAATATGCTCGGGAAGTGTGAAACTTTAACATTATCCCAACCCGTGGTAATGGTAAAACTTCATGCGGTAATGTTCGGTACACCCTTGGTAATGGTATATAACTAGTTTCATCTTATAGAGCTACGATAACGAAGCTCGTACCATAATCAACCTTAAAATAACGTATCTAAAAGCCATACTCTTTGTTTAAAATAAATTTATGGAAATTACCCGTCTGACTGACGCCCAAACTGCAAGTATGCTCCATAAAAAGTAATAACTTTATACTTAATTATCGATATAGATATTCAAAATAGCAAGGACTAACGATAATGTTTCTACAAAAACTAATCTAAATCTCTTCCACTAAAGTAAGAATCTCACGTACGTAATGAATCGTAATTTTACAAAGTACTTTAATTTATTAAAAGCAACGCAACCGAGAAAAAAGAATGTAACTGACCCTCACAGGATTGGAGTTCTAAATTTTAACTTGCAAATTAAAAAACCAGACATTCTCAAACAACAAAAGAAATAATTACCTTCAAGCTTCCAGAAATTTACACTTTGAAGAGTTCAATTTTTTTTTCAACTATGCTACCTTTCTGAAGACCTAAAGACCTAAAGTTCGAAAAGAATAAAGATAGTTCGTAAGATTTTGAACACACTACCTGTCACTAGAATTTTCACCTACTAAAGGAAATCGACCGTTAGTAAGCGATCTACAGTTTTACTTCCTATCCGAGAAGAAAGGGTGCTTTGGTTTATCTCCGTTTTTTAGAAAAACGGCTACCTCGGCCAGGTTTAAACCCGCGTCGCTCGGGTGAAAGGCAAGCACTCTAACCATTCCACCACCGGGGCAGCTAAATGGAATTTAGGGTATAATGATTTTTATTTTGGATTACCAATCAAACTCTAGATTAAATAAAATAGTAACGTCTGAATTCATTGTGGAACCTTTTTCCACATAAAGCTAAATTAACAAAGAAAAAATACAATTTTTAAATGAACTCAAAAAATGGTGTACACATGCACAGTCATACCTCACGTACACCACCTTGTTTAAAGATTTCGGTTATAATATACCGAGCTCTAAAATGAGTTCGTAGTTAAAAAACTGATAGCGTTTTAACTTGATTAATTAATTCGATTGGTTCATTTTTGACGCTTTAATAACGTATGTCAATCGATTGATAATAATAGTGTAATTAATATGAACACTTAAATCAGTCTTTTGTTATCACAAATACTAACCCTTTAAGTGATAGAGGTTACTATAGCTACCACTAGCTAATAAAGGCGAAATTCCTGTTTGCCATAAGCGATTTTGATCGCAGGCATATGTTTCGATGAATTAAGTTCTACTGATATACAGGGTTTCCCAACTAAAAATCGCCCTCCCCCTCTAAATGCAGAAAACCGCGAAATATTTCTAAATTTGCCGAGACCCGTCGATTTTTGTTCTTGGAGGGAGCTTTTTGTACAGTCAAGCCAACTTGATATGTCCATCTCTCCACTCCGTGGCAACCTCCACTTGTGTCATATCATTTAAAGCCATTTTCGTACGCGTAGTAATTTATACACCAATGCCCTGTTTCTTTTCAATTTTTATGTACTACACACGACCTCATCACCTATTTTTAATGATGTGTGATCAGTTCATAAAAAAAAATGTCACAAATAAAGAAGCTGAAGCAAAACAAAGAACATTTTTATAAGTTTTTATTATTTATAATTTACATACAGACAAAACTTACATCGATTGGGGCTTGAATCTCGATAGCGCAGTTGGTTAGCGCGGTTTTCTAGCAAAGTACAGGTCATAGGTTCAAATCCTACTCGAGGTAAACTTTTATTTATGTATTTAATAAAATCAATAATACTTTTTAAAACAAAGAACAGTTTATACGAAGTCAAACATTATCACTTTGAAAATAATGAAACCTCACTGTTACAAAAAAGTCAGCCTGTCGTAGAAAGTGTAAACGTGTTTTTGAAATAGATTATTCTGTCGCGGAAAGGGTAGAAATTGTTGCAATTTATTATCGAATTTATGATTGCGCTAAATCTACACCATGAATTTTCAATGCGAATCATCCAGGAAAAACTTAAGCCACCAGTATGTTAAACTACTGATGGACAAGTTCGTTAGACCGGGTTCTGTTTTAAATAGGAAACGTGAACTAATTGGCCTAGTTCTAAATGAAGCAGTTGAAGAGGCAGTTTGTGTGTGTGGGAAATTGCTTATGCAGAGACATGTTATCCACTGGACTTCGACATTTATGAAGGAAAAACCGTAAAACATCCAAATGCTGATATGTTGGGTGAAATCGTGGTTCTGAAACTATTTGAACTTGCTGGAAAAGGCTATTGCATTTATTTTGATAATTCTTTTTTCCACGTTGCCCTTGTTTCAAAATTTACTCGACAAACAAATAGGAAGCAGTTTCCGAAAAACTTTCTGTATCAGAATAAAAGCCTGAAGAGTTGAAGATACATCTGTGTATAAATGGAAAGATAGGTCAGTAAAATGTGTAACAGTTGTTAGTAACAAGCTTGACTTTGAAGAGAAAGATGAAGTGTTCGTGCTGATAAAAGCGGAGATCGACATAAAGTACCATGTCCTCTAGCTATTGAGGATTACAAGAGTTATATAGGAGGAGTTAATCGTTTTGATCAGCTTCATTCAACTTATACGGTATCTTGGAAGTCAAAGAGGTGGTGGGTAAAGATTTTCTTTTATTTATGAGACAGTTACAATTTACAAATTCTCTTGCAAATGCTTTAATAGCGGTATATTCTAACCGAAAACGTCCTGGGCCACAAAGGGCGGAAAACAAACATGATGATATGGGACAGCTTCCCATCAAAGTAACCTACCGTCGTTGTGCGAGTTGCTCTAAGGAAAAAAAAACAAACACTCTCCAATATTATTTGTAATAAGCTTATAAGTCATTTTTATTTTTTGTAAAGAATAATAATAATACATTTTGTTGTTTAATGTATCCTAACAGTTTTTATTATTCCCAAACGCATCGTTGTTGTCCAAAAGGTTCTATGGCAGCTACAGGTACCACCACATATGCATACATCAAATATCAAAAACCTTTAAAGGGTTAAATAATAGCATTATAATTCCATTCACTGAAAAATAAAGCAAGATTTACATTACTGGATCACAAACATATATAAAGTTATGTTCGTGTTGCTAAGAAATTGAATACCTATAACCTTATGAAATAAATGCAACATTCTTAAAGTTTGAATAGAAAATACTTAGGTTACCGTGATTTTCCGTTTTACTTTACGTCACCTCACCTACCCTTTACTATAGTATATCTCGGATAAAACAGCAGTTGCTTGTTGGTAACGCAGTTTAAAAGTATCGTGTGTCAAGCTTACAACCTCAGAAAGTTTTGTAATTTACAAAAATATAACTATTCCATAAAAAGTTATGAAATCATAAACCTAAATTTTATTTCGATTTTAATTAACACTACTTAAATATATGCTTACGGTCATTAAAATTTGTGTTTTAAGTTTATTTTAAGAATTTAGTTTAAAGATTAAAGAGTAATAAATATGCTTACTTATTTACCCGAATATTAATATCTTGTAGAAGTTGAACTTAATGTTTGCTATGATGCGTATATTTTCAAAATTATAAATTATGCAAACAAGCCTTATTTTCACAGAGTATTCACTTACGCTAATTAATTTTCTGTTTACCGATTTTCCTTTACCAACACCTTTGTTACTTGAATGAAACTAAACTTTACGCTTTATGAATATAAATAAATTTTAAATAGAGATTCGAGTTAACAAACAATTTAAAGTGGCCTTCCGAAGATCGATGCTACCACCACATATCGTAAATGAGACCATGTTATAAGAAATAAACAATTTTGGGTGTGTTTTATTGTTATATTACAAAGGTAAATTGCACCACGGTCTAGTTCAGTGAGGTACAAACTTAGAACTCATTGATTTTCAGGTGTGAGGGAAGCAGAGATTTATCCATAGGTGTAATCAGTATTAGCATTTGTTTTATTATTGGGACGCCACTCAATTTATACGTTTAATAATTAAAATACAACAAAAATTGAGAAAAGTGGTACCTTATTAACATGGGTAATCTGAATAACAATACACAATTGTAGTTATATATATATATATATATATATATATATATATATATATATATATATATATATATATTATATATATATATATATATATATATATATATATATATATATATATATATATATATATATATATATATATATATATACCGACCCGATTTCAGGTCAAACTAGAAACCGGTTCATCCTTAGCGTGTCAGGATATACTATACCTCATTTTTAAGGAGGAGTAAACTCAGAAGACTAATTTACAATATAAAATATCACTAAATTTAGTAACCAAAACTATTTGGCGCTAATTTTGAATTTTTAAGAATAGGTAAACATTGTTCATAGCTAGGTTAGGTTGTAGTAAGCACTGCAGTGAGTTTATTATATCTGTAAGCTCTATTTCGAATTAGTGCTTTTTTAGATAAGAACACTTTATGTATGTGCGATTTTTGTAAACCATACAGCTTTGAACGTTTCAATTATATTTTCAAATGAAAATTTTCCACATTAAGTATCATTTTACTTACCTCTGACAGTGAAAGACTATTCAATAAAGTTACAAACTTACTATCAAATTTTAAGTTTATTATAAATTAGAAACTTAGTATAGTTATTTTTATATCAAGTGCGAGAAACAACTGTTTTTTATTATAAGTTTTGTTATGAACAAATCAGTTCAAAAGTAAATATGTAATTAAAAATTACTATTAATTTTATTAAATACATAAATGAAAAGTTGACCTCGAGTAGGATTTGAACCTACGACCTGTACTTTGCTACAGTACCGCGATACCAACTGCGCTATCGAAGTACAAGCCCCTATCGATATAAATTGTGACCTTATGTATGTAGAACTGATGTAAATTCTAAATATAATGAGATAACAATCAAATTACTTGTATTAATGGAATGCGAGCCTGCAATATCGTAAGGATTCACACATACCAAATCAACTTGACTAATATTAATTTATTATAAGTTTTGTTATAAACGAATAAGTTCAAAAGTAAATATGTAATCAAAAATTATTATTAATTTTATTAAATACATAAATAAAAAGTTTACCTCGAGTAGGATTTGAACATACGACCTGTACTTTGCTAGAGTACCGCGCTACCAACTGCGCTATCGAAGTACAAGCCCCAATCGATGTAAATTTTGTCTGTATGTATGTAGAACTGATGTAAATTCTAAATTTAATGAGATAAATAAAATTAATTGTATTAATGGAATGCGAGCCTGCAATATCGCAAGGATTCGCTCATACCAAAGTAACTTGACTAATATTAATTTATTATAAGTTTTGTTATAAACGAATAGGTTTAAAGTAAATATGTAATTAAATATGTAATTAACCAACTGCTCTATCGAAGTACAAGCCTTAATCGATGTAAATTTTGCCTTTATGTATGTAGAACTGATGTAAATTCTAAATCTAATGATATAACTGTTTTTTAGTTAGCGAAAAAGTGCTTAAAATTCTTTGAAATTTACGACAAGACTACAGAAATGCAGAAAGTTTGGCTTCTGTATTCATAGCAACGTGGTTGTCAATAAATAAAACATTTAAATTATACGTTTATTTTAAAGAAACTTAAAAAGACAGTGCGTAAAACACGTGTTTCGCGCACTAGGGCGTGAAGTAAATCATGTTAGAAAATGACATGTTCCATGCACCAAAAAGGAAGCAAAAATGTTATCTTTTTAATGGAGTTGTGCAAAAAAAAAAAATACAAACAGAAATAAGTTCTTTACAGTGAACAAGAAATACTACGTACAATTTCAGTCTTAAATATTTGTCATATTAGGTCCATTATTGGTTATAAGATCTAAATAAAATATCAAATATTATGCTTTTAAAATAATAATTATATAATCGAAAGTCGAAGACTATTACTCTCTTATTACAAACATTTATTCATTTTGTTACACGTTAATTACTGTTACCTTCCGAACTTTCACTAAAGCTGCTCTCATCGTTAGAACCAAGGGAAATTATTAATGGTTCTATTACAGTATCCATTATTCCATCTAATCCGCACATATTTTCTTCTTTTTTAATGACATGGTCAACACACATTTGCCAGTATGCAGAAGAAACACTTTCTACCGCTTGTAGAAAAAGTGTCTCGTATTTTAAAACTTTTATTTTTAGATGCCACTTCATTTTTTATTTTTGCCCACATAAATTCAATTAGATTCAGCTCACAATGGTAAGGAGGTAACCTCAGCACAATTTTCTTATCTCTTTTAGCCATTTCATCAGTTACATATGTATTATATTTATCTTTATGCAAATTAATTAAATGTGAAAGTTCAGACCGAACCACATCTGAGTTAAAATTTATTTGTTTCAATTGTAACCATTCTTGCATTTCATTTTTTCGTGATGAAGATGTGGGAATTTACAGCATTATTGGGAACTTTATTTAATAATGCAGAAAACCATTCTTCAAATACTACATCATTCATTTCGTCATGATAATCTGATGTTTTTTTGCCTTCAAAAAGGAGTAACCCATCGTTTACAAAACCCTTTTCAGAACCAACATGTAAAACGATGAGACGTTTTCCTTTACCTGAAGGATTCTTGAAGCCAGTAGATAGTCCCTTCACAAATGCTTGTTTTCGGCTAAGTATATTATTGTCAGCCCAAAATTTTTGTTTTATGTGACCTTCGTTAATACAAGTTTCTTCAAGGTAATAAATAATTCAACCTTCATTTCGATATTGCTTAATGGTTTTAGATATCTGTCTCCATCTTATGATGTCATCACGTTCAATTAAAATACTTTTTGGATTGTGTTTCAAATACCTACAAAGAATTCAAGTGTCAATATACAGTTAGTTTATATGTTTATAATCGACCGTGATTAAGAAATAAATGTTTACTTAAAATTGATCTGTTTCATTAATTTATACAATGAAGATCGACACATCTGTGGCAAATCAGGACGACTCCGTATTTCTTTTAAAATTTAATCAATGTTGGAAGTTCATTGTTGTCAAAGAAGTTGTGTATTCTTTGTCTAACACATTTCTTAATTGTCTCATCGTACATTCCTACAACATGTGGCCGTCCTCCAGAACTTGTAGATTGGGCAACAGCTCCCGTGTCACTATATTCTTTCATTGTGCGGCAAACAGTAGATTTTGCTACTCCTAAAATGTATTTTTTAAAAAGGATGATTTAGGTTAAATTTACTCTTACGTGCTGTATCTGCAATTTTGTTGAAAATGGTGGTTATTTTCATTTGAGTATAAAATTTGTTTATACGTATTTAAGATGCACTGCTTTTCTGACATCGATAAATGACCCAAGTTCAAGCGTGTAGGTTTTTTTACAGGAGATACGTTCACCTTGCTTGTGATCGGCGTCGAGTCCATATTTAAAAAAGAGGTACTTGATAAGAAAATACCGAACTTAGTTCTTAAAATAACTGATTTGTTTAGTTGAAATTTAGGTAAACAGACATACAACACAAAAAAAGCAAGAATGAAATTTAAAAACTTAAAAGGTAACAACACAAGTGCAACTGACAGTTAACATTATCAATTTAGAAATCTTCTTAATGTAAACAAGGCGACATGTGAGCCAATTGCGGGAATTATTTGAAACGCTCCTCCTAGTTAAAAAATGAAGAATAGTTTAGCTCAGGACAATCTAGTTTGACCTAAATACTTTAGGATTAACTAGTTTGGCCTAGGCCGAACTAATTTGGAATTATTATTCAAGTAAATTACAGTACTTATAATCAATATTTATTTAGACCTAGTCTATCAAATTATAAAAAAAATAGTATTGATTAGAAGTCACACAACACAAGCCATGCACACTTTCTTGGAGAATTTTTGCGTACACAGGTCTAATTCAATTCTGCAACAAACAAATAGAAAAATTCATAAAATGTGGTCATTAACGCTTTCATTGCCACGACTTTTTAAGTAATTTAAGAAGAAATGAACATGTATGTGCATTTTTTTCAATAACTTAGTTAGAATTTGATTATATATCGCTAGAACTCGGATTTATATGCACGAAAATTAGTTAAAATATATATGCATCTAATATCTTTAAATATGCACTTGATTCTGTAAAGTATGCACAAAAATATGAAGCGTATGCACTAAATTTTAGCCACAATAATAAAAAAAAATATTTTTATACAATTATTTTTAAAATAATACATATACAATACATATAAAACAATAATTAAAATATTAATGACGCATGACTAATGAGATTAACTAATAGAATAATAAAAAAGAAAATCATTAATTATTGCTTTTCCCCCGCAAAATTTTACGGCAAACATATTATTTGAAATTGTTTCTTTGAAAACAAACTTCAAATGTTAGCGTCGGTGCTAGACTTTTGCAAAATTTAAATCAAATTTGTAAAAAAATTAAAACCTTAAAATCAGATTCTGGCTCCATTGTTTCTTTCTGTACAAATTTACCTTTATTACCCGATTTTATGACCCGATTATTTTAATATATAGGTTTATATAATTACATTTTCCTTTCATTTGTTTGAGTAGGTTAAAAAAAATCTTTAAACTTTTGATATAAGCATTACGCATATTCCAATTGCTTATTAACATTAAATCATCCGGTCTATTCACCCACTCATAGAAATAATCTCATTAAATTGCTATTTGGAATTTGGATAACACATGTAATTTGTCAAACGAATAATAATAGTAACTTATTGCCAATGGCCCTCAGAACAATAACCTATTGAAAATTTGAAACTGAAAGATTTATATACATATAGTTTAATATAGTTCCATTGAATCTCCAATATGGGACGAAGAAAAAAAACGGCGAAAAACTTCACGAATGTATAGAATAAATGTAATTTTTCATTTTCATTATAAAAAAATTTTTAATTGAAAAAATATGCAATAAAATGCACGCAATGAGTGAAATATGCAAAATATGCACAACATCACGTAATATATATGCAAAATAAAGTTGGTGTCGATCGAATTTAAATTATGCGATTCGTGTATAAACAAAATATTTTGGATGGCTTATTTATATTATTGAATATGCATTTTGCATATAATCCGAGCTCTATATATCACTAAAATATGTAATTATCCTGTAATTATAATTCAATAAATAACACTAATGTTCATATTTAGTGATGTAGAATGATATTAGAAAATCTCGTGCACATTAAAAGACAATTAACTTGATTGAAATAATGAACGAGAAAAGCTATTAACATAAATAAATGTGGTGAAAGTAATAACATGTTAGATATAGAAACTGTTCAATTAGTGATAAATGTGTATGAAGACAGTGACAGTGAATATCAGTTTAGTGATAGTGAATGACATTTTTTTGTATATTAGGGGTATTTCTGTGTTTTATTAATTTTATAGCACCATTTTTAGAATTTGAAACATATTTTGTTTGTCATAAAGTAGGTACTTAATTACATTTATTGTACTATATATATTTAAATACAATAACTTTGCCGATTCCTGATGTAGACAGAGGAAGGGGAGACCTAAGACATGTTATTGGCGTTACCCTGGAAATAAGCAATGACGGCCTATACAAAATTGGAACTAAGCATGGAATATTGCAGACACACTTTCTTCTTGATTTACTTAAAAAGTCGTGGCAATGAACGTGTTAATGACCACGTTTTATGAGATTTACTATTTGTTTGTTGCAGAACTGAATTCGACCTGTGTACTCAAAAATTTCCCAACAAAGTGATGTCAAACAACATGCTCAAATCTCACTAAGGACTGCAGCTACCAAACACTCAGTTGGGACTGGACAAGGTTTTGTAAGATGCACCTGTACCAAAAACTGTGCTACAAATAGGTGCCAGTGTAAAAAAAAGCAAGATTTTGTGTAATTCGAAATTCCACCATAGTACACCCTGTAAAAATAAATGAAAGATTAAAAATTTTATGTGTTACATTAAGTAGCACAAAAAGTTCATTTTTAATTTTAGTTAGACTATAAAAATTATTTTTGTTATTTCATTTTGAATTTTCGTAAATATTTTCGAAAGACATTATGATCAAAAGTTCATGGCTTGTGTTGTGTGACTTCTAATCAATACCTTTTTTTTATAATTTGGTAGACTATGTCTGAATAAATGTGTATATATATATATATATATATATATATATATATATATATATTAAGTAAACAAAATGTCTGAAGACTATTGCATAAGATAACTCAAATGACTGTCGTGACGATTTACGATTTTAAATAATTACTAACTCAATACTTCACTTAAAATTCAAAATGTAATATGATCAACACAGTATTCAATCATAAAACGTACTGACCTATGTCAACACATATTACCGTATGATAGGTTATTAACTCAAATGTTCGTCTTTGAAATCAGCTGTTCTTTTATAACTACCAAAACAAAACTACACTGATTTGTATTTACTTAAACTGCACTAAAAGGATAAGTACATACTTGCACAAAATGAACATATTTTAATCTTGTCTTAAAACGAACTGTAGAGAATTTACAGTTCACAAGACAAATATACGATAATGTAAAGGTAATTTCCATTTGTGTTCAACATACAAATAAACGAAATATAAACAAACTGTAGACCATAATGTAAGGTACACTATAATTTCCATAATATAGCCATACGGGCAGGTACTATAACTTTCATCTGTCGTCAACATACAATAAGGGAAATATAGATTAAACTAACGCAGATTCGAACGACTAAAGCGGCTGATATTGACGACGAACGCAGAATATATATATATATATATATATATATATATATATATATATATATATATATATATATATATGTAACAGCATGTGTGATTTATGCCCTTTATGTTCGTGAAGATGACAAAGCATTATCATGCCTCATTTTATGCAAGTAAAGATCGTGACGTCACACCACGTTTTTACAACGATAGGGAAATTTACCAAAATAAAAGCTTTTTCTTAACTACAGCGGCTTTCCTTAATGTAGGGGCGTACCCTTTCTTTGTTCCTGATTTTGTTCCCTATTAAATATAAGATGCATAAAATGTAATTAGACGCCTTTACATACCTTATACAAGGGAGTATAACGTAAAAAAGATAACGTACTAAACGATAGGAGGTACAGAACGGAAATGAGTAAGCGTGTTAAATTCACGTTGCGCATAGAACAAAAATTGATGTCTAAAATATACACATGTACATTCGTAATTATGTAGACTAAAGTGAAAATATTGAGATGTAAAAAATTTAATTATTGAAAGAAAAAATAAATACTTAAAGATACTAATGTAATGTAAATATATTTATCAATAATAATACAAAATTCGAAACTTAAATTAAGGAAACGCTAGACAAGAATTGGCACGTTGCAATCTTAAAAGTATGTGAACGTTGGGTTATTCTTAGACCATAGCGTATAGATGGCATACGCATTGAAAGTTAATGGACAAACATTTAGGTACTTCTACATTTTCAAACGCAAATTTTTGTAGTGTATATCTTTGACTCACACACTTATATACTTAACATAATTTTCTGTTTCATAATACGACTCGAGTGTGTACTGATTCAGAAGTACACCAACGTTATTCTATTTCAAGTACACTGAATATTTACATTCTTCATACAATGACTAGTAACTAAATCGTTTGGAAAATGACATTCCAGAACATTCTCTGTAGATGAAAGCTAACGATGAAAAATGCTTCAATCAAAAAACAAATTTAGCAAGATTTAATCACGTGCAAACATCATGTATCATACGAAAGTTGTAAAAGTAACTAAAAATCTAAATGTACCGATTAAAGATTTAGTAAAAATCTTTCATAACTACTGCAATTGTTTGAAAATACATTAAAATGAGGATACTAAACATTTGATTATAATTTCAACTGTGTAATTATTTAATATACTTGTAGCGTTAGCAATTTTTATTTTAAGTTTTAATTGCTCAGTTGACAGCTTTCACTCGGGTGCCCAATTATAGTATCTTCAGTTAAGGCCCCTGTAGATAACATAATAATACATCGCTAACTGCATTTTCCACCAAAATATTATGTGGTTGGTGTGGTTTAAAACCATACGTGAGAGTTAATGAAATCTTAGGAACTTCGAAAGGTTTAATTAAAATATTTTGCTGAATTCTCAATCTCTCAATAATGCAATTAGTAGACTTTAATGTAAATATAACTATTCAGAAATGTTAAGGTAAAGATGTAACTGAATTTGAAGCATTTCTATATATCTATGAAAGATCTGACAATACATTTAATGACGTCTTGTTAAACTGAAAACTTATTAAAAGCAAAATGCTTAAATTTGCAATTAATTTCTTACAATTTCACAAAGTGTGTGTGAGTGCTTAAAGCTTAACAGTAAATGATAGTTACAAAGAGACGGTAATGGAAAAGGGATCTATTTTCAAGTGAAATTTGGTATATTAAGTTGACTAAACAAAACTTTTAGGATTAATCTGAATTCTAAGTTAAATATAATGTTGCGTTATATCACGTTTAAGCATTCAAAATCCTTGTAAGTAATACTATTATTACCTTTTGATAAAGTTTGTTGAATTCACAATTTCTAAGCAAACGGAGATATGTAAAATCTGCGTAATAGTGAATTTGGAACATCGCTTTAGTCAATTACATTTGTCAGGGGATGTGTAACGACTGTACTATATTGGAATGCTTATAATAGTGTGGTGTTACACTTTCTTAATTAATTACATTAAGCATCTTCACGTGTCAACTTTGACGTTGAATAATTCAAGCGCGATATACATTAAAAGAAATTGTTTTAATCTACAAATAAACAAACCTAGAGACATTGATTTACTATTTTCAGTGTTTCAAATAGCTCGAGCGTGTCTCCATAGAGTAATGTTTGAGTGAAGAGACAAATATTGAATTGGAAACAAGTTTATTGTTTTTTTTTTCTGTTTTAATACAATTTCATTTATCGTTTTTACGAAAGAACACATCCAAATCTGATTTTTTTTATTTTTTTAGAGTATCAACGGTTTACGTTTTAAGACTTATAATTAGTACACAAGTAGGTTTGATATGTATTTCTCCATGTTAATCAATGGTGAGGATAACGATATGCAAATAAATCAATTAGTACGGTTACGGAGACGTGATGCTCTTTTCATGTATTCGGGTATTTACCTTTCTCTTTATTTTCACCGGTTGAAGTAACATCATATAAATACTTCGATTCTTCAATTGATTCAAATTAGTACAATGTGTGGTAGAAATATTGGTGTATAAAATTTAAGTGTTTGTTCAAAATTTTTCAATATCCGAATAACGATCAACCTCATAGGAAAATGTGTAAAAATATTTTTAAGGATACTTTAATTTTGCATAACGTTTCTTTATAAAATTTTTTAACACAAGTCTAAAATTAATTAATTAAATAAGATCGCACTGTATTATCGATATATTTATAGAAGCAGATGAATTTGGATTTTTTTTAACTTAACATCTAGATTTCTATACTCCGTTTATCGTACAGAAATAGTTAAGCTCCTCCCCAAAAATTCCCGCAATATTTAAATGCAAACTTTGTTATTGGCGGGATTTTTAAAACCCGGAACACAAGCAATTACTTACTTTCAACTGTTGTATTTGGCGTACCTAACAGAACAGACGTCTCTAATTTGTCTATGCGTTTTGGTGTTTGAATAAGTGTGTATGGTATTTACATCGTCGTTTCAATTTGCTGTTATTCTCATTTATACGAACAAATCGTTGAACTGTTTTATGTTCTCTGATTTTTAGAATACAGTAAAGTGTGTAGTATCTTATTCCAAACGTAGTGTATAACCTTATCGTCCTTATAAAAGGACGCCCTATTTTGACCTAATCCAATACTTCAAATACTTTTAAACTATGTTTGTGTTACTTTATTTTATATAATTAAGAACAACTAGAAAAAAATGTTTATACCCAAGTCCACCTGTAATTTCCAAACTTTGCTTTACAGTAATGATTTCCAGTCTCTTGTACCTTTTTTAATATGTTTTTACGTCGTATTCTTACAAGTAATAAGTAATTTGAAACTTCTGGTGTTAAAGTGCCAATACTAAAAACATGACGCTTTGTAATTTAGTCTTAACAAAGAGATATATCAATTTGTGGTTTTTAAGTTTCCCGATTTTTATAATTTTGTTGGTGTAAAACTGATCGCTGCTTACATTGGCCAAAATTTGGTGGGAGGAGCTTATCTATTTCGTTGGGTAAACAGATTTCAGTAACATATAACTGAAATGAAGTTTTAAACGTTCATCTGACAAAAAGAAGTAAAACTTTTTTCGACAAAACTTTTTATACTTTATTCTTTGTTGAGTATATAATTTTTTAATTAATTACACTTCTGATGTATTGTAAATTAAACATACCACTCATTCCTACAACAAATGTCAATTTATATCGATTAATAAATTAATTACATGGAAGTTCCTTTTTGATTAATCTATTTTAACACTAATTTATTACTTCTTACTCTCATGTACAGGGTTTTCCACGGTAGGCGTTCGTTAGAAGTTTATGTGGTTAGAAACAATTTAGAAATCTGAATTTTTGGACTTAAGGGTTATTTAAGATTCTCTTTCATTCTAAAATATTTTCAAGGTCATGTTACTTCCGGTTCTACCGGAAGTCGCCACTAACTTCCTTATTTTAAATGGAACACCCTGTATATTATTTTATTTTTGGATTCTTGGCAAAATTTTAGGATAAGTCTTATAAGGGTTTCCTATACCTTTTTTCAACTGTTTCTTAGATATCTTGATTTTTTCAAAAATTTTGAAAGATTTAACCCTATTTTCAACACTGCTTGTCTTACTTATTTTTGACTGATGGTAAGTGCTTCTGGAATGGACAGAAACATAAGAACTATACTTTTGAAATACTCATTGACAATTGATTTATTGCATACATGGTGTTCAAAATTTGATGAACTATTAAACAATTTTCAAAGTTGAAAAACTTTGTTAATTCAAATGTGACACCCTGTATATTATTGGATGAATAGATGCAGCATTTAGTTATGCATCGTTTGGCTATAACATTACCTATACCTATTATCGACAATTTTCTTGTTAATTAATATTTTCTACTTTAATGTGATTTTTGACTGAATCTGAAACGTTTTTCAAAAATAAAATGAACTTAATTCAAACTACACAAATCCTATTTAATTAAAACAATGAAATAAAACAAGAAGATAACAAAATTGAGAGCATAATAAAAAATGAAAAACATAAAACAATTATTTGAACATAACTAGAAGAAAAGTGATAAACAAGATAAAATGAATCATTACAAATGTTCCACATGACCGCCAATTTGATTTAAGCATTTTATAACTCTATCATATACTCCTTGCGAATTAGATCGCCGAATTTCGTGTGGACACATACTATTGAATGCATTGTGAACACGATTTAGCAATTCCTCTCTAGTTTGAACTGGCCTAGAGTACACTAATTCTTTTATACGACCCCAGAGGTAAAAGTCCAGGGGCGTCATATCGGATTATCTCGGTGGCCAGTTCCAAGGTCCTTGTGGGCCAATCCACCAATCTTCAAACATCAATGTCAACTGTTGGTGTACAGCTATAGTGGAATGTGCGGGAGCACCATCCAGCTGATACCTACAGTTTGCCCTGTCACATGCAGGTAGAGTATTTAGAAAATCCATAACCAATCCACGGAGAATTTCAAGATATCTCGCCACATTCAAATTTTCATCGTACACTTGATATGCCACTCTATTATCCATAACTAAACAAAAAACGTTAAAACTAAATTGGAACTGGTGATTACGTTCTCTTGCTACATGAGCATTATCTTGTGCCCAGTAGTGATTATTTCGGAGATTGAAAATTCCTTCTCTACTGAATTTTGATTCATCGATCCAAATAATGTTGTGAAGAAATCTCGGATATTCGGTCATTTGTACAAGAATAAATTCACAAAAGTTAACTCGTCGTGCCTGATCACCAAGATGTAATCCTTGCACAGTTATTACCGAAAAAGGATGCATTTTATACTTCTTTAATATTCTGTGGATTGATGTTTGTGAAATATCCAAATCCAATGCAGATGCTGTAATTGAAGTTCGTGGATAAGCGTGAAAATAATCTAACACGTTCACCTCGTTAACTTCATTATCTATTACTGGCTTTAAATGCGTTCGAGTTGCCCTTATACTTCCAGTTGCAATAAATCGAGCTTCAATTCTTGCAAATTTTCCAGGTGTCATTAATGGTAGGTGTGAATACCGTTCGGTAAACAACCTGCATGTTCGCCTAACAATTCGTCCACATTCACCATGCGTGTAAAACAAATTTAATAAATCATTGTTAGAATATTATTGAATACATTCTATTATAAACACTACTTAAAAAATTACAAAATCACTTAAATTGTACTGATTTGACATTAAATCAACAACAATGTTTTAATGCGTCTCAAAATCAAGGCTCACTAGATTGCAGTTTTTTAATTTTATCGGCTTTTATAAAAAATACGGAGTTATACGAGTTATAAAATGTTTAAATCAAATTGGCGGTCATGTGGAACATTTGTAATGATTCATTTACCTTTTTTATCACTTTTCTTCTAGTTATGTTCAAATAATTGTTTTATGTTTTTCATTTGTTATTATGCTCTCAATTTTGTTATCTTCTTGTTTTATTTCATTGTTTTAATAAAATAGAATTTGTGTAGTTTGAATTAAGTTCATTTTATTTTTGAAAAACATTTCAATTTCTGTCAAAAATCACATTAAAGTAGAAAATATTAATTAACAAGAAAATTGTCGATAATAGGTATAGGTAATGTTATATCCATACGATGCATAACTAAATGCTGCATCTATTCATCCAATAATATATAGGGTGTCACATTTGAATTAACAAAGTTTTTCAACTTTGAAAATTGTTTAATAGTTCATCAAATTTTGAACACCATGTATGCACTAAATCAATTGTCAATGAGTATTTCAAAAGTATAGTTCTTATGCTTCTGTATACTCCAGAAGCACTTTCCATCAGTCAAAAATAAGTAAGACAAGCAGTGTTGAAAATAGGGTTACATCTTTCAAAATTTTTGAAAAAATCAAGATATCTAAGAAACAGTTGAAAAAAGGTATAGGAAACCCTTATAAGACTTATCCTAAAATTTTGTCAAGAATCCAAAAATAAAATAATATACAGGGTCTTCCATTTAAAATAACGAAGTTAGTGATGACTTCCGGTATAACCGGAAGTAACATGACCTTGAAAATATTTTAGAATGAAAGAGAATCTTAAATAACCCTTACGTCCAAAAATTCAGATTTCTAAATTGTTTCTAACCACATACTTCTAACGAACGCCTACTGTGGAAAACTCTGTGTATTACTTTGATTTGAATGTATCGACAATTTGTTGAAATATATCAAATATTTAACTATTTTCAAAGATTGAAGTTGGTTATCCTTACAGGTCTGAATGACATTTTGAGGGTCAACCACTTAATTTAATTATTACTTACCTGCAGAACATATTATTTTGGTATCATTGCATGTCAAACAGACATTCTATTTTACAATTGTTGAATACTTTCCAATATGTAATTTGACAACGTTTCAACATTCATAGCATTTTTAATTTTATAAATATTATTTTGGTACGTCAAAAAGACGGTAAATGAAAATGTAATTCGGCAGCAGATGAAATTATTAATGACAATTGTTAAAGTCCAATATTGAGGTTAATAATGTTACCTATTAAAATATTTTAATTGATACACTCATAAACAACATTTAAATTTTTTATTGACTATTAGTAAAGTCAGACAGTTTGGTTAAGAATGTTACTCATTAGGATGTTTAAGTTGGCACTTACATTAATATCATTCTGGTAACATTGCACGTCAAAAAGTTGAATGCTTCCAAAAATATAGTTTTCTAACATTTATAGCCGGTTTCACAAAAGCTCGTTAAATATTTAATCACGATTAAAATCCTTAACGATGATTAAAAGTAAAATTTTGTTTCAGAAACGTCGATTAAGCTAATCGTGGTTAAAGTTAATCATCGTTAGGTAGTCGTCGTTAAATAATTGAAAATCAGTGCTTAAATGTTTCACAAACATCGATTAAGAGATAATCGTCGTTAAAATTGTCCTTAAAGTTAATCGACATGAAAGGTTCGATTATAGTGTTGTTAATTTTATGTTAGGCCAAATTATTTGACATTTATTACACTATTATTACCTATTAAAAGTAAATTAATTAATAAAAAGTGTTTTTTAACAAACATTAAAACAATATTGTTGTTTCTTTTTCATTAATATTTTTAAGCTTTACAAGAAACATGTAAGTTCAAACTTGTTACATTATAAATAACTTATAAAAAAAATTCAGTACATATGAAAATAATTTGATGATCTTTTTCAAAGATGTCTGATTCATCACACTCTTCCTTGTCAGAAGATGAAGCTCCTCTTCGGCGAATTGGATTTATTAGGGACAGAAATAATCCTTTTGAAAATCTGGATGATCATGATTTTAAACTGCGATTTCGGTTGACGAAAGAAACTGTCATGGAACTAATGCATATAATAGGTCCAGTAATTGAACCAGCTACAAAAAGGAATAAGGCCATCACTGAAATTAATCAGTTGTTAATCACTCTACGATTTTATGCAACTGGTTCATTTCAGCAAACAATTGGTGATTTATTTCGGGTCAGTAAACCTTCTGTGTGTAGAATTGTACACCGAGTCACCCCTTTAATTGCTGGACAAAGTCAGCGCTACATTAAGATGCCCACTGAGCAAGAAGCAATTAATGATACTGTGATGGATTTCTTCAGAATAGCTGCTTTCCCCTGCGTCGTTGGTGCAATTGATTGCACACACGTCAGGATTAATTCACCTAGAGGGAATAATGCGGAATTATTTAGAAACCGCAAAGGTTTCTTCTCAATTAATGTGCAGGTTGTAAGCGATGCTAATTTAAAGATAATGCACATAACAGCACGATGGCCAGGATCAGTACATGACAGTACCATTTTCAATGGTACTGGCACCACTGGTTGTTGATTTGGAACGGGGACTCTATGGTAATAATAATTACCTTTTCGGAGACAGTGGCTATCCCAGCAGGAGGTACCTCTTGACACCCCTTCTTAATCCTCAAACTGCTGCAGAAGAAGCTTATAATGCTGCTCGTATAAGAACAAGGAATACTATGGAGCGATGTTTTGGGGTGTTAAAGAGAAGATTCCCTTGTCTCCATATCGGAATGGCCTTGCAAGTTCAACATTTATTGCGAGTTATTGTAGCCTGCAGTGTTCTGCATAATTTGGCAATAAATGTGAATGATGTAGAACCACATGAAGAACTTGTTGATGAAGATGATCCTCTTGGTAGCTTGGCAGCTGCAGCAGCTATTCCCAACCAAAATGATGCTGTAAGAAGAGCAACAATTAATAACGTTTTTAATAGATAATAGTAAAAATAGAATTTTTAGGTTTATTTAATAATACACAATATTATAATACATTATTAATTTCGATTGTTTTGTTCTAAATTTTTTAATTGGGTTTTATAAACAAGCATCTGCTGACGATGCTGAGCAGCAAGCATTGCATGCTGCTTTTACATTATTTTTTTTTGTAAATCAGCATTATTTAATTTTTTTTTAAATACAAACCTTTCAGCTCCTCAGCTGACATATTTTTTTTTAAGAATTTTCTTTTTTATTGTTTTCTTTTTTGGAACTGGGTTCCTAGGTTCAGGCAAAGGGTGAGGTATTGCTGGTTTAGGCAAAGGGCGAGGTATTGCAGGTTCAGGCAAAGGGAGATTAGGTTCGAGGTTCACACAGGCAGCGTCTAAAATGAATAAAAAAAATATATAACAAAAAAAATTTGTTGTAGAAAATATTTTCAAATTTATTGCAAAGACCCGATGAACTTAAATCTTATCAAAATATGTTGCGGAACTATCATACAAATTTGGCAGTGGCTCAACCTGATCCGCTAAAATTGCCAGTACTTGTGCTCCTACATCGGTTCAAAGATGTAGAGCACGTACCTCCTCCAGTTCTTTTCCGTTCGATCTAAAGTTTTACAGAAATATTATATCGTTAAATAAATACAAGACGATCGACAGAAATTTGTTAAGCAATTATTAATGAATATTACTAAATATCTACCTTTTCCTCCGCTGCAATTTTCACCTCTATTTCACCTACATTTAAGTCTAAGATTGCTTCGTACCTCTTATTTTAGAAAGAAATAATAGTGGTTTAAACCAAAAGAAGTATTTATAGTGCAACGATAATTTTATTTTACTAAACAAGCATAGCAAAAGTGAAGTACAAACTGTATAAATAAATTAATAGTAATGTGAAAATAACCCATTTTTACTTTATCGTTTGCGACTTCTTTTTGTGCTCCTCTTTTTAAATTATCGTATAGATGTTTCAGCTGAGTAGTATTACGTAGCATTAGCCCTTTACTTTTAAATTGTTCGGTGATAGCCTTCCACGCCATCACCTTTTTTTGGCATACGGTCCCATCAGTCGCTTTGTTTTCGATAATCCCTTTGTGTCTATAACAAGAATAATAAATGGTGAACAAGGAAGCATGCGACAAAATTGAGGATGTGAATTGCAGGATATTCTTAGCAAATGCCTGATTTATAAATCAATAAATTAGTTCTATACAACAGTATTGCTCAACAAAGACAACACTGACAATAAAAAACATGTTTGATTAGATATTTACAGCTGAAATAAATTGTTTAAATTTTTGTGTACTTACTTGTTAACTAAATCCAACAGCGACTCCTTCTCTTGAGTTGTGAAATTGCTTCCCCGTTTTCTCTTATTAGTTGCTTCTGCTTCCATATTTAAATTAATAATGCTTTATATTAATTAAAAATAAAACCAAACAACAACGAGAGTAAAAACACAGGAACGAACATTTAACTTTGACATTGACATTTGACAGAAAAGACAGAATTTGCGACGTTGCCAGCTCTATTCTATGATTAGCTAATCGACGTTAAAATACGAACGCATTTGTTTTGTGAAACGCATTCCAATATTTAATCAATCTTAAAATTCAATCAATGTTAGTTAACAGACGATTTAACGGAGCTTTGTGAAACCGGCCATTAAAGTTTTAAATGATAATTAGTAAAAATTAAGGTTAAAAATGTTTAAGTTGGTACTGTCGTAAATGTTAGTTTGGTAGCATTAAACGTCAAAATGAGAGTTATTACCATTACTTAAAAATTACAAAGTTAAACACTTCCTGCAAGTGATTTCGTTATTTTGCAATTTTCATATTTTTCAATATTACATATCAACTACATTCCAATCAAGTATATAATGAAAACAAAAACGGCGATATATTCATTTTAGTTATATTTTTTAAATCTATACCATTTTAAACAGAATACACCTTATTTTCGATAAAACAAAATAGCCACAATCAAATTACGTTCAGATGTATTCTAAAACGTCTTGTGACTCCAGCATGATTTTAAATGCGTTGCATCTACATGTCCAGGGAACAACGAATTAAAAAAAAACATAATTTTAGTATTTTTTTACCGAACATTTTTTTAAGAAAAATTTTCCGTTGAAGTAAATATCGTAAACGGTTATCGCGGTGTAACGTGACCATAGCGCGGAGCCAAACTCCACGCTAGTTATAAGTTATAAAGTGTAAATGAAAAGATAAACCTTCTAAATATAAAAGGTATATCGCTGCATTAGTTCTATAAATTGAACTAAACTTAAACATATTCGTACTCCACTAAGCTGTGATTAAATTAGAATAAGTTTCTAAAGTATAAGCGTTTATATGTGAGCAGACTCAGACAATAGTAATTAACAGTAAATAATTATAGTAAGGTCACTTTTATGTCGGTGTTAAAAAAAACTAATTTATATCATAACCAAATAGGTGGCAGACTTTCATTAGTATATTTCTGTCTGTGTGTAGGTTAGTCTATGCAATTATACTCATGTAATGACGCATGCCAATTATTAATTAATTAATCCAATTACCATATACACATACATTGTCATTTATTCCCAAATGGACGTTTAAACGTCTGTGTAAGGATTGTGATTTCATTATCTCATATTGAATAATAATAGAACTTTGAGCGTACCTACATCTAATTACAACTCAACAAGTATCCTTTTAATCTCTGGACTATTGATTTAAAATCAACTAATACAAAAATTTGCCATACATAACAAACCATTATTATGTAATTATACCAACGATTTAGATGAACTGAATGATATAATACGTTACATTAGCTTTACAGAGTAACAAATATTAATCCCATGTCAAAATTAGTTTTTATTCCATTATTTTCAATTTCAGGAGGATTACATTTTAATATGTTAAATTCTGCATGTTACATGTTACACGTACACAGAATGGCCCTAGATCAGGCTTAATAAGATAGGAATTCATAAAGCCTTAAGCCTTCATATTTACAAAAAAACAAGTTGTTTTTTAGTAATTTCCTACCTCTACGTAACTATATTCCTTTATAAAGTAAAAGTAATCTTTATATTCTACAAAGTCTAATATTAAATTAAACAATTTAATAGCATAAGTGCCTTCTTTATTTACATTTTGTTAGGTGTAAGTTGTGCAATCTTCAATAATTAGGTGAACTCATATAAAACTACATTGGATACAAATTATTCATCTCCATATTAACATAAGCATGCTTATAAGTAAAATAAACGTTTAAAACACTTTATATAAAATAAAACATACCTAATTCAGATGGAAGTAAAGTTGTAAACATTTCACAAACGAAATGTCGTCTCCATCATATATTCGAAACTTCGTTCTGTAACGGACGGCTGCCTGTTCTCTTTTCAAACCATTCCATCTATAGAATCTTTCTTGGTTCGTAAAATTTAAAACTCACATAAAGTATTTTACAAAAGCAATAGTCACTACAGTTGATAAGTATCCTCCACTTGTACTTTTTTCTTGTTACTGGTTTATATTCTGCCATGTGAGGGATTATTACACTTTAACTTTTGTAAAGTCCTGAAGATTTTAATTTTTTTCAAATGAATCCTAAAAACCGTTTTCCAGTATTATCATAAACTTTAGTATTGATCGCTTTAGTAAAAACACATATTTTTTATCCCAAATTACGTTTTTTTATTTTAACATGGGTGTGGCTAACCCATACCATTTTAATTAAAATAGATGGTGTAAACAACACAAATTCTACCAACCTACAAAGTGGAAATCGAAATAAATGAAATAATTTGAATAATAATTATGTTTTGGGATAATTATCTTTTTAATATGTTCATAATGAAAATAAGCAACATTGTATAAAGAAGAAAAACAATGTCCGTCAGATGGACATTTAAAACTTCATGTCAGATAGGTACAGGTACTAATTTGAAAAAGAAATTCCAAAGCCGCCCGGCTATAAAAATATCTGTGTGAGAGTGTGAGTGTGAGTGTGTGAGTGTGTGAGTGTGTGAGTGTGTGAGTGTGTGAGGTGTGAGGTGTGAGTGTGTGAGTGTGAGTGTGAGTGTGTGAGTGTGTGAGGTGTGAGTGTGAGTGTGTGAGTGTGTGAGTGTGGGTGGAGTGTGTGAGGTGTGAGGTGTGTGAGTGTGTGAGTGTGTGAGTGTGTGAGTGTGTGAGTGTGTGAGTGTGAGTGTGAGTGTGAGTGGTGTGGTAGTGTGGAGTGTGTGAGTGTGAGTGTGTAGTGTGAGTGTGTGAGTGTGTGAGTGTGTGAGTGTGAGTGGTGAGTGTGGAGTGTGGATGTGAGTGTGTGAGTGTGTGAGTGTGTGAGTGTGGTGAGTGTGTGAGTGTGAGTGTGTGAGTGTGTGAGTGTGTGAGTGTGTGAGTGTGTGAGTGTGGAGTGGTGTGGAGTGTGTGAGTGTGTGAGTGTGTGAGTGTGTGAGTGTGTGAGTGTGTGAGTGTGTGAGTGTGTGAGTGTGTGAGTGTGTGAGTGTGTGAGTGTGTGAGTGTGTGTGAGTGTGAGTGTGTGAGTGTGGTGTGTGAGTGTGTGAGTGTGTGAGTGTGTGAGTGTGAGTGTGTGTGTGTGTGAGTGTATAAGTGTGTGAGTGTGAGTGTGAGTGTGTGAGTGTGTGATGTAGTGGTGTGTGAGTGTGTGAGTGTGTGAGTGTGTGAGTGTGGTGTGTGAGTGTGTGAGTGTGTGAGTGTGTGAGTTGTGAGTGTGGGTGTGTGAGTGTGGAGTGTGTGAGTGTGTGAGTGTGAGTGTGAGTGTGTGTGTGTGAGTGGTGTGAGTGGTGTGAGGTGGTGTGTGAGTGTGTGAGTGTGTGAGTGTGTGAGTGTGAGTGTGGTGTGAGTGTGTGAGTGTGTGATGTGTGAGTGTGTGAGTGTGTGAGGTGTGTGAGTGTGTGTAGTGTGAGTGTGTGAGTGTGTGGTGTGTGAGTGTGTGAGTTGTGAGTGTGTAGTGTGTGAGTGTGTGAGTGTGTGGTGTGTGTGTAGTGTGTGTGTGATGTGTGGTGTGTGAGTGTGTGAGTGTGAGTGTGTGTGTGAGTGTGAGTTGTGAGTGTGTGAGTGTGTGAGTGTGTGGAGTGTGAGTGTGAGTGTGTGGTGGTGTGAGTGTGTGAGTGTGTGAGTGTGTGAGTGTGGTGGGTGTGGTGTGTAGTGTGTGAGTGTGTGAGTGTGTGAGTGTGGTGTGTAGTGTGTGTGAGTGTGTGAGTGTGTGAGTGTGTGAGTGTGTGGTGTAGTGTGTGTGTGAGTGTGTGAGTGTGAGTGTGTGGGTGTGGTGTGGTTGGTGGTGTGTGAGTGTGTGTGTGGTGTGTGAGTGTGTAGTGTGTAGTTGTGATGTGGTGTGAGGTGTGAGTGTGTGAGTGTGTGAGTGTGTGAGTGTGTGAGTGTGAGTGTAGTGTGTGAGTGTGTGAGTGTGTGAGTGTGAGTGTGTGAGTGTGTGAGTGTGAGTGTGAGTGTGTGTGAGTGTGTGAGTGTGGTGAGTGTGTGAGGTGTGTGAGTGTGAGTGAGTGTGTGGAGTGTGTGGTGTGGAGTGTGTGAGTGTGAGTGTGTGAGTGGTGTGAGTGGTGTGAGTGTGTGAGTGTGTGAGTGTGTGAGTGTGTGAGTGTTGAGTGTGTGAGTGTGGAGTGTGGTGGAGTGTGGTGAGTGTGTGAGTGTGTGAGTGTGTGAGTGTGTGAGTGTGTGAGTGTGTGAGTGTGTGAGGTGTGAGGTGTGAGTATGTGAGTGTGTGAGTATGTGCGGGTGTGGGTGTGTGTGCGTGCGGTGCCCGTACGCGTGCGCGTTCGCGTGCGGGTGCGTGTGCGTGTGCGTCTGCGTGTGCGTGTGAGGGTGTCGTGTGCGTGTGGGTGTGCGTGTGCGTGTACGTGTGCGTGTGCGTGTTCGTGTGCGCGTGCGTCTGCGTGTGCGTGTGCTGGTGCATATGCGTGTGCGTGTGCTTGTGCGTGTGCGTGTGTGTGCTTGTGTGCGTGAGTGCGTGAGTGCGCGTGTGCGTGTATGCGTGTGTGCGTGTGTGGTTGTGTGCGTGTATGCACACGTGTGTGTGTGCGTGGGTGCGTGCGTGCGTGTGTGCGTGCTTGCGTGGTAGCATGCGTGCATGCGTGCGAGCGTGCGGAGGTGCGAGCGTGCGGCGGTGCGAGCGTGCTCGTGCGTGCGTACACGTGCGTGCGTGTGCGTGTGTGCGTGTGTGTGTGTGAGAGTGTGTATTAGTGTGTTTGTGTGTGCGTTTGTGCGTGTGTGCGTGTATGCGTGTGTGCGTGTGTACGTGTGTGCGTGTGTGCTTGTGTGTGTGCGAGTGTGAGTGTGTGCGTGTGTGCGTGTGTGCGTGTATGCGTGTGTGCGTATGTGCTTGTGTGCGTGCGCGTGTGATTGCGGGTGCGTGTCTGCGTGTGTGCATCAACTGCAGTTCTTTCCTTGCATTTAAAAAATAGAAGTATAGACATACCTGAAAAACATCTTTCAAATTTTTTTTCAACAAGACGGTGCCCCAGCCCATAATGCCTTGGCAGTGAGGAATTACTTAGAAAACCGTTTTCCAAATCGTTAGATTGCAACATTCGGTTCCGAAAAACACCATAAGAAGAAACCCAGTATTGACAGGTCTGGAGATCGTGGTGGCATAACACCAAACCGAATGTTGTAATCCAACGGTTTTTATTTGCTGCGTGCAATCTTCCACAGTTATTAATCCTTAATTGTGCCCCAATTAAAGAAATCGAGCACTGAAAGATTTAGGGACCGGGGTGGCCAAAGGAAATGACCATTATTTACTATCCACCGATCGTGACTGTACGCCATCATGGTGGTGAAACAGGTTTATATAAACGTTTACTGTCAAATTGTCTAACTAGTCCGATTCAAAATTTCGCAAAATATTCAAATAGCTTTCACGTACAATTTAATAGGCATATTTTATATATAGGATGATGCAAAAATTCTAAACTCTATCTTACCATTTCAATTTTCTTGATAAAAATGTAGTACCACGGCGTTATCGTTCCTTACCGCGCAATAAACGTTAAAATGCCAAAATTCTTGAAAATGGTCTATAGATACATTCAAATTCGAACCACTCTAATAATGACAATTATGGTGACTAATGCTCCAGTTGTTGTAAATTTGGCTTCGTCTGTCCAAATGATATTGTCCAAAGAAAAATTGCTTCCTTGCGCTGAAGTTACCATAAATTCACAAACAGCCACTCGTCAGTTTCTTTTAGATGTTAATTAATTTTTTCGCAATATTCTGCGAACTGTTGACTTGGTCAACCCTGGCTCTAACGCCGCTGGTATTACAGACATTGTTGGATATGCGGAAAAATATCCCAAAATAGCAATTTCAATATTTTGATTACTGACAATCGAATTATTTCTTTGTAATATTGCCTGACGGACCCAAAGTTGTTGACATTTTCTATAATCTGTTTAACTGCACATGATGATAACTTCTGCTTTTGCGGATATCGAATGGCAAATGTGTCACATATTCGTGATATATATCACACTCTCCATAAATAGTGGAGATTGATTAATTTAGACGCCCCGGCACGATTGTTTACATGTTTAAATAGCAGAGTGTCGCAGTCTTACATTTATCCAGAATTTGATTGTTTTTCAACGCTGCCTTGTCTTAGCCAACTCAGAGTAATTATTCCATCAAAGTCACAGCAAAATCGCCATTTAAAAATGTTAAATTGCCACTATTTTGAAAACTATAAATTTTGCGGACTAGACAACCCTATAAGAAAAATTAATTATTATCTTAAGATCTGCAAACGTCATTGGTGACATGAAAACTTAATTATGCCAAAAATCCTCAGACTTAGACTTAGACTAACTACAATTGTGTATTGTTATTAAGATTACCTATGTTACTAAGGTACAACAAATGCTAATACGTATATCAATCTCGTGAAGGGCCTCTAAGCAGTACTAAACACAAAAGAAAGTGTGTTGTGCCACTTAATCAAGTGCATAAATACAACTTCATTGAAATCAGGAAAAATGAACACAGAAAAGTGATTACCTTGATTCGCACAAAGTTTCTCAGTCTAAGTTCTTTCTTTCCATCTCAGCGGGAAAATCAATTCTAGTACGATAGACCCTTCATTAATTGATCGGTAGATACCAATAACTCTTCAATATTTTCCTACGTACACGACCCTGGAGGACTCAGCAACTTTTAAATCCTCAATTTAGCTAACCGACTCTTTTAACTTATATACGCAAATTTAATGGCGAAAATATTTTAGTCGAGGGCCAGGTGATCTAATAATTCCTTCATATGAATTTATTAACACAAAAATTAACTTATTTACACGACGTTCTTAGTGTACTATATACACAAAATTTATTTTAGCGATACATTTATAGCAACCTTTTGTCTATATGAACATGCACACCAAAGTACAAAATAGAACAATCAGCTTAAGTGCGATTTCACTCCAAAAATTAGGAAAACACTAAACTGAACAATATCCCTCTTCAATGGCAACAAAAATGTTACCACCGAGCGACCAACAACACGAAGCTTTCCACGGGATGGATGAGTTCTTTCTATAATCTACACAAGGTGGGCGGGTTGATTGCTCACGATAGCATCAAATAACCTGGGTAGAACGTAGATAAATCCTGTGCGCCCGATAACTAGATCACTCGCCCACCAACTTCCGACCTATTCTCGTCACAGCCTAACTTTAACTAACTAATCGTTCAATAAGAAGCCCTACTGCTCAAATAAATCCTCTGTATGCTCCCTATTAATAACTTCATCCAAAATAAACAGGTGAACTACAAGATACCAAGAGTTATTCAACTCGTGGCAGACTTGTAACATAAAAACGATAGGACAAATAAATTTCAACGGCAAAGGCACGTACATCATAGTTCATAAAACTCTCTTCAAGCATAGTTAAATTTAATTCCTTTTTCTTTAACTGCGATAACAAACATTACAGTAAAAGTCATGGTATTCTAACATTAATTTAAAATCCTACATATGATATCCAAATACACTAATATTGAAAAAAAAATTCTACGACCATTTCATCCGCACAATCACACAAGCACACAAAAACACAAGCACACATACACACTCACACACGCACGCACGCACGCACGCACGCACGCACGCACGCACGCACGCACGCACGCACGCACGTACGCACGCACGTGTAGTTTATAGTCACAATTTATATAGTAAAGCAGTAAACATAATCAATGCAGTAATTTAGTATTAGTTATAGTCGTCAATTTAGAATTAAATGTAAATTATTGAAAGTAATAATTTGTAAACAGTACATCTATTGAGGGAATAATTAACTACAGGAAACCAAGAATTATTAAAATACAGAATTCTGTAATTGACAATATGGATAAAACAGAGATCTGCTTCTTCTTATATATTTTGCCACAATAAAGGCACAGTTGAAAATTAACAGTTGAAAGGTCAACTTTCGGTGATACCAATATCTTTCCTTCGGTGAGTATAGTTTAGTGTTGATTGATTGTGTGTAGAGTTAATTGCCAGTACCATTTGTGGGATCAAAAATTTAACAATTATCTGATAGCAGCAACAGCACCTGAAAACCCTTCAACGAAGGTAATTCATATTTAATAACTGATTAACTTGCTCATATTATTCTTCCTCATAGAGTTTTTGTATCCTACAATATTTTTGTGCTACGATATTTTTTATCGTACGGTTTTCCGACTACTATTTTTCTTTGAGGTCATCGTTTAAGTTTTACATTCTTGGAGTTTCTTATATTCAGTGTACATAGTGATAGGGTAAGTAATGTAATTTTCACAACTCATCTGGTGTAAATTGAGAATTGGACATTGTGCGGAAGATCATTTCATTAACGAACGTATAGTAGTTCGAAGAATCGTAACCATCGGTGAGTACATTTCGAGTATGTGATGTTCAGCGGTGAATACAGGAACTAGAACGTAGGGTTGGGAATACATTATCACATTGGATATCGGTCTGTATGCTGCAAGTAAAATAATAGGACGTTCAATTACAAATCATTATTTAGGTTAATACTTATATTATTGTTCAGTCAGTGTGTCCGTTGAATACAAAAATTTAGTAGTTATTCTTTAGATATTAATGAACTTACCAAAATTCAAATATCACTTTGGCAATCTTCATTATTGTAATTGTTTATGTTGGCCACCAAGCCATTTTACAACGAAAAATTTCACTCTTTGCAAAATAGAAATAAAGCGTATTTGGTAATAATAATGAACGCATGCAACTATCCTTTAATGCAAAATTAAAATAAATTTCATGCAGAATAAAAGAAAATATGAGGTAGTTAAAACCCAAGCAACCATATTATTAGTGTTACACGTAGCATAAATGAATATGTCAATGTGATGGTATTTGCGGAATATTTTAAAGAACACTGTTGCCAAATTTTTATGAGTATTTCATTAAGATCTCGCAAGTTTTGCGTTATTGATTTTGAAGTAGAGTAATTGAGAAGCGAGAACTGCATCACCCTATATCACTATTATGGCGTCGAGTATTGTATATACAAGGCGGCGATTGAAACCAATGTGTATAAAGTATCAAAATGTATTTGAAGGTACATGTACAGAAGTTATGATTTTGTGTGTTTCTGAATATTTATGTATTGCTGGGTAAATTGAACTTTAACTGGATTTGTTAAAATTACCAAAAGTAATTAATATTTGTTTGATTTTAAATTTGTGGAAAGGATTATAGGCCACAGACAAATAATCGTTGTGCGTGTGTTTATGAATAAAATTTATTATTTTGGTTTTGTTAAATATTTGTTTGACTATTCGTATTATTTGAGTTATACGCCGTGTGAAATCAGTTGCCAGTCTACTACAGGTAAGAAACGGCTATTGAAAGAAACTGAGCTTACAACGTTACCACTTCCTGTCTCAAGTGTATGCGAGTTTAGTAGTGAGTCAGTGGCGCCCAGAATTATTTTACTATCTTACGAGTTTTTATTGAAAGAACAGCATGGCCTCACCGGCTACAAATCAAAGAGGATAGCGGCAAACACGTTATCGCACTTCTCAGGTAGTGTAGTAGTCGTCAAATCGATAGGACGTGTTAGTGATGGCTCCAGTTTATACCTTGGATTAGTGTAGCAAGTCCGGATTAAATGGATAATTTCTAATTTAATGGAGTGACGGTACGGTACGGGTGAGTTTTTGAACATATTTTAGTTTCAGCTGTTTTAATATCAATAATGGACAAAGACAAGAATATAATCAGTAAAATTTTGTAAGGTGTACAAAAAAGGCGCGTAAATAACTTTTGGGATTGCTGTAGGATTGAATTTCTACGAAAAAATTACGGCTCTTTAAACACATACCAGATGTAATTGTTAAAACTCGTAGAATTGTAGAGTGAGCTTAAAGCGCAAATACCGCCCCTTTGTCTTGAACTCAAACAGGTAAACATTTTTTCAATGACAATCAATTATAGAAAAATAATAAAATAACTATTTTAACTGGATCGAATCAGCATTCCAAAGCAAAAAAAAAGCAAATAAATAAACAAATAAGCAATAACTATCTATAATTTGTAATCGAAATTCAGAATGAAATACGGTTTGTTTTTCTCAAATAAATAAAACACATTTCAGTAGTTAAATGAAAGAAAGGTCAAGTCGTTAAGCAAAACACGGGCGTTTTCTGTAATATTTTAAATCCGACAGTAAATGAATTAAGTCAATAAATAAAGCAATTCAGTTTTCAATAGCAAATTAAACATACTTAATTGAATAGATCCTCATAGTTAATTTAAATAATTAGTATCCCTCACTTCTTTACAATATTCATTTTATAAATAAGAAATGTAGCTAGTCAAGGAAAATTTAGTTTTACTAAAAGTCCACATTATCGATTGAAGTACAATACCGTCTTTTATTCCTAAATAATAAAACAAGAAACCAGGTAAAGGCAAAAGGAAAGCAGGTAGGCGCGTCACCTGCAATTGTAAATTGAAAATTTTAATAATAAAAGTTAAAATAGTAAATAGCATATTATATGAATCGAGTAAATGAAATAGATTCATAGTAAGTTAAATAATTAATCTTACTGCAATATTCGTTTCATAAATAAGAAATTAAAGAAGTTTTAACTCTAAAAGTTTACTTTTCGATTGAATCAATATTCGTTTAATTAAAAATAAACAAGAAAGTGGGTAAAGAAGTTTTACTCTAAAAATTTAAACATAAAGATTATTCGATTGAAGTTCAAATACCTTCTTTTCTTTCGAAATACAATAAAGACAATGAAACGTTCTAAATATCGAATATTTTGAAGTTTTATAACAAAATTTAAACATAAAAATTATCGTACTTTTAGTTGAAATACGTAGCTTTAATTGTACAGTATTTACGTTAAAATACATGTCTAATAAACATGTAATGTACAACTTTAAATCTCAAAAAATATAAGTAAACGTAAACCTTTTGTCTAAGTAGTGGACCCGAACAGGTATACATTGTTGCAATAACGATGAATTCATAGAGAACTAATAAAATATTTATTTAAGTATCACGGCTCGCGACAATAATAAAACTGATTTGATAAATAAATATTAAATGACATTAAAATAACTATAACTCGAAAAGCTAAAAAAAAAAAAAGAAAATAAATAATAATGGAATCATTGGGTCGTTAATAAACCAGCAAGTCCGACGAGGGGCTCGGAACCAGGAATCGCGTATAGAGCAGTATGGTTGAAAAGCGTGGTGTGATTGAAGGGTAGGTAAGAAAAAAAAAATGTACATTTTGAGATGCATACAGTAAGTATACGATCTATTATTTATATCTATCTATTATGTCGTGACAGTAGACATAACTGTCCGGTAGTAGGACGATACCGTTAGTGGGGAATGCTACAACGTCCGGGGCACGATTTGGCCAGTAACCGGTCTGCTCGCTATGGTATTACTCAAGAGAACAATACAACTGCCTCGGATCGACCTGACTACAAGGGGCGGTCAAGGTCGAAACAGACAGGCCCCGTTGTTGACGACTGTGCAAGGAATGAATGACGAGCCGGTACGTGGAATGTTAGCGGTATGCATGGTAAAGAATTTGAAATTGCGAATGTAATGTACGAAAGACACCTTGATATTCTGTGTGTATCGGAGACAAAGCGCAAAGGAAAGGATGCTGTGGAGGATGGCAGCCTGGCACTATGGTCAGGAGTTGAGACGGAAGTGCATGGCGCAAAAGGAGTTGGGGCGATCATAAGTGAAAGAGCGAAAAGATGTGTTAAACAGTACGAATTGGTATCCCCTCGGGTAATATGGGTTAGAATGAAAGTGGAGTTTCGAAGAATTTTTCTTATTGCATGCTATGCACCGGTGAATGGAGAAGGAGACCAGGAGCGTGAGAACTTCTGGAATGAAGTAGAGAACGTGTTGAACATATGTAAGCCAAACGAAAGAGTGATTATATTGGGGGATATGAACGGATGGGTGGGTGTACAGAGAGAATATAGTGAATGCGTTCTAGGAAAGTTCGGAGACCAAAGAATCAGTGAGAACGGTGAACACCTGGTGAACATCTGTGTGGAGAGAAGCCGGTTTGTATCCAATACGTGGTTTAAACATAAAAATGTGCATATGTATACATGGCAAAGAGGTGAATCTAAAAGTATGATAGACTTGATAGTGTATGATGAACGGCTTAGAAACCTGATGAAAGACACAAACGTAATGCGCGGAGCGGAGTGTGGATCGGACCACTTTTTGGTTGTATCGAGAGTGTGTTTAGGGCAAAAGTGGGTGTAGAGAAGGAAAGCAAACGTAGTGCGAACGTCCAGAATTAGGGTTGACAAACTAATGGATAATGGTGCGAGAATGAAATACGCAGATGCTGTGAATAAAGAGTTGAACATGAATGAAACAGTGTGGAACGAACAAATAAAAGACACTGACGTTGAAAGTGCATGGATAAGCTTGAAAAACTCTGTTGTCAATTGTGCCGTACGAATATGTGGAAGAGTGATTGTAGGTAGACAGAAAAAATGTGCTTGGTGGAATGAGTCGGTAAAAAAGGCAGTAAGTAAGAAAAAGATGTGTACATGGCAATGATTGCTGCAAAAAATGAGACTGAGAAGAAACGATTGTGTGAGGTGTACAGATTAAGAAACAAAGAAGCGAAGGAAGCAGTGAGAATAAGTAAAGAGGAAGTGATGGCTGTGGAAGGAGAGAAAATGCAGAATGATTTTGAGGGAAACAAAAAACTCTTCTGGAAATGGGCCAAAAATACAAAACGTGGCCCAAAACAGAACGCTGCAGGAGTGATGAATGCTAGAAACGAAATAGTATGGGACGATTGTGAAGTGAGGAAATGCTGGCAAGAATATTTCGGAAAGCTGTACAGTAGTGGGGAAAGTAAGACTGAAGGGTTAAATAAGGAGAATATAGAAGAAATGATGAATGAAACTGAGAAGGATGTTGGAATAAATGAGGTAGAGAAAACGGTAGGAAGGTTGAAAAACGGCAAGGGAGTAGGCGTAGATGAAATCACTGGTGAAATGCTCAAGTATGGTGGTGCAAAGCTTATACGAAGATTGCGTGAATTATTCAATGTATGCCTGATGTGTGGAAAAGTGCCGAGTGATTGGAAGAGCGCGATCATTGTACTATTGTATAAGGGAACAAGAGTGATTGTAAGAACTACAGAGGAATAAGCTTGCTCAGCGTACCTGGTAAAGTATTTGGAAGAATACTGATTGATAGAGTACGAGAAACTACACAATCTAAGATGTGGGAAGTGCAAGGTGGCTTAATGCCAGGGAGAGGATGTGTCGATCAGATGGTTGCTCTCCAGCAGGTGATCGAAAAGTGTTTAAAGGTAAAAAAGAAGTTGTACTGTGGGTTTGTAGATCTGGAGAAAGCATATGACAGAGTGAATAGAGAGAAGCTGTGGGAAATATTAAATGAATATGGCGTAAATAAAGGTCTAATAAATAGAATAAGGGCAGTATACAACGGTAGTCGGGCAGTATACAACGGTAGTCGGGCATGTGTTAGGGTGAGAGGAGGCGTGAGTGAATACTTTAATATTGAGCAAGGAGTGAGACAAGGTTGTGTGATGTCACCGTGGTTGTTCAATGTATACATGGATAAATGTCTTAGACAAGCGTGTAACGATACAAATGGTGTAATGGTTGGTAACGTAAATGTACGACTCCTGGTGTATGCAGATGACACAGTCTTATTAAGTGACAGTGCGGATGAGATGCAAACCTAAATGCAGACCTAAAGATAAACGTGAACAAAACTAAGATTATAGTGTTTAATCGGGAAGGTGGAAAGAAGAGTAGAGTATTTACTCTGCAAGATGAAATTGTGGAGCAAGTGGACGAGCTAGTATATCTCGGTAGAATGTTTACTGCAGACGGTACAATTGAGAGCGAGATTGGACGAAGGGTCAATGCTGGAAAGAAAATGATTGGAAGTGTGTGGATGATAATGAGAAATGAAAGCATGAGCCTAGCTGCGAAACGAGCAATCTATAATGGCGTATTTGTCCCGTCAGTACTGTATGGAAGTGAGACATGGGTATGTCAAAAAAAGCACGAAAGAAAAATAAATTCCGTGGGTATGAGATTTCTGAGGAGCGCATGTGGTAAAACGAGAAGGGACAAGATAAAAAATGAATGCATAATGAGGGAGTGTGGTGGAGAAGAGACGATGATGGATAGATATAAAAGTTGTATATTACGTTGGTTTGGTCACATTGAGAGAATGAACAACGCAAGACTAACGAAACAAATATATGTGGGTGAGGTTAGGGGAAAGGCCGGGCCTGGTAGGCCGCGTAAAACTTGGCTGAATGTAGTAGAATCTATGATAAAGGAAAGAAAGGTAAGGAGTTTTAAAAACAAAAGGGCATGTCAGAGACTATGTATGAATCTAGCGGAAGCTAGGGAGGTATGCGGAGATAGGAAAGTATGGAGAAAGATTGTGAATGAAAAATAAATAAGAGGCAGGGATTGTTTTGCCTACCCCGCAAGGGATGGCGTGAAGGTTAAGTTAAGTTAAGTCAAAGGTCTGACTGAACTTAGCATTTCTAGACATCAGATCAGACAATTGGTAACTGCCCCTAAATTTAGATAAAGGTGTAATAAACGGTTAAATTTATATAAAAGATAAATCAAGAAAAGTCAATTTATTTACCCAAAAGATAAGTATTTTAATTTACCTTTCCTTCATTGTAGTTGCAACTTTACATGAGTGCTAAAAATCTCGACCATTATGCAAATGGTTCTCATTACCTTACATCAGAACTAGATCATGTCATTACGTGGCAATAACTTACAAAACTCCTTCTGTATAAAAGGGCAAAAAATGAAAAACAATATGAATTATAACGTATATTTTTTTCCATTTTTCTAAATCTATTTTATTTATTTCTAAAAAAACAAACATCACGTTTTATACAATATATTTATGTAAGTTGTTGCTTTATTTACTTTATCTGATATAAATAAGCACAAATTTTATATACATTCATATATTTCCAGTAAAACGTTTATTTTTAAGTTGGAACAAAATAGGTAGAAAAAATTTCTTTTTTACTCAATATTTAGAAAGCCATATGTAATAAAAAATGTGAACTGTAAATATAATTCTGATAAATTCTTCGGAATATTTGTACTGTCACGTAGCTTTGAATTTGTTTATCCAACCTCACGTACAATAAAGGCTAAATTTTCTATACGTGTTACGACCTTCTGTCCCAATTAATACCCTAATTTGCAAATCCACCGATTTAGTCGCAATCAGCGTAACCTGTGGTACTTAATATAACGTTCCGGAAACAGGAATATATACTACAGCGTTAAATAAATGATATTTGACCCTTTCTGCAGAACAATAATATTAGAGAACATATTTGAAATTCCTTTATGAAAGTAAAATATGGAAATAACAAGAGGGTTTTGAATTTTTTCATGTCTTTTAAACAAAAGATATAGAAACCCTTGTTTAAGATTACAAGTTCTTTGAATCTCCTCCTTTGTAGAGTTAATCCAGTTACAGAAATAAATTACCAGATGGGATCTAATGTGTGTCCAACATTTAATTATATATTCCGATTTAGCTAGGTAATTGAAAATGAATTGAAACTATTTAACAGTGAGTAGTCGTTAGTGGTTCCAGAATAAATCATTCGGTTTATGCAGGAAGTTTCGTTAACTTAGACTTAACGTAACGTATTTTCAAGAATGTGTTCACTGCTTAAAGGGGAATATCGTTTTCTGTCCTGGCCATTCCATGTATGATTTAATACAAACAAATTTGTATTAACGTATTGATGACTAAAATTAATATGCAATATTGTAGTAATTTATACTACAAGGGAGTAAATCAACTGTCCCAGCATGATAAGTAGAAACATCCATGCAAGGACAAAAATAACTGCGTATAACATTTTTTATAAGATCGCATACAAGAAAAATCAATACCAATTAACGCTTGGAACACTTACTATGTAGTAATATAATAGTATATTATACATAAAGGGAGAGTAATTCATAATCTTTCCTGTGATGTACTTCGTACCCCGAGGGCGAAACCCGAGAGAATATATGCATCAATTGCCTATCTGGTAATGTTTTGTTTTTTAATTAGGACCAGCCGTTACAGAGTTATTCAACTTTTTAGGAAAAATGTGATGTATGCAAACACAACGAATAAAGTATGCAGCGGTCACATTGTGACAGATTAATCAAAAATATTTTGTCAAACATTTGTCAAGATCATCTACTGTCATCCAAAAACTTAAAAGTTACATTCCATTGTACGGGTTGTTTGCTACGGTGGCACAATAATTTAATATTCCGATTGACCAAAACTCTGTAAGTGATTCAGCTAGAGAAATAAATTCTCTTTCGATTTTATGTTGGGTTTCCTATACTTACAATTAACACGTTTTAAGAAAGAATAACAAAGTTTAAATTAAGTCGGTTACCATGGATATGTGATTTGTTTTCCCCGACAATGTAATTTGTTCCAATTGCGGTATTTAAATTTTTAACTTGATCTCGTTTAAATCGAGCAAGAATGGGGTTATCGCGAAGGAGTTTACACTAACATTTAGGTAATCTTAAGCTGCGTAATGCTCTATTAAATAAATAGTACCGTTCTATTTAGTTTTTTCCACAAAATCTCAAAAATGTGTAATAGCTGCAGAGAACGCCCTCTACTTTATGTGTTTAAAACTAAATGCTCCAATAAAAAACGCCCTATAAAATGCTATAAATTGCTATTTTAAACAGATTAAGAATATTGGAATCCATTGAATAGTTCAGTAGATATTAAAATGTAAATATTGGAAAATCCATTAGCTTCCCCCTCCTTTATTATGAGAGATACGAAGACAAATGATGTTTCTTCGTAGCAGTTACGTCCCCTATCGGACGTGTTACGAACTTAAAAATAATGTCCAACCGTTTCTCTTACTTACTTTACTTCTAAGGATTTTTGCCCAAAATTGAAAATTTTATGTACATAAAAAGATTCCCGTGAATGGGATTCCAGCCCATGCCTTTTTATGTAAAGTTAAAATGTTATAGTTATAATAATAATATAATCTTTATTGCCCAACAGAACATTAATACTTATTCCAATTACAGGAAAACGTTTAAAATATTATGACGTGTTGAAGTGAGAAGCGGAGGAAAAAGAAAGGGTTTTCTACTCTCCTACAGATAACACAGAAACCGTCTAGCGCAGAACGGTTGGGGGGTTGGGGGGGGGGGGTCAAGAAAATTCCTGTGTAACAGTAAGCGCCAGAGGTCGCTCCCCAAAAGCAAAACTTACCGTTACCCGACTTCTGTATAACAATGTCTAAAGAGGTGAATAGGGAATTAAAGGAAAGGAGAGAAAAAAGGGGGAAGAGAGAACAAGAAACAAAGGTGTAGTGTAACACAAAAATGTAATTTTTTTAATGTTTAAAATAAGGATGGATGCAGAATCAGCAAAACGAAATCAACTGAAGTCAAATCCTTGTTTCTCTTTATATACCAATATAAATAATATAATATAATAATTTATATATATATATATATATATATATATATATATATATATATATATATACACCGGTTAACACCCTAATAGACCCAAAATGGAATTATTAGCAACGTTCGCAAGTAAAGCAGGTTTCTACATCAAACCCAAAAGAAAGTTATACAAAATTAGTTACTTTAAAAGTTTAACTTTCGGAAATGGGAGATCTTTCATTACGCCGAAGCTGAAAAAAAAAAACATTTTTAATTTAATTTTAATAACCAAAACTTATATTTAATAATACACTTGCTGTAGTTTCATAACATCCCAAAAATTATGCCTAAGTTAAAATATTGGTTATTTATAAATTATTTACAAAATTTTGTCAGAATGGCGGTTTAGTTGCACCAGAAACAAAAAGAGAGAGGGAGAAACAGGAAACTGAACGTTCCCACCAAAGTTAAATATAAATACAGTAAAAGTAAATTTTAAGTGAAAATACATATATAATAGTCCAAAATAATAACCCAATAATTGAGGTAAATAGTTTTTAAATTTACAAGTAAATGTAGGTAAACCTAAAGGTACATAAAAGTTAAGTAAAGTTATTTAAATATTTAACTAGTAAAAAGCAGCTACTGCCACGCAACTCGGTGATAAAACAGTTGACCTACTGTTCGTTACAAAATGGACGTTATGTTAATGAATATGGGTGTTGTCCACAATTTACGAAATAGTATTAGGAATTATAAAGTAAACGTAGTGAAGGTCACTTAAGTACAGATCAAACTAATAATTAAAAAGGATCATTAAGCAACAGTAATTTCTAGCAGTGTGTAATATTACCAACCACGTTCACTTGAGAAAGCTCATTTATCATAATTAAAGTATACTATAGTTACATTAAGTGATTGAAAGAGTTTAATTTCTAGAGAGTAGCACGTTACCTAAACTCTTGTAGAGCAGATTCACGGTTTCTAGCACGTACATTGAGAATGTAGTAATTTTAGCCCATGCAAATAGTAATAAAAGTTCTGACTATATAAGGTGAAATTAACATCTATTACCCCTAACATTATAGGCGAGCGCACTGAAGTGGCACGAAATGCCTTCCGTTAGTAGATCGAAGGATCCGTTGTTTATGGTCGTACGCTTTCAGTCGCTAGAAATATAGGAATTAAGAGCAAGTAAAGAAGACCTACGGAACAGATTACCCCTTTTATCACGAGAAATTCCTTTACATCCGCAATTTTCGTGCGAGTAACAAGTAATTTGGAAGAGTAATTCTTGATACAGTTAATTCTTCCAATTTATATCCGAAAAGTCTTCGCTTTAGAAATTTTAGAAGAGATCAGAAATTTTCCGCGGCGTCGTAAAATAGCGACCACAAAGAAGGACACGAGAAATTTTGATGAGATTTTATTATAATTGTTACACATCACATACAGTGGTGATTACAGTAAGAAATTAGTGTGAGGTACGCGGAGATAGAAATTTCGGCAAGAACTCTGTGGAGTTCTTCTTACATCTAGGAGCTGTAGATCAAATCTGGATAAAAGTAAATTCTGGGAAAATCCTTACTTAAACTGTAAAAATTTCATTTGCACAGATCCTATAGCATTCTGTTGATAACTGTAAATCGGATGCTATACTAGAGCACAGTACCCTACCTTTGATCTTACGAATGAAAAATACAATAGTTTTAGAGTTGATACTTGCGTAAAGTTCTTACAATTCCTTAGGATAAAGCCAGTCATTCTTGTAACATCCCTAGTTATTTTATTAATGTGTTCACTAAAGCTAAATTTGTAATCAACAGGATGCCTAAATCGCAAACGGGTTGCAACGATTAAGTACCTATGTATCACAGGTATAGAGAAATGATATTGGTTGGGATTTCCTCTTCACTTTTCATTTTGAAATGTTTAGCTTTAGATTATTGTAAATGCACCATTCTTGTATTTTGACGATATCCATCTGAAGCAACCCGCAATCAAGATTATTATCAATTGAGTAAAGTGTATTAAGTCATCAGCAAACAACAATTTCTTGCAAGTTATATTATGTGTTAAGTCGTTTACAAATATTAAAAAAAGAAGAGGCCCCAGATTGGATCCTTGGGGAACACCCTGAGATGCAATAAAGCTGTCAGAGGTATAATTATTGTACGTCACATATTGAACCTGACAATTTATGTATGAAGTGAAAAACGCTACCACTAAATACAAAATTAAATAAGTTTGATATAATGATCGTATGGTCTATCTGGTCAAAACCCCTTGAAAGGTCTGTGTAGACTACATCGACTTGATTGTCGAGTACCGGCGACGTGTATTTAGTAAAATATACAAGATTGGTAAGGGTGGACCGATTTGATATAAAACAATGTTACCATGCAGAAATGTAGCTTCGAACAAGTGGTTAAATAAGTGAATGAAGTGTAATCTCAAAAACTTTAGTGAAGTTTGCTAAATTGCTAACTGGTCTGTAGTTGGTAATTAAATTTGAGCTTGCTTCCATTCATTCGGAAAAACCGATTTTTCTAATGCGAGGTTAAGTATTATTTCTAATGGGCAGACTAGCTCTACAATCCTTTACCAGAAAACGAGGTATTTGATCTGGACCTACCGTCTCTAAGTTTCCTTACAGAAGAATAATTGTTTCAGTTATAGCTTTAATACTAATAGAAAGTACATTATTCAACTCTTTATTAAAAGTTGTTGTACTTGTTTGATAGACGCTTCTAAAGTATTAGCGAACCCCTTAACTATTGATTCAGGTGAGTCATATGAATCCTCATTATAACGCACTTTACATGGTAAGCGAGTACTACCTTTTTCTCTTTGAGTATACGACCAGAATCGATTAGAGTCTTGTTGAAGAGTGTTCAACTGTGTAGAGGTAAGACTTGTACGCGGTAGTAATCACAGGCCAAAGACGACGATAATGTTTTAGAGTTGTATATGAACCACAACTTTTGTATTTTCGATTGTAGTATTCTTTGAATTTAATATTTCTAATATTTTCGGGCGTGAACTAAAAGGGAAACGAGTTATTCCGACTGCATTGTTTAGGAATATCCAGATCAAATGATGAGTATAAGCATCCGTAAAATTGTGTGCAAGCCAAATTGACATCTTTGGGACAGTTAAGAAAAGACCAATCTATGTTTAATAAGGCGTTATACAGGGTTCCCCATTTTAGACTATACAATTTAAAAGTCGAATAAAAACTTTCTAATCAAAGTAAATTAACTTTTTAATGGACTAATATGTAGCTTATTCTTTGGGATTTATGACTAAAGTAAATAACAATTCAAGTTTTAAAGATCATGTCTTCCAAATGCCCTCCTTCGACTTCAATGCATTTTTGAATTCTAAGTTCAAAATTTATCATCACTCGGCGAAGCAAATCTCCATTTATTCCTGCAATTTCATTTCGAATCTGCTCCTTCAGCTCCAGAATTGTTGCGGGACGACTTGCAAAAACTTTTGCTTTAGGTATCCCCAGAGAAAAAATCGGGGCCGTTAAATCGGAGATCTGCCAATTCAAATTTCCAAATCGGGAAATTATACGGCCGTCAAAAAAATCTCGCAAAATTCTCATAGTGTTTCTGGCTGTGTGAGCCGTTGCTCCATCTTGCTGGAATAATATGGCGCCATTTAGTCCTCGTCTAATTAGTTCTGGGATAAGAAACGTTTGCAACATGTTTATGTAGCGTTCGGAATTAACTGTAACAGAACGGTTATTTTCATCCTCAAAAAATAAGGACCGATAATTCCAAATGATGCTACACCGCACCAAACAACGACTTTTGGACTGTGGAGGTTTTGGTAAACAGTTCGTGAGGATTTTCTACTCCCAGTATCTAAAGTTTTGCTTGTTAACAACACCGTCCAAATGAAAATTTGCTTCGTCGCTCATTAGCAAATTATGAATTGCTCCACGATGCTGATGTAAAATTCTTCACAAAATGTCACCCTCGCTCCTTTGTCTAGATCACTGAGGTTATGCGCCATTTGATATTTATAGGGGTGAAATTTTATATCTTTATGCAGAATTCTGTGGATACTTCCCTTAGATATTCCTAGGGCAAGTGATTGCCGATTATCCGATCTCTTAGGACTTCTTGTAAAGGTAGCTCTCACTCGTTCAATATTTTCAGGCGTACGCACCGTTCTTCGACGTCCAGGTGTTTTAATGTTTTGCACAGAGCCATTTTCATGCCAATGACGAACCCACGCCGCAATTGTAAAGCGTGTTGGTGCATCGCCCTATTATTGTTTCCAAACTGCCGTCGAAATGCACGCCGAACTTCTTCAAATGAACCAGTTCTAATGTAGACTTCCACAGAAAACACACGCTCTTGAATCGAATAATTCATAATGCAATGAAAATTGTTAAACTGGAGCAATTATATCGTTTGCGTATAACGCATATTTGACAGAAACACTTAAGTCGTTGTTTATAGACAGGCGCCTCCTTGATCTTTAAAACTTGAATTGTTAATTACTTTAGTCATAAATCCCACAAAATAAGCTACATATTAGTCCATTAAAAAGTTAATTTACTTTGATTAGAAAGTTTTTATTCGACTTTTAAATTGTATGGTCTAATATGGGGAACCCAGTATAAGTGAGGGTAATAAACCTTTTTGAAATTATATGTATATTATTAGAATTAACGGGAAACTTATCGTTTGGAGAGGAAATTTAAGTCTACAACAAGATACAACGCGGGATGATAAAGGTCTTCCTTCATTAGAAGAATTTCGTCACGTACTATTTCTATTATCAGATTAGATAAACAAGATAAATTTATAAAAAATAAAAAATAATTTATAGCAAATAATGAATTTAAATTGTCCCAGGTTTACTATACAGCATGATTCCAAAATAGATGCCAACCTTCAAGGAGGTGTTAGTGTAGCTCATTTGAGATAGATTGATACATATTAGCCTAATTCAAATATCAACGATTTTCGAGTTATTTGAGATTTTGCGCCGCATAATGCTAGGAGGGTTAGGGGATACTTGTCGGAAATGTTCCCCAATCGAGTTATTGGTAATAACGGTGACGTACACTGGCCATCACGGTCGCCCCATCTGTCTCCTATAGACTATTATTTGGGGTGGAATGAAACATAAAATTTATAGAACCTTACCAGCTGATCTGAATGAACTTCGCGGAAGAATTATTACCACTCTTATATACCATATCAGGGGAAGGGATGTGTCAAGAGCAATAGCTAATCTAAGAAAGCGAGCGGCGTTGTAGCTTGAAGTGTAGGGTGGCCAATTTGAACACTTGCTCTAATGTTTTACCATTATTTCTTCTCGTGTTTAATATTTTTCTTTTAATAGTAATAATTATTTTCTTTGGAACTTTGTTTTGTTGTGTCAAAATAATGGCGTGACTATCAAATTCTTCGTTAAAGCAATGGAAAGTTGTTATCTTTAAGGCAGAATTATTATGTGTGATATATCATTGTATTCAGAAAGAAAAACTTGATATTAAAATGCAAATATCTAAAATGGCGCCAATAAGAAAAAACAAAGTTGGATGTTGTATCTTTTGCATCTAGGGTGCAATGGAAATTACGATGATAGATTTAGATTCCTTGTTAAAAAGTGCCTTCACAATGTTTTAGTTAAAAAGGTCTATATGTAATGGTTTTTGCTTAAAAAATAAAAACGAAAACCAAAATTTTTATTTTTTTTCCAATAATTCAAAAACAAAAGATGACAGCTCTAGTTTTAATTCAGATTATTGTGCAACATAACACTGCGCAACTTTGCCTTAATTTAATAGACTGTTTATCTCTAAAGATAAGCGATATCCCCATGTAAGCACTCGAAAAACGGGCACCCAACCCGTATATACACATGACTCATTAATATCTTAAAAATAATCACACATTGACCTAAAAATTAATCCTGGAGACGACATTACCTAGAGATTCTCTGAAACGCATAACTAATCCGTCTATTCAAGGTTACCTGAAAATAGAAACGAGGTTATATAAATATTTTTATTAATGTATCGGTCAGAAATCTCCAAAAATCAAATCTTTGATCTAGAAGTAGAACTAATAGAGATTAAAGTACTTAACCAAAATCTTTTTAGTAGTCACACTTATCCAAGACAAAAGTCCCCATTTAGCTAAGAAACATATCTTCACCTTAATCAATATACAGGGTGTCTGTGAAGGGTTGGAAATCTCGAAACTAGAGATACTAGAGTCCAAAATATATCGATTGAACCGAACATACCTTAGTCCAAATATTGATAGGTTAAAGATACAGGGTGTCAAATTATAACCTTAATTCAATCAAAAGGATTGAAAACGGGATACATATGTGAAATTATAATTATGCTAACCAACGTTCAGTGTATACAATATAAGTTTGGTGGGACTGCTAGTCGTACCTCGGCCAGATAGTAGAACATGAGTATCTCAGGGCGCCAGGGCTAAAGGTTAGTAATTGGTGCAGGAGATAATAAATAGCCCATTCGGAACTTATTTCATGTTGGTTTACTAATACAAAGAAAGTTAGCTTATGTAAATGTTTAATGTCAGTTGAAGTGTTTTATATATAAATTACTGAATGTAAGGTATTACACTAGCTGATATGCAATTAATGAAATCAAACAATCTAATTATATAAACTGTGAATGCGAAATGTGTGATGGGTCTGTTTTGCTTGTTGTAAGTATGTGTGTGAGCTTGTCCGGGAGATCTTTTACAATTGTCGGTTAAATACTGCATGCAGTAGTAATTAAATGTGCTAGCTTATATAATTAAGTTAATTGGACGGATCTTACCTTAAGTACTTAGTTGCGTTAATAATGTTTTGCTTCAACTAACACGGTGATAGTATGAATGGGTGATCTGGTGATGGTGATGGTTGTGGTGGTGATCGGGTGTTACTTAGCGGTAATGGTTAAAGGTGGTAGTTCCCGATGTTCTTAATTTTCTGGACTAACCGGTGACAAATCTTATATCCCTGATTATGGAGTTGGGTAGATTTATGAAGAACAGCTGATGTAATGATGTAATGAGAAAAAGTAGCAAGAAAAAAAAAGGAAAACCCTAAAATCGGTATATTTTAGAATTGTTTACTTATATTATAAATAGGCTTACCAAGGTTAGATTTGGGTTTTCTTTAATATAACTAATTTAATTACAGAAAATTTATTCTGGTTTTAGGCTGCCTATACTTTAAGATAAAGGATTCTCTTCGTGCAAGATGATTACGAATTAAGTAAACCTTGTAGTCCTAAAATGTTCAATATCTTATGATGAAGCACACCTTTCTTCGGTCAATGTATTTTGACAGGGAAATAGAAATTCTCTTATCAAAGAAGTTTGTACCCTTATCAGTAACCTGGTAAGCGCAGGATTTTTAAATTTTAAATTGAGCACCGTTACAAAAATTGTAATTTTGTTTTCTATTTTTCCTTATTGCTTGAGAAGTTTTTTAGATTTTTGCATTAAACTCGGTATATGGAATTTTTTTGGTATGAGAAATAATATTCTGCTCTTAGTTTTGGCCAGACTTGTAGAGGGCCTCACATACAGAATTATTTTGGTAAATAACCTGTTAGAGAGTCTGTGTGCCACCCTGTATGCAATAATTGATCGAACAACCTTAATCTCCCATCCTTTCTCAACAAAAAAAGATGTACTTGCCAGGAGTGTTTAAATTTAATAGTTTCTAAGATATATATTTGCTTTTAAACGTATCAATGCATTTTGAATTTAGCCATATTTTTTTAACATAAATCAAGTTACTCCGACGAACATCCGCATAGTGTTACTATGGTTTCTAATGTTTATTATAAGATTACCTTCAGTATCACTAATACTTATCAGTTAAAATGTTGTTCTAAACTTAAAACGTTATGAAGTATACGTTTGTCGAATATGCTGATATGGATTTAATGTATGGGTGGGCACGATCTAGAGCTTTAAGAGCTCGAAGATTGTACGCCGAAAGATTTACCAATAGACAATTGCCCAATTCAAAGACTTTCCAACGTATTGATCACCAGTTACGAGAAACTGGTAAGAAGCTTTTATTATCTTAAACAGTAAAGGGATGTGAAATTACATTTAACAATAACTTTTTGATGGTAGTTTTATGCCAAATATGGGCCCACATGGTGGAGTTCCGAGAACTATACGTACAGTTTAATTGGAAGAAAATGTTCTGGATGCCGTCGCTGCAGATCCTAAAATTAGTGTTAGGGAATGTAGCACACAAATTCCAGGTTTCAAAATGGACAGTAAACAGCATTTTTCGAGAGCAACTGCTCCATACATACCATATTCAAAAAGTACAAGGTTTAAGCGTGGATGACTACCCTGTAAGAGTAGAATTTTCTACATGGCTCTTAGAGAGGTTTAACCAAGATAATGAATTTACTGGCTTAATATTATTTTCGGATGAAGCAGGATTTCATAGGAACAGGCCCATCAACTCGCATAATCTTCACATTTATGCAAACAAAACCCTCGCGGTATAAGACAAATCAGGCATCAAGTACAATTTCAAATTAATTTATGGGCAGGAATAATTAGACATTATGTAATAGGATCTGTTGAGTTACCACCTAGACTAAATGGCCAAAGATATTAAGAATTTCTTGAAGAACAATTACCCAATCTGTTAGATCTTCCATTGCAAATACGCATAAACATGTGGTTTATGCACGCCTCATTTTAACTTACTAGTTAGAGAGCATTTAAATAGAATATATCCAGACCGATGGACAGGCCGATCAGGACCTGTGTCCTGGCCGCCTAGATCACTGGATTTAAATCCTTTCATTTCTTCTTCTGGAGTGAATTGAAACAACGTGTTTATAATGCCCAGTAAATAAATAATAACGTTCAAGTACGTTGGATGATGCAACAATCACTAGTTCGTCGTGCTCGGTAGTGCATTAGGCAAGGTGGTGCTCATTTTGAACAATTTGTGTTGTTATTCTTTAGTTAATAGCTTCCTTTATTTTTTTTATTTTATTCAGTATGTCTTTTTTTAAATATTTTCTAATAAAAGTGTAATTCTTTTTGTAATGTATGAATCTTTTTATTAATCTTTGAGCTTCTAAAGCATTAAATCGGGTCAATCCGTACATTAAATGCATATCAGCATTATTCAACAAACGTATACTTCATAACGTTTTAAGTTTAGAACAAAATTTTAACTGATAATTATTAGTAACACTGAAGGTAATCTTATAATAAACATTAGAAACCATAGCAACACTATGCGGATGTTTTTCAGGGTAACCTGATTGATGTTAGAAAAATATGTAGTACTGAATTCAAAATGCATTGATACATTTAAAAGCAAATATATATCTTAGAAACTATTAAATTTAAACACTCCTGACAAGTACGTCTTTTTGTTGAGAAAGGATGAGAGATTAAGATTTTTCGATCAATTATTGCATACATGGTGGCACAAGGATTTTGTGGCAGGTTATTCACTAAAATAATGCTGTGGCGCCCTCTACAAGTCTGGCCAAGATTAAGGGCAGAATCTTATTTCTCATACCGAGTTTCATGCAAAAATCCAAAAAATTTCTCAAGCAATAAGGAAAAATAGAAAATAAAATTACAACTTTGACACCCTGTATCTTTTTACCTATCAATATTTGGACTAAGGTATGTTCGGTTCAATCGATATATTTTGGGCTCTAGTACCTCCAGTTTCGAGATTTCCCAACCTTTCACAGACACCCTGTCTAAACCAACCCTCTAGCGGAGTTTTATTTATCGGAGATTATAAACCTCTCAACTTTACCCTTTATCTTAACCTGGATATAAACCAATCCTTTTAATGGAGTTTACTTATGCGAGATAAGAACCCTCTTTACCTGAGAAATAACCCCCCACCTTAGCCATGATACACCCTTTTAGGGGGAGCACAACGAAGAAACCAGCCAACCCTTTGGTGGAGACACATCGAGATAAAAACCTCCTTTATCAGAGAAACGAATCTTTAGCCGAGATCTGAACCAATTTTTTTTTGTGAATTTGCACCGAGATATGAATCTGCTTTAGTCGAGAAACATACTATCACCTTAGCCAATTTAACCTGGTTTAGCGGTGTTGCACTTATCTGGTGCAAAAACCTGAGAAACGCACCCTTAACTCACGCATGTTCCGCGTTTTGTGACACCAAAGGATTGTGAAGTTAGAGGTACATCTGACACCTAATGCGATAATTTTGGAACTATATGAGTTGCTGACAAACAGATTATTGCGTATTTTGGAATAATTTAGATTTTACCTTTAGAAGCAAGGAAAACATTATTAATAAATTAACAACGTAAAGTGTCGAAAACCGTTTACCCAATTCCAATCACTTTTAACTCAACATTTCTTATAATTTCTACAATACTATAAGTTCGAACTACACTAATGCTAATGATAGATTATCATATTAAACTGGCAATAAGGAGTGTGACATTTAATTTAAATACTTCCACCAGAGTGTATGAAGTGAAAGGTTGATTAATTTTCGTGAAGAAAATTTTAGTCAAACAAACTAAATTATGTTATTAAAGTATCAGAACGTTTTTAATATAATAAGCGTGCAATACATACCTTTACCTTATTTTGTACCTTGTTTTTCACAAAACTTTTAAAGTTTAGTTTGTTTCGTTTGTTATTTAATGCAAAGTTGAAAATAATACAAGCGTTTAAAACAATGTTTTCCTTCCCACATTTAAAAATGAAATAATCCTCCGCGATTTAATATTTGGGCATTGATGTTTTGCGGTTTTGTTCATATTTGCCTCAAAGCTATTTCATAATTTTGTTAAAAGATTTATTGTGTTCTTGTATTGATTATACAAATGTTTGTGTAATTTTACGACTTTACAACTTTACACTAAAGCCTGCTTACAAACTTTTACAGATAACTTATGGTATTAAACTTCATTCTGAGGAAGTTGAGATCACTGTTCTCTTTATAGTGGTAAAGTAAAACACAATTTTTTGATGAAAAATTTTTTTTATAGAATATTCTTTTCTACAGTCAATGCATTTTTGTATCCGCGGAAACCAGTGTGCAAAACATTTTCTCCAATCTTCCTGCATTTTTAAATGCATTATCGTTTCTTTAGCCTATGTATAACGTAACCACTGTAACTCCTTTACATGCGGAAATGAAAAGAAATAATTAGGTACCAGATCTGAACTGTATCGAGACTGACTGAATATTTCAAGCATTTAATTACGTAATCGTTCGAGCACCAGTGTGACGAGAAGCATTATTATGTTGCAAGATGATCTGTTCTCTTTAGGGATTTTAACGACCATTTTGGTGAACTTGAGGAAATAAACCTTAGTGTGTTATTCAGAATTAACAGTACGACGATCCTCCAGTATTACAGTGGAAACATGTCTAGTAATTACAAAAAATGTGGCGACCATTAGAAGGTGGGAATAGACAGTAAGCTAACAGACAATCTTAAGATAATTATGACGTGTAGTTAGCTTGGTGTAAATCTTCCTGTTGGGGTAAACTAAGAGTTAATTGAAAACGGAATTGTTTTAAAAATTTTTTTAAAACATTCCAATGTTTATAATACAGTGCCTATGACAGTTTAATAAAAGCGACCGTAACTGTAAAATAACTCAATTGTATCGCTAAAAGTAATTAACGTAATTGAAGACATAAATTCTTGAACAAGAGAAAAAGGGAGAGGTTAAATCTTGACCCTTTATCAAGGTGTAATGTTAAAGACTACCCGAGTAAAATAAATTGTATTGGGCAAGTTCTGTTGGAACTTTTTAACGAGTATAACTTTTAGAAATGAAATATTTTGTCGATACTTAATCCAAATATGGCCACAGATATTCATATACCTTAATACATTAGTTACTTTGTACGTGAATGTATTGAAAATTTGGTGTACACAATTCCTTTCAATGCCGTCGAATAATTTCAAAACCGCTTTTAGATCCAAATAGCTAGAAGAAATACAACCTCCTCTCGTCCGATACGCCACAGGTGTTTGTTTCGGTCGAAAGAATACGAAAGAGACTTCGTGCCACAAAACTTATTCAGCAGGAAACCGCTAAGGGTTTCCGAGTTATTCAGGGAGAACAAGATTGATTGGCTAAATTGGTGCCTGGAATAGAAGAACTGAATAATTGAAGATTGCCAAAGTATCCTTTTTTCAGATGAAACAAGAATTGGTCTGAGATCAAATGACCGTCGACTTCGGGTTGTTACGTGTTTAAACGGGGAGCTGGAAGAAAAATGAAGAAGGAAAGGTATCTCTGCTCATTCACAGCTAGTGAGCACACCGAACTAGCTCAAAAGTGTCGGTCAGGGCGGGGTGAGAGAAGAAGGATGTTGAAGATGCCGGCGCCAAGAGCCACTCCCCTAGATAGAGATAAGATTCACCGCTGTCCCGACTCTTGGACAGTGGTGCAGAATGGAATGAGCAAGGAGATTGTAGGAAAAGGGAAGTACAAGAGGAAATAGGAATAATAAAACTGCTGTAATGCGAAATAAACAACTATATATGTTATTTTTAACAATCAGAAACTAAATAACTGGGGTGTGGATCCAATTAATCCACAACAAAAACAATTGATATTAATATCCCAAATGTACAAAAGAAAAAGGAAATTAAATACCGTTCGCAAGCAAAATAATTGGGGTCGACACCTGTGAACCAGTAATTGTTTATTTAATTCTTGAAAACAAAACTTAAACAATTACCCTTTTCAAGAGAAGGCCTTCCTTTGTATAACTAAAAGAGAAACATGTATCGACGACTATACAAAGCGTAAATTATTACCAAATAATTAAAAAAATAAAAAACAACTTGCGGTGGTTTACACAAAACAGATAATAAGAAAATAAATTTTTATAGTGAGCACAAATTTTATAACTTAGCAAGCCTTTTTTCTTTTAAACAATAATGAATCAAATATATATATATATATATATATATATATATATATCGATATTTAATAATTGCATAAATTTCAAGAGAGAAAAAAACGTTAATAATTAATGTCTACACCAAATGCAATAAAAACATATGTTCATACAATGGTTAGTTAAGCTACTTTTACGCATCCCAATTAAAGTGATGCTGCGCACAACACAAAAATGGCAGTCAAAATAGGTACAGTTAAATGTTACTATTATAATTACAAAACAAAATGAGGGAAGAAAATAATGGTAAAAGAACAGGTAATGAAGGTCACGTGGTTGTGAAGGGAAACATTAATAATACAGCAATAAGGATATAGTGATAACAGGTATACAAATATAGGTTAAGATATTGTTATAACAGACTAATTGGTTTAATTATTTTTGGCAGGTGTACTTAATCATTACTGGTCTAAAGGTTTACACAATAGTTATTCAGTTAAATCTCATGTGATAATAGAAAAAGGAATGATCTAACCTTTATATAAGCAGGTAGTAATTATGTTCAGTCGATGCCCTCGGATCACGAACATATGCAGAATCACGATCCTGTTTTATTTTAGTTACGATTCAGAAGTTAAACCAGAATAGTGCTTGAACGTAGATAATATGGTGGTATTAGTTGAAGTTAAATCGTTGAGACTAAAAGTAGGTAATTCGTTGATGCCAAAAGAAGAAGGTAATTAACATTATGTAAGTAAATAATCTTTATTCGTTACCCCTTAGATGGAACGGGCCAAGTGCGAATCTATCGAAGCGCTTTCCTTTCTTTACGAAAGCATCAATAATTCGTGTTTTGATTAAAACGTCTTCAAACGCTAGGAAAGAAGTCAATTATTACTAACAAATCAGAGAAATTCACTGGTAACTTGCCGAAGAAAATTTTTCTAAAACCGCATGTAAGCGAGCAACAAAACTTGCAGATAATAATTAGAAAAGCACCAATTGTTTTATTGCAAATTATGCTTCTTGAAGATATATCCGATTATTTATATCGTATATTAGTATATAGGAATTTTCCAAGAAGACATCAAAAATTTTCAGCTTGGCAAAATGGACGCCACAGGAAAGAAAGAAGACGTAATTTTTATGTTAAAGTTGTATTATTCAAAATCTATTGCTATCAATATTTTATCTATATCAATAAAAACCAAAAATTCTAAATTGTGATTTCTCCACTAGCGCCATCTAGAGAGGACTTCTAAAAGCTTGTAATATAGTTCACCTTAATTACCTATATTTTAGGATACGTCACTAGAGGGAGTAACAATGCAGATTTTAAATGAAATATTTAAATGTGAATTTATAACGTTTGAATAATCAAAGGTACGAAAATTTATATTATGGTAATTGTAAAATTATTTAGAAATATTATGTGGTTCAAGTTATGAACAGAAACAACGTAAGCATTCCTAGAAAGAAGGTTTAAGTAAACATGTACAACTTGTACAGAAATTTAGAGTGAAATAACAAAGTAACGTAAATATACAAAACCCAAATTATTTCGTTACAGGGTTATAACACTAGCACCGCCGGCTATTGTAAATACCTAAAACTGCCATGGCTGTTCATTTTGACCTCTTGATGTAGCGTAATTAGCAATATGACATTTTTATTAGCTTTACCCTGATAAATTGACAGTGCTTTTATCATTTTTCATTCCTGTAGTAGAATATAACTCTGCTCTTTTATTCTTGATACAAATTGGCAACTCCCTTCTTGCTCGGTTCATTGTTCCTACTATTGTCCTTTTTTGCCAGCATTGTTGCTAACTTTTGGCTGGTAAAAAAGTTGTCGGTAGTAACATTTCTACCCATATTTAGGAATGGGTTGGTTGTTGGGACGCATGTCATATTTTCCTAAATAAGGAAAACCATTCAGGAGATATTTAGAATTCGTATCAACAGCTAGCCAAAATTTTACACCAAATTTATCGGGCTTATTCGCCATCTATTGTGTAAATCTGCATCTAGCTTTAGTAGGAAACAGTTGTTCGTCTACTGTAATGTTTACTCCTGGAACATACCAAGCTTTACAGTTATTAATAAATTTATGCCATGTTTCGGACGCCAAATCAAACTTATCACTAACTAGACGTTCTTTTCGTGTTGATCGAATATCAAATCCTAAAAATCTCATGATTTCACGAAATCGATTGCGTGACATGGTCTCACGAAAAAATTGCGGTCCCCAAGTAACAGACCACACACCGTCAAGCTGTAATGTTCTTGCGCCGTAAGCACCACAACCTATCAGTATTTCAAGAAAAGCGCCAAGTTCTTGAAGAGACAGTGACCAGTTTGAATCATCTCCTAGTTGTCGTTTAGCTTCAATTTCAGTACATTTATGAATTTGTTTTACCGGTGTGTATAAACAATCGAAATGCACTTATCACAGAGCTAGCAAACACATTTCTTTTTGCATAAGGAGTTGGCCCAGGGGTACTTCGAATAACATTTCTTTGAACTATACGGCCAACAGAAGGTCCACTTGGTTCCAAAACTTCTCATATATCATTAGATTTTGATGATTATTTACTCTCCACAGATAAATGCATGTATTTTTTTCGTTTTGAATGGTATTCAATGTCATCACTAATTTCATTAGATGTACAAGGATCAGAAGTGATATTATTTACGCTGACATCATATTCTTCACTTTGTTCACTACTTTTGTCACAGTAACAGCTTCATCACTTTGACCATCTTCAAAGTGGTAATTTGCTTTTTCGGATTCGCATTCAGACAAGTTTTCCAACTAAAACCCCCGTAATAAGTACAGAAGTATCTTACAAGAACGTTAACTGAAAATAATTTGAAATCTCAAAGTACTTGAACATGTAGAAACAAGTTATAACTTGCGTTTTTCATATCTCGGGCGCGTAGGTAAGAATTAGGAAGATTATTTATAACATGACTAAACAAGTTCTGACTTGCAGTAAACTCCTAAAAATTACCACGAAAAATACATTGTTTTATCTAAACGTTGTAATTATTTTTCTTATAGAACCTCGAAACTGATTATGAATATATCAACGGTCTAAATGACGGTTCCGGCACAAATACTACAAAAAAACTCCAAAATGGATTAATTTCCTAGAAAAAGTCATAATACCTCAACACCGTAACTCCAAGCACAAAGGAGGAACAACATTTTAAAGAAGACACGCGGTCAAATTGACCACCGCGGCGTTAACGACTAACGCGTGCGCACTGTGCGGCTATCTGTGACGTATTAAATTACTGTAAGTCTGATGAAAGCAAAGTCTTCAATTTTGAATGACGCGAATCAGTTATCGGTTTCTGCATTCCTTGTTTGGGTACATGAGTTAAAGTAACAGTCGAAGTTCCGATTTTGAGAGTTGAAATTGGGATGGCGAACGTAAAAGTCATCTAATTTTGAGGGGTGCAGGCCTGAAGGCCTAGGATTAGTGGTGTAACGGAAGGTGTTTGAAATGTGTGGTGAAGGGATACCGGAGAGGGTAGTTGAGTTTGTAGTGTCGTGAATTTATTTAAAACCATTCGTAATTGCGAATTTTTGATTATTTATGACGTCAACAACCTCTTATTACTGTAGAGTGTGAAGCACCTAGTGTGTTTTGGAAAAGTGGAGTTCACGGTGCTTCATTTTTGGCTCAGCCTTTTTGTATCTTTATGTAGTTGAGAGTTGAATAGAGGTGCCTCCGCAAACCCGTATTTTGTTTAAGAAGGTAACTTAACTATGGAATTCTCCGGACTTGAACTTATTTACGTTCTTTTATTTTATGACGTGAGAAGTAATTGCCGTATATTGTTGAATAGTGGCGCGTTAAGGTAGATTAACGTTAATGATAGAAAGAAAATTGACAATTACGTCGTGCTAGAATTTTTACAAAAGTGGTACTGTTGTTGTTTCGAATTTAAACATAAGGTGAAAGATAAAGGATTAAAGTTTATTGGATTTTAAAGAAAAGTGCGGCATTGTGTTGTAACTTGAAGATTAAATAGTTGGAACTGTGTCAATATTGGATGAAATTTTCGCTAACGGAGCACATAAAGTTAGAACTATTTATTGTTTACTTGATTTTTGTTTCTCCTGTGATTGCAACAAATGTGTAAATAATTATTATTTCTAGATTTTGTATATTTTAATGTGAAATTCCGCAGATATATTGATTTGTTTCGGAAATTAGTATTTTCGTGTTTGATTATTTTTGCCGGCACAATTATATTGTTTATATTTTATCCTTATATATTAATTTCATTTTAACCCATTAGCGCATAAGGTTTGTGTAAATAAAAATAAAAAACTTTTTCAATGGTAAATAATTCTTTATTGTTATAAAAAAGGAAAGTGCAAATAAAAACATTTTTTTTTCGTAAAATACAGAAAATATGGCCCATCCGAAAATCAGATTGTATGCTTAAAAAACTAAATATTTAAAAAGTGTGGTAATTTTTGAAAAATAATTTTGGGTGTAAGCCAATGCCACATTCACTGCAAATAAATATACTCTTTCTCCCACAAAATTTACAAAGTCGGTCTATGCTTACAGTCAGGCCAGTGATTTAGACCATCATACCGTATGTCTGTTATTACATTTCGTACTGACTTGCGTTTTACAGGTGGCTTTCCATACGTAGTAAGCAGGGAAGGTGCTATATAACTTATAAAATTCAGAAAATTCTCACATTTGTTGTTATTTGGGTGAACCTTGCGCATTAGTAACCAAAAATTTGAAACACTCACGTCTAGTAGATAGAATTTTGGTCCATTTGATCCACTTCACCCATTTTATCAATATAACTAGAAAACAATTCTGGTTGATTTACTGAAATTTGTTGTTTTTTCTCTTTTGACTATTTTGTACAGTTAGTTTGTTTTATTGAATCGAAATTTGTGGCACACTTCACAACGCGATAATCCTTCCATCTTACTAGATAGACTTCGTTCCCGTCATCAGTTCGGTAATCGTATGTGCCTCGTCGGAATAGTTCATTTCGACGCGGCCACTTCGACGCTTCCACGTCGACACGGCCGTTTCGACGCGAGATCGTCTCAACGCGAGATCATCTCAACGCGAGATCATCTCGACGCGAGCTTAATAACGCCTTTACAATACGTTCAAACTAAAAATAACGTATGAAAATGCTTTCACCATTATTACACATCATAAAAATACTTTTAGGTTTAAATCGTGTATTTTTAATTTATATTTTATGTAAATTTAAACGTTTCGATAACAATTACAAACTTATCTTTCTCAGTAAATGTTAAAATCTCAGACAAGGAACTTTCCTTGCCTACGGTTTAAATCTTTAAAAATTATTTGGGATGTTAGCGCAAATTTATGAAATATAAAAAATATAAAAACTCAACTATACTCCTGGTATCAATATAACAGTTCGATAAATCTACAATTTGTTACATTCTCAAGTAAGTTCTTATACCTCTTACACTCGTAATCCTCATTCACAGTATCTGTCAATCAACGGGTCAATAAACAAAGAAAAAAATTCTTACTAATACTGAAGTCTCATTAAACAAACATTAGCAAAAGTGTTTCCATTAAATCTGCGTTTAATTAAAAATGCAAATTAATGGATTAAGTACAATTGAAAATAATCTTTGATAGGTATCAGATTTCAGTTACTATTAAACACAGATAAAACAAACAACGCTTTTTGCTAAATAATAATATAATGAGGCTTAAGAAACAATTACTTACAAATGAATTAAAATTCTTTGGTGTTTCTAATAACACACAATTCAAATATATGAAAGGGGGGATGATAATTTTGCAGAAATAGGCAGGTTTCGATTTTGCATTTAGTAGTTCTTCGCGTGCCTTACGATTAATTAAATTGCGTTCACAATGATACGTTCAATTCGCAACAGGGAAAAATATGAACACAATGGATACCTGTATTGTTTCGATAAGTTAGTTGCTAATGGTAGGAAAAAATGATGGCGGTGTGATGTTGAACTAAATAAAAATATTCGATGTAAAGGTCGTATTTATACAGACGCTGTAAGTGACGAGTTTGCTCGGATTGTCAGTACGCATTGTCATGGTAGTGACGCTGCACGGGTCGAAGTAGCGCATACAATTAATGCAGTTAAACGGAGAGCTATCGAAACTCGAGAAATCCCAAATCAAATCCGTACCAATATCACTCAAACCATGTCGGGTGGAGCTATGGGTAGTTTTCCAAGTCAAAATGCTGTGAGACAAATAGTTAAACGTTCCCGAAAGTTGGTTAATGCAGCACCAGCACAACCTCTAGGTCGCGCATCTATTGTAATACCTGACAATTACAAGAATTATGGAGAAGACAATTTTTTACTTGCTGATTCTGGATTTGGTGACGACATGAGAATTATGATTTTTGTTAAGCCAATGTTCAAACGTAGATTATGCACGTAAGAAAAATTTACGTTGATGGGACTTTTCGAGTTACCCCCAACTTATTTAACAGGTGCGTATCCTTCAGTGATGTAATCTGTTATTCTTATAAAGAATGACACGTTAAAAGTTCATTATGCTTTGATTTTATTATTCGATGATACGTAAAATTAAAATTAAATACATATTAGGTTTTTTTTATTCATACGATAAATTCAGAACATAAATTTGATTAATACATGTCCACATGAATTTTTGAGTTGTGTAAATTCTTTTTCAGATCTTTTTTATAATGGCAGGACGTGGTGGTTTCGTTTTACCCATTTTATATGCACTGTTGCCAAATAAAACGGAAGAGACGTACACGCGCATGATACATTTAATTTGTAATACTTGGCCAAATTTACAACCGTCTCAGATATCTCTGGATTTTGAACTGGCTGTAACTAATGCTTTCAAATCTAATTTTCTTCATGAGGAGTTGAATAGGTGTTTATTCCACTTAGTGAAGAATTTAAAGAGAAAATTTATACAAGAACGCCTCATAAGTTGGTACAATGATAATGCAGATTTTGCACTTCATGCCCGCATGATTACTGCTCTTGCGTTTGTCCCAATTAATGACCTGGAAAGCGGATTGCAAGCGTTAAATAATTCATTTCCGAATGATTTGGAACCAATTTTGGACTATTTTGAGGACACGTATATTGGTAGAATGCAGCGTAACAATCGCCGACGTCGACCTTTATTCGATTCTAGAATTTGGTCCTGTTATACGAGAACCTTAAATAATGAATCACGCACAAATAATTATGCTGAAGTGGCACATAGACGCTTGCAATCTGAATTTGGTGTAGATCATCCAACCTTATGGAAAGTTATTTATGGGATTCGCGGCGTTCAGAAATCGATTGACCAAGTTTATGAGCGCTTTGTTCGCGGTGATGGTGCACCAAGAAAACGTTGTAGGTACGCGCTGGCAGATCTACGTATATTGGCATTAGCTCAAGACTACGAAAATTGTGAAATCACAGAATACCCAAGAGGAATAGCACGCAATTTTCTTATGGATTAAGGTTTTTTATATTTTTTTTTTTTTTACTTTTGTCATTTTGTAAACAGGAAAATAATGCAAGTAATCTAGTTAAATTTCAATAATCTAGTTAAATTTAATGCTAACAAAACTCAGTGTTGCCTTGTGTCCGCCAAAAAAGATCGATCATTTCCTGTTGTAAGTATGAATGGCTCAGTTCTTAAGTTTTCAGACTCTATTACTCTGTTGGGTATGACTGTATCTTCAACTCTCTCATGGGTTGACCATCTTCTGTCAGCTACCAAAACAGCTGCTCGTAAAATAGGCTTTTCGTACAGATCAGATCTAAGCAGTACCTTACCTCTCGACAACTCCTTCTGCTGTATAAGGCCCAAATTCGGCCTCATCTGGAATAGGATTCTCACCTCTGGGTTAGTGCTCCCCAATACGCTCTCGATATCGTTGATCGTATTCAAAAGAGAGCGATTAGGCTTATAAACGACCCGTCCTTAACTTCTCACATACAGTCCCTTGAGCATAGAAGGATGGTTTCAGTTCTTTGTTTGTATTATCGCTATTGCAACGGCTATTGTGCTGCTGAATTATATTCTTTGATACCATCTCGGGCTATCTTTGCGAGAAGCACTCGGTTCGCTCATTCACATCATCAGTATGCAGCACAAACCTCCACCATACGGGCGCAATCCACATTTTTCTACACGGCTTCTAAACTCTGGAATGATCTCCCTAGTTCCTGCTTTCCTCAAACTTATCATATAAGACAATTTAAGGTAGGTGTTCACAGGCATCTATTGGCAATTCATTATTCCTCTGTCCATCCTCCTAAGTGTCCCTGAGTACTTTAGCACGATAGGCCAAATTTGGATTGTTCAGGCCCACAATCATTAAAAAATAAATTCCTCAACTGTTGGCGTTTATGATTAAATTGATATAACGCAAGTGTTTTTTTTAATTTTAATTACGACTTATTTACAAAAATGTGAAATGGCATTTTAGACCAGACGGTATGTTTTAAAATGCCCATGTTTGGATGTTTTCCACATCGAATTTTTTTGCTTTAATGGCTCCAAAATGGTACTAGTAATAATAATTTCACTATGCACGGGTCCAAAAACGTGCTCATTTTTTTATTAAACGAAATGTTAAAAAAACGTGAAAAATTTTGCTTTTTTTTTCTTTAAACTCAAAAGCTATTTATTTCATAGAAAAGTTGCAAAGGAAAAAAAGTTTCGTAATTAAATTTTACACAAGAAGCAGCTGTTTTAAAATCGAAGAATATATTGTTCGTATTGCAAAAATTTTTTTTTCGCGAAATCATATAACAGGTATGATAAATCACTACATCAAATTTCATTAATATCGGTCTGATAGTTTTTGAACAATAATTTGGGAATCTATATTTTGAAAAAAAAAGAGCCTAAACTAGAACCTCTATGTACTTGAAAATTTAATGACATATAAAAGAACACTCAAACTCTCAAATGTCTTTTGAAAAATTAAAATCCATTAATTAGGGGAACCGTGGCAATTTTTTATACATTTGTGTAAATTTTGAGCATATTAACAATTAGAATAACTTTGCGAAATATAAATTTTTTTTATATTTTAACTTATATTGAAAGTATTCAGAAAGACGCTTCTTAAAATATAAAAATAAGAAAAAATTAAAAATATAATTCGTATGAAAAAAAAAATGAAAATGAAAGTAAAATGATTGATTACATTTTCTATGGTATTAACATAAAACATACAGCGCTTAAAAAATAAATAAAATAAAAAATATTCTTAATTTGTATTTTTACATCTTATATAACATTAAACACTGATATTTAAGTCTATTTTACCAATTTTTTAAAATTTTTCGATTTTGGACCTTTTAAACAAATAATTCGGAATACTTTCAATATAAGTTTAAATATAAAAAAAAAATTATAATTCGCAAAGTTATTCTAGTTGCTTATAAGCCCAAAATTTACACAAATGTTTAAAAAATTGCTACAGCTCTCCTAATTAATAGATTTCAATTTTACAAAAGACATTTGAGAGTTTGAGTGCTCTTTTATATGTCATTAAATTTTCAAGTTTCTAGAGGTCTTAGTTTAGGCTCTGTTTATTTTTAAAGAATTGTAATTTTTTTTTCCAAAATATAGATTGCAAACTTATTGTTCAAAAACTATCAGACCGATCAAACTTGGTGTGGTGATGTACCATACCAAAAGTTTTTTTTTTGCCAAGTATGAAGTCCCTACCTTTTATATGAGTATTCGAAAGAGAAATTTCAAGAATACTTGTTTTTTTACATTTTTTCATTGTTTTTTGCTATTTTTGCAAGACTAAGAATGTATTTTTCGATTTTGAAATTAACTGTTTCTTGTTTAAAATAAAATTAAGAAATTTTTTTTCCGTTGCAACTTTACTCTGAAATGAATAGTTTTTGAGATATTCTAGTTCAAAGAATAAAAAAAGCAAATTTTTCCATGTTTTTTTAACATTTTTTTAATAAAAATTTGAGCACAGGTTTTGGACCCGCGCATGGTGAAATTGTTATTACTAGTACGATTTTGGAGCGATTAAAGCAAAAAAAAATCGATCATATGGAAAACATCCCACCCAAAACTGATACCGCTTACTCTATTAATTATAATAATAGCCGTATAATGTGATTCTGATGGGGAGAGATAAGTTCGCGTCGAAATAATGGTGTCGAAACATGAGGGTCGATGTGACCGCGTCGAAATAAAACGGTCCGATTTATATTATACCGTTGAATGAATCAATAATACCAAACGTGATTATTTAAAGATGAGTTCGCGTCGAGAAGGGGTCTCGTCGAGATGATCTCGCGTCGAGATGATTTCGCGTCAAAACGATCTCGTGTCGAAGCGGCGGTGTAGAAGTGGAAGCGTCGAAGTGGCCGCGTCGAAATAAGGCGGACCGGTCCTAATGAGTGTCATGTCCGTAACATAGTTCTTTAATATTTAACCGAGCAATAAAGAAAATTTACAATGTAAGAAGAAAAATCGTGAACATCAAAGACCTTGTTTGTGGCTATTTAAAGATATTGGTAACAACAAAAGTTGAGCTTTAATTTATATCTTAAAGAAAATGTGTTTTTAAAAGGCTGCTGAGGATTAATATAAATTATTTCTCATAATAAAAATGTGAATACCATTTGTTTTGTTCGATTCAAAGGTGCGTTTGATAAAATCACATAAAACATATTTTGTGACGTAGAACTGACAGGTATTTACTTTCCTCCTTTTACACTGGAATTTGAAAGAAATATGTTTTTCTCGTTTCAAATGTTAAATGCTATTACCGGAAGTATACTCACGGCCAATAATAAATTTATTCATGTAATATTACGTTTTCAATATGTATTTTTAATAAAAAGAACAGTTAAATAGCGTTCACATTAAACTGGCGACAAAACTTCTGCAGTGTCATCTATAATGCTAGTACTTTTATTTTTATTGCAGAATCACAAAAATTAACAACTATGACAAGAAATCAATATTTGACAACAACAGAGTGCATTTTCTTGAGCAAACACTGTCAAGCCGCTACAAATAGATTGCACAGTTACTAGTTATTGCCAATAGTATTCATTACACTGGTTTTCATAATTTATTGTGATACTTATATTTAATTATGATCTACAACACATACAATTTATGTACATCTAACATAGCAGCATTAGGAGGAATTTAACTAAATAAAAGAAAGTTAATTCAAAATTCACCGACACACGAAAGCTCTTTAAGTTCACAACCAAAATCAACATAAAATTACCTAAACCTTTTAGTAAAACTTAAATAACTTATAAAATTTTTATGCGAATGCAAATAATTGTATTAGTAAACGCTGTATAAAAAACAATTTAACTTAATTGAATTTAACACATAATGTTGGACCCACCATCTCTATCAGTCCTAGAACACTTTAGAACTGCAAATTTATTCTTGATCATTTCCTAAAATCCGTAAACTTCTATCTTACTTTCCCATATAAAGGAAAAGTTATTGTGTTCGATCCAAGAATTCGAACTGAACCGAGAGCAGAAATACATCTTCAAAAATAGTGGTTTTTAGGAAATGTCGAAAATTCATTTCTCTCAATCCTTTAAAGCCATTAAATTGATTTGCATGGTCCTAAAATTTCGGTTAGTGACTATTTGTTTAGGTGTCTTCTTTTTGCATTCTGCCATATTTGCATATTTTTTAGCGATTCATATTATGAGGTTTGTTTCCGTCCCTGAAAAGCTACGGGGACTATGATTCCAATACACTGCCTTTGCAAACAAATAGGTATATAATATGTACTGTACACGAACTACCAGCACAGCACATTTTATGTGAGTTCTCAGTACATTTTTTTACTGTAGCTGTTATAAATGGAGCCAGCATTACTTCAACCTCCGCAGATTGCCACTTGTTCGATAGATTGATGCTGGTGTATGATGAGCTTTTAAGACTTATTTCTATCATAACATGGAAACGAACTTGTGGTGCATTAATTAGGATCTATAATCTCCAATAGTGGACTGTAATACACGTAATCTGAATATTGTCTTGATTAACGAAAGATGTATTTGATTTGATGAGGATAGCGACGATTTATATTTCATAAATAATAGCTACGATAAAAAGAGGTTAAATACCAAACATCTCGCGTGGAACAGCACACGACCTTCCAACCTACAGAATGGAAATTGAAAGAAATGAAACAATTTTAATAACGATTTTATAGGATAATTATGCAACCCCTTTTATAAGATTACCAAAACAGGCAACACTGTAAAAACAAAAACAATAACCAATGTCAAACAGACGTTTAAAACCTCATGTCAGATTGAGGTTAATAGACACCGTGATGCTATTTTGCTACTTTTTAGGGGAAAATGTTGGTAAATCCGTATAATGTACCAACATCGATGCCAAACGTTTTTTGATAGCTGCTGACAGTTTATTTTCCTTTTACGATCTCCAAGTTTATATTCACTGTCCCTCTTAACCAAAATCTGTTCTTTTCAGAACACAATTAGCGTTGTTAATTGTACGGTGCTTACCAGCATCGCACGTGTGTTATTGCATACTATCCTCGCCAGGAGTGTTTACAGCTACGTCATTACATAAAACCATGTGGTTTACTATGAAAAACATAAATTACAATTATTTTCGTTATAATAAATTTTGATTAGAAAATACGCCCCGAAAATACAATTACTTATTTATAGTGATTTATTTTGTAAAAATTAGAGAACGGTGATTATCGTAATGATAACGGTTGAAAAACAATATCCTTGAAATATAACAGGTGTTTGGTACGTTGTTTTTGTAGCCTGCAGGTTGTGTAGGGTATAACTCATTGCTGTCCTATTACAAACAATGCAAGTTTCAACAAAACGTAAATATTTAATAATTACAGTGGAATTATTAAAACAGGAGAATAGTTGTGTTGTAAGTTGCTGATAAACAACTGATGATTAGAGTCTTCAATGTATAGGTTAAACAATTTCCAGGGAACAACTATCGAGCTGCACTATTTACACCTCGCAAGGCTACTACGCTTCATAATCATAATTTCTTAGTTGTTACCAATTCAGTAACAATGAAGAGCCACAATGAGATGGCAACATTATTACACGAAATAGATATTAACTTACGTGCCTAAATAAAATAACTAGTATTCGTATAAAGATGACATTTAATTTGGAACATACATTCTGTAGGAAATATATGAATTAACATCTTGAGAAGCATTTTACCACAAAATGTATTGTACTTGTACATAATTGAAATACATTACTAATAGGAACTGTACTAAATATGAACTAGCACACTTGTATTACTAATTATAGGTTGGAGAAACATTGTTGTCAAAGTGTAAAACTTCGGAGTCACTATCTACATGCGAGCTTTCAGAATATCTTCCGATGTTACTAATCAGTTCAACTGTGATGTCCAACATTTCTTCCCATTTACACCGTTGCTTTATTGTTTCTTCAGTATGTCGCACACAATTAGCCCATACGGTTTCATCACACTGCTGTAATGCTTCGTTCCACATAGCAATTACGTTCTCATCTTTATAGCCATCTCGACCAATGAGCTTGCCATAATATCCCTTTGTGTAATCTTCAGTTGGTAATTAATCGGAGTTTGAATCGGCGATTGACAGAACCGAAGTCAAACTATAGTATGACATTTCAAACCGAGCTTTATGTATTTTTGTTATTGTTCTTATAACCTAAAATATTAACGCATATAGCAGGTGTAAATTTTGAAAGGGTTTTGTAGTTTCGTGATTTTTTGAGATACTGTATTCTTTTCTCAAAGTTATATATATATATATATATATATATATATATATATATATATATATATATATATATATCTATATATAATCTGATTTATATAACTCCTAATATAATTTAATTATATTTTAATTAATATTATATAATTATTATTTATTGTTTATTGTTATTATAATTTAACATTGGCTAAAACTCTAAATATAAATAAATACTGTGGGTAGAACTATGAGACTCATCATAAAGGGGATAGGGATCAAAATTTAGAAGAAACTCTACTTTAAAAATTATAAAATAAATGATTATAAATTTGAATTATATTGATTGTTTGAATACAATAATCATAGTTAATATGATTAAAGCACATTGAGTTAATGTCCTATTTATTTTTATATTATCTAAATTGATTAAGTAAATTTAATTATAATTTTTAATTCGCATTAATACCTGTGTTACACCCTGTACATAACAAAATTCTTTTAAAAATATACGTGGGCATGCGCTGTGAATACGCAAACATATGATTCGACTACAGCAAAAAGTGAACCTCGACACACAAGTAAGTATAACTACGTTTGAATAATAAAAAACACAATTAATATAAACCATTCCCTTTGGACATGCATACCTGTTGTTGCACATCTTGATTATTACAAATGATAGAAATTATGAACATAACAATAAAGTATCAATGTCAACAATAAAGTACTCACATACAATGTCCTCCTTTTGTGGGTTACTGCTATTGAAGTTGATTGAAGGCAACAACTCCTGCGAACTGCAATTCTGCTCCTCGAACATCCAAATTTTCTTTTAAATAAACAGCTTATTCACTTAGGTAAGTTTCACTATTGTTATTAGAATATTGACGAATCTTTATTTTAGGCTCATCACTTAAAATTAGTTTCAAAATAAATTTTGAAAAGCATGGATCGTTGAAGGTTGTTGTAAATTAAACACACTTTTGATAAACAAGGTGTATAATAATAAAAACACGAAGACAACACAATTAGATATCCACACCAACATAAACAATATAAATTTAAAAATGAAGAAAGTCGAAACTGCGGAAATATTTTTATAACTTATCGAAAACTTCCGATTTGAAATTTGAAAAGGTAAACTAACCTTAATTTAATTATTTTTCGACAAAAGACTAACACTTGTTTTCGTGACCACTTCCGATACTAAATCGCACTTTGTTATTTTACCGAAGTGACATTAATTTGTTTTAAAAATTATTTTCAAAAAAATTTCTCAACAGCTTACTTTGGCAAGTTGTTGAAAAAGATGAAAATTAAGAGAGTTTGTGAAGCTAAAGCGCTTGTATTTATATGATTTTGGTCGACAACCAAATCTTCGAATGTTTTCATTAGTTACGGAGAATATTTCCTGAATTCTTATTGGCTACTGTAATTTTTACATTACGATATTTCTTTAAAGCCCTATAACTTTCGCCCCCTTTTACATATCTTAAATCTAAAAACATTTCCATAATCTACATAATTTTATCTATAATTTGAAACCAAACACGGACTAATTCCTACACTTAATAACTACGTTAATTTTTACACTTATTTATTGAATTTACACTAATTCTATGAATTTTACAGGCCTGGAAATTACCTCTACATGAATAGGGGATGCTACTACACCCAAATATTCAACTTAAACATGCCTACGGCCAATTTGAGAGGAAAATTATTTAAATTCTACCCATATACTTACAAACTAAAATTAACAAAAATGGACATAAATATAAGGAATTATAACATAAAATTGAGGCTACCTTATTATTTTTGCCTCTACTAATTTATTTTATATAAATTGTCTCAATTTAAAATGCTTTTTACAAAAATTTTTATGCGAGGATATAACATAACCTCATTTTGTTTATATAATTTTAATGTTAAATTTCACACTTTTAAACACAATAACTGTTAATGTAAGTGTTTAAACTTAATGTTCAAGTCATAAATTAATTTATTTGACCACTTTCGTAGGTTCATATGTTCTTCTACGACTAGTGTTGGAATGTTGTCACTCACTCGTTTAAGGTCATAAACTGTTGATTAAACACAATAATCCCAGAGCTACTGCTTGATTCATGTTTTATAGTCACTCACTAATGTGCTTGTTCTGTTTTTTCATAATTTTTGCACTAATATGAGTTTAACACACTAATACGAATGTTTGGAAGAATCTTGGCTGCGTACATGTGAATTGCGACATTGATACCAGCCTAAATCTAGTTTTAACATTATTTCTGTCAACCACAACCGGTATTACATGTCGTCAGGGAATATTGTTTTAAAATAAACTTACAAAACTAAATGAAAACTTGAATTAACTTAAAACGATAACAAACATATCCTATACTTCAACGTACTGTGCTGTCGATTACTTATACTAACATTATTACAATTATATTAAGAAATATTTAAATTTTACAAACATCTCAATGTTTATTAATCATTCTTATCTAGAATTATTTAATGAAATGTACCATTTCGTACTAACTAAATTAAAACTTCACTATGCAAATTACATAGCTACTTGCACGTAATTTGACTCATCTCAACATATATATATATATATATATATATATATATATATATATATTTAACAATGCGATTTTCCACGAAAGCAATTAATTTATAAGAACGGTGTTAATTATTAGTTGTGTAATTAATTTACGACTCTCTTAATTATATTTATCGGTTTATTAATTCTATTTTTGAATGCAGTAGTTTACTTATCTCTAACTAGTATTAATATAAAAGGTTTTGAATGTAATTTTCCATTTAACGGTGCGTTTTAATACAGACTAAATTATTATTTGTCAAGCTTTAATTTCAGAATAAAAGAAAAAATTTCTATTTATAATTTTTGTTTACTCTTTTTAATTTTTGTTCATCATAAACAATTTTATTCTGAATATCTACCTTTAACATTATCTTTATTTATTATTCATTGCGAATCACGGCATACTTATTTGTAGCACTTAATTCAATCCTTATCAATAGGTAACGGTGAATACTTAACTAATTGACGGACTTAATTGTGGTTTTTGTTAGCGGAGTAAAAAGGAAAAAAATAATCTTCACACATCACATTATATTCATTGCATATATTGTCCCAAGCAATTGACTAAAAAATTTATAATTTAATTTAGTAATAACTAATTACTTTATAATTTATACCTTCTGTTTACAAGTACCTGCATCGGTTTTTTTTTATTCAACAATTGCTGCATATGTTAGTACTAGATCAACTAAGCTGCGCATATTGGAATCCGTAAATTTAATCCTTTTACGAGGTGTAGTCATCTGTAGAATTTTATTAAAGGACCTCGCCATTTTCTTATGGAAAGTGGCCTTCAGTCAAAATGTCTAATTTTTTGATATGTATTAGTTCTTGTCGTACCCATCAATATTGTTCACAGGCACAAAGTCATCCTATGGCTAGTTTTAGAAATACAGGGTTTCAAATTACCTACTTTGCCATGTTCATTATTTTTGGTTTGAAAGTACTGATGTTCATTTTGTCTTCTAAATGCGAGTTTTACATCTTTATAGGACATGCAGTTGTACACAAAGGGTGCTATTCAATCTTATTTACAGGGTGATACACATTTTGACATTATAGTTTTTAAAAATAATTATTTTCTTTTATTACAGCCACATAATTTCTACTGTGAAAGACTCTTCATTGGATATGCTATTGTGGTTAAGTAAATAGTTATTAATATATATTATACAAGGTGATTCATAAGTTTTGTCCCAATCATCAATTCTTTGTAAAATCAAATAACGGAACCCTCTGTATGTAGGAATTGATTTTGACTTCATGTTATCCTTTAGTTAGACAGATTAGGCACTACTTAAGGTTATACAGGGTGATTCAATAATTTTACAAAATATTAAATATAACAATAAGTCGAAAAACCTTTCTTGTTTTCATCACCCTGTACCTAAAAATTGACTCGGTCAAGGTATATTAATTTTAAAATCTTCGAATACAGCATATTATAATGATTTTGTTCCTAAAGCTTCGTTTCAATTCTATGAGTAGATTTGCAGATAGAGTCTGGGAAGTTTCATCAAAACACGTCAAATGAAACTCTCAGCGTTTTAATCCTTATGGAAAGTGGCATTTGGTAAAAATGTATAATTTTATGATATGTATGAGCTTTCGACGTACTCATCAATATTGTTCATGAGTACAAAATCATGTGGCTAGCTAAAGTGTTGAAGTTTCAAAATACCACGATTCGCATGTTCATTATCTTTATTTGAAATTACTACGTTAATTTTTTCTTCAAAATGCGATTGCATTTATGGGATATGTAGATATATACAAAGAGTATAATTGATTCTTAGTTACAGGGTGATACACAGTTTAGCCTTATAGTTTTTTAAAACATTAATTTTGTTTTATAACAGCCACATAATTGCTACGGTGGAAGACCTTTCATTGGGTGTCATATTGTGTTAGTTAAGTTAATAGTTAAAAATGTATATTATACATGGTTATAAATATATATTATATAGGGTGATACATAAGTTTAGTCTCAAACTTCAACTCTTTTTAAAATCAAATAACAATAAAAAATTAGACATTTTAACCGAAGACCACTTTCCACAAGAAAATGGCGTGGTCCTTTGTCGTTCTAAGCACTCGGTGTGTAATCTTACCTTCACTGCCTTATATAATTACTTCAGAATTAAAAAGTAACGATATTATGTAAAAGTCTAATTATAACAATAACAAAACTAGCTTAACCAGAAAGCACAACAATAAACAATGTTATGGATTAAATTGGAATGTAAATAAAGAACGGTAAACGATATTGCAGTCAATATACCTATCTCATTGGTGGATTATCAACCGACGCAGATATTAACTGTAGAAAACATTATTCAATCGTGGGTTGTACAACCTTTTCTTAAATTCGTTTTATATAATGTAGTATAAATCAACCTACGGTTGATACTCGACCGACGGTTCATCAACCCTCGGTCGAATACACGTTCACACAACCGGTAAAAGTGCAATTGAACCTTAAAATTCAACCGACAGTTTAGACAAATTCCGTGTTATATAACATGACTGCAGTCGAAGTTCGCCAACCTGAGGTTAACATTCATTTATGAGTGTTGGCTACACTGTAGGTTCAATTGTAACCAATGAGGATTAAATATTTTCAGACTGTTTGACAGCTAACCCTACTTTATTGTCATTCGTTTCGTGTGTATGAAAAAGTTTCATCTTTAATATCCAGTTTAATTTACAATTATTAGTTGAATACGAAGTGGCTGCAAAAAGTAAGAGAATAATTTATTCCGACGCAGACTGTCATCGGCTTGATAATTATTAGTTATAGAAATACTACAGAGTGTAAGAAAGCTGATGCTACAACTTGGAAAAGGTAGGGCTGGACCACGGAAAAGTTACCACTTACATTTGTCTAGCAATCGTTTTTTGAACTGTTGGAATAGAGTAAAGGAACTTTTTTATGTCAATAAGACGTTCGTTTACAGTGGCGTATGATAAAGCAATTAATTAGTGCCAGAGTGACTGCCTATGGTGACAGCACTTTCATTTTAATCAAGTTCTTACGCCAATGATTTTCTATTGAATTACAATAGAAAAATGATAATGGTAACTTTTTCCTGGTCGCAATTGTACGTTAAATACATATTTTTCATTTTTACTTGGCTTTAATTTTTATTTATGAACCTCATACTTACTTGCAATACTTTATATACTATTTAAAATAACTATCTTAATTCTTGCAGAATGCTACTTGGGATTAAATTGCAGAAATCTACAATTCTGGTATAACGAAACCCAGAATTTCTGAATAGTCTAGTTGCATATATGATAATTCAATAAAGTAAGACTGCTTTATGACAAAATTAAAAGCATAATCACTTTTTCGGTGCAGGGGTTACAACCTAGTGAAGGTGATAGTGATATGATTGTGGAGGTGGTATGTTTTGATAAAAGTAGTACGTATTGTAACAGCATACATGAATTGTATGTGTTCTAAAAAATGATTTTATAGCTAACGTTAAAGCATGTGCAGGTATAGATCTTACTTCAGATAATTTTCCACAGATGATTTTGCACGACATAACATCTGAAGAGGTACTGACTAGTAGTACATCACAACCTTTAGAGGAGACAAGTCACGAAGTTAATAAAGGTAAAGTTATTTTTAAAAAGGTGTATTTTCCATTGCATTGTAAGGTTATATATGATTTAGTACCAAATTTAAGTAGTAACTTTAGTGTGTTTCAACAAAATTCCTTTTTTTCAAAAAGTTAAATGTTAAAATCAAAAAACATAGTTTTGCAAGTCAAGTGCAAAAAAGAGACACAGAAATAAACGAGGATGACGACATTGAAAATTTGAAGGTAAAGATGTTTTATTTAAAAACAGGATTCTTCATGGGAAGAAGCGTACCATAAAATGAAAATGAAAGAGGAAGAATTGTACAACCATAAAATAAAAAATCAGTTACTACAAAATGAAAGGTTAGAGCTTGGGATTAGAACAGTAAATTAGGAAATAATTAATAAATAACAAAATTTATCAGTTATCATGTACTCAATTAAATTCGTAAAACACATAATGAACCCTTCTCTAATATTATGACCGTTATTGTTAACAACAATATTATTTTGTTGTATCTCTTCAATGTTTAAATTTACATTTTAATCTTGAATAGGGTCTGCTTCATTCATACCGCACATGCTATTATTACAGATTTTGCTGTATTGAGGGACAGTCTTATACCAAGAGAGAAAGAACAGGGAATCGTCGTTTTAGTACATTAAATAATCTTTCAATTGGATTTCGACTCTTAATTTGAGATTCATTGAAAATTTGTTCGGCGTTCGTAACTGAATTAGCAATTGGTATTATTAGATATTTTTTTAAAGCATATCCCGAATCTACAAGCAGTACTGCATTACCAAACTCCTCAGTTTTCAATCCAGTGTGTAGCCTGCTGTTGTTAAGTATGGTCTATTCATGAGAGGAACCAGGCCATCGAGCAAAAATATCTCTAATCCATAAATCGGAATCTACAACTACTTGTACATTCAGTGACAAATGTCCTTTTCTATTTCTATAATATTCAAAACAAAATACTGCCTGGTGAAGTTATTTTTGTGTAGATATAGCCAATAGCACCTATAACTCGAGTAAATCTCGCAATGTTGTAAAACTTATTCTTAGTCGACTGTATTTTCTGCTGGTAACTTTATGTCATCTGGCGACAATGAGACTGTACTAGTAATTACTTTCTTTACAATCTGGTCTACTGTAGATTTGTGTACACCAGCAAAACCACCGATTGTTTGCATACAAGAAGTATCTGCTGCATGGATGTTATTGCGTGATTTCTGAAAATGAAAATGACACAATAAAATTATCATCAGCATATAATTATGTTGATTTTGTTTATTTTTTATTATAAAAATTGTTTAGCGAGTGCAGCCAAAAAATTGTTGCACCTATGATTTTGTTACACTCTCCTTCCACTTTTAATAATATATTTTCTATTAACGTTCATTATATTCTCTTACCAAATATAACACTTATGATTAATAGTCGATGATACCACTCGTTAAAACCTTCAGAAAATTGAACTCGTGCTTCGCACTCGTTCAATTTTCGTCGGTTTTCACTCGAGCTATCATTGATGATAATCATAATACTAGTTATATTATCCCCCATAACAGGGTGCTTGTCTTTTTTTCATTTTAATTCAAAACACTACAACAAAAGAGGCATATTTATGAAATCGTATTATCAATGAAGTAATTGAAATTAAAAAGTGTCCTAATTGATAAAATAAAAACACTTTATTTGGCACATAATTTCCCATTAATTGTGATTTAAACATAAAAAAATGCTTTAACTCTATAGATCATTGTTAGGCACAAGTACTGCTAAAACTGTTTTTGAACTTAGCAAATTCGTTTTCTTTTTCCAACGATAAAAATGGAAATAAAATTTAAAAAATTGATTTCTTTCTACCTTTTACATTTATTATTTATTATTATTAGCATTACAACATAGTTAACGATTTAACTAAAAGTAAACACGTAACACGTACATCAAAATAATACTATCTAATCATAGTTTAATAATTAATATAAAATCCTTCATTTTCAATATAAGCCTGCATTCTTCGACGCATGCTGCCCATTAGAATTTGGCAAAAGTTTCCAAAACGAACACTTTCCCAAATCGTACGAAAATTGTAACATTACAGCAGCAACAGTCCTTTCCATATCGACCCAAAGGTTCTGGATTGGATTTAAATCTGGAGATTTACTGCGCCTATGCAGCAATTCTATATTGCCAGCATTATCTGAGAACCAATCCATAAGCCGTCATGGACAAAAGTGATCGGTCCATCACGTTCTCCTGCGTATAAAATATTAATCGAAGGTAAAAGCACATCTTTCAATACTTCTATATCGAATGGAGTTAAACTCTGGCGGAGATACTTGCACCAATTCTCTAGATCTAGCGCTGCTCATATATCCTCATACTTCTGCTTGGTGCTAACGGCATAACGTATCTTTGATTATACCTCTGGCTATCGGGGCGCCATAAAGTGCCTGCAGCATTTAGCGCGATGACAGAAATCTAAACGCCCTAGCCAATTTTTGAATGAATTCTATTTTTATGTATACGTCTCGATATTGTCTTTTCACTAAATGGATTTGAAATCGCTTCTTAGCTTGAACGCAGTTAGTGAAAGGCGCATCATTAAGTTTACTATTTCTTGATCCTGTTGTATGGTGGTCACACGTGCCCGTCCAGGACGGTGAGTCAACTGTGACCGCCTTCTTCATATCGATCTCGCCATCTTCTTACTTGTCTTCTCTAAAATTACAAATCCAGTTAAAAAACGTGCAAAAAATGCAAGCAAAAATAATATGATCAAACTATGTAGTATACATACGTAACAAAATTACTTACCGATATCTTACATCGACGAGACACTTGGCTTATTGAAAGTCCACTATTCAATAAACCAAGAATAATTCCTTTGCTGTAACGAACTATCCGTTTGCCTTAAGTGCTGGGCATTTTTCTTCTGAAAATAAAGCTTCACAATATAGTTACGACAAAGTCAAGACGGGTTATAATTGAATATTTAATAATCATATGTTTATCTATTTATACCATATTTTCACAAAGTGATTTTAAATTCTATTGTTACTTGTACTAATTACATTTAATTACTTGAACGGTATTGCAAATTAATTGATTTCCGGCTTAACCTTTGTGCAATAATCGTAATTATAGTAAAAATAAAATATGCTGAATACACCAGAATAATAGTAAAATGCATTCTTATACTTTATACATTAATTGATTCCGATTACTTCCTAGATAAGTTGATAAGAAAAACATTTTAGTTGAATTGAAAAACGTTATAATTGCTAAAGTAAAAACTGATTGCTTGGCATACAATTTCCCATAGGTAAGGTGGTATTATTTCATTTACACACATCGCAAATGCTTTTCTAAGAAACCGGCCCACTTATGGGAAATTGAATCCTAAACCTTTATGAAAAACCAATTTGTTTGTATTGAATTTAACGAGTACTTTTCAATTTATTGGCTCTATATCGAGCGCTGTGGGGGTTTGGACCTGCTTTGTGCAACAAAACAATAGAAAATATACCTGACCAGTTTTGCATTTAAAGGGATGTGCAAAATTTATGTGAATTTGCAAACTACTTCCAGAATGGGCATTTTAATTGACGCCAGATGTACTAGTGTCTTCAATTTATTATAAATTAAAAACACTATAATACTGTAATATATGACAGATACCAAATATTGCATTTCCCTCCAACTACCAGTTAGACATTCCAAACTTAACCATAACTTATGGTTGAGTGAAACGGTGCTGTACCAAAAATTCAACCTTTAGCTGACGTTTATAATACCCTACACCTACCTTCCCATACTCAACCACACATTATAATACCGGTCCTTAATGTCATACTTACTTCTTGGACCGCAGATACTGATATCAGGGGGCCCCCATTCTATTTCTCCCTCTCGAAATACTGCAGTAAATTTAATACAAACTGCTGTGTTTGTGTGTGCAATGTTGTACCATGTGCAGACATAGGATGGCAGAGACTAAAATGAATAGTAGGAAAGGCGCAAATAAATAACAAAGAGAATAGTTCTGACAAGAACTGATTTAAAGTGTGTAACAAATGATGATTAAAAGAATGAAGAAGCAGTCAAAGGATAAATAAACATATGGAGGTTATGTATAGTGGTATTAGTCAAATGAGAACTAAATTCATATGCATATAAAACAAATCGATTTCGCGTTTATAGGTTTACTCCTTCTACTACATTTGCTTATTCAATATCGTATGTTGATTTCGTCAAATGCACTACCATTGTTCATCATCCTTATTTAATTCACTGTTTTATTTGGGAAGACAGTATAAGCAAATTGGATAGCTAAATTTCTAAATTAATGACGTAACGGTAAACACTCCTGGTGAGTATAATAAGCAGATCACAGTTTGACTGCCTTCTTTTGGAATATAAATGTTAATTAATACTTTTGCAAAACCATTCGTTCAAAGAATTTTTATTATCTGCATGATTTCTTTGAATAAAAATATCGCTTGTTTACAATGTTTACGAAAGATACTACTTTGTATTAAAATAATTACATGAATAACCCATTAAAAAGAGAGAGGACAGTTATTAAGGAATGCGGTCCTTTCAGAACTATTGTTGCTTATATGCGACTTTCCACAATATTAATAATGAGAATAATTTCTTGCTTTTAATAATGGTCTTTATTTACTTCGAATTATATAATATTGTGTAAAATTAAAGATTTAATTGAATACAACGTTATATTTCACAAGCTAAATGGATGATAATTAATGTACACATTTTCAAAGTTACATTGATGAATCATCTAATATTATAAAGCACTTTTGTTATTAAACCGAATATTTTTACACATTTTTACACTTGCTAAATAACAAAAAAATTCCGCAAAATCTGTTCGCTTACACACACGAGAAAAGTTTTATACCATAATTGATTTTCTACCAAAAACGGATTTGCTTTGAGTTTGTAATAAAAGTCACTGCCTTAACATCTAGATATACGCTATGGGTGCAAAGTTTGTGTATATTGGATTTTCCCATTAAACGGTGATTAAATTTGTAGGTGATATTATTTTTGTCTTTTCATGTGTGCTTTATACGTAACTTTGGATAAAAAGAGATTACATTTTATGTTCAGGTCAATAATTACTTAATAAAACGCTTGACTCAAAAAATAGTGAAACTTTTTATTTTACTTTACTTTTAACTGGGTATCTCGTCAAAGCTAACTGCGTTCAATTAAATTCACTCATTCTTTTAGTGCGTCGAGCTTAGATTATAGAGGTTAAAATAACTTTGATCCAGTTTAATGCGGGTAAGATTGTCTGTTATTAATGTTTGACAAGAACTACACGATTTCTTTTTCACCTTTGAGCTTGGCCGTGAATCAACCGTTTTGTGTAAATCGATGATTTTTTTATCAGGAAATGTCTATAGTTAAAGCCAAACAAAATGGCGCGCACGTCATCAATGACGCATTTCCATGTCTTATGTGGCTACGTTTCCGTCGCAAATTGTATAATAAGATTTGTAAAAAAAAAACAACTCTAAAGGTAATGCAATTAATATAATACTTTTGAGATAAAATAATGGATGTGCACAAACTTGTTTTTGTTGGGACGCCTCTCAATGTAAAATTTTGTGATGAAATTTTAATCAACAAGCCAGCAAGTAACGACGTACCCCTAGTCACTTTCAGATATGGTGCTGTGTTGCCGTCTTTTATTCATTGATATTTTGAGGTTACGGGTGACATTATTCTGGCAGGCATATTTCATTGATTTTTGTCCTCAACAATTTGTAATAATGAGATCTGTATTTTCATTCCTGGGTTGCCAAAATGCCCAAGCAAATGGATAGTCGATGCAAAGACAAATCCGGATTAAAATGACAATTTCTAAATCAATAATGTTACTGCACGGTAGGGGTGAGTTTTTGAACAGATTTTTATACCCAGTGGTTTGATTATTAATAATGGATAAAGACAGTAATAAACTAACCAGTAGAATTTTTGTAACGTGTAGAAAAGGCGCGTAAATAACATTTGGGTTTGCTATAGGATCGAACTTCTACGAAAAAATATGGCTCTTTTAGACCCATACCAGATGTGATTGTTAAACTCGTAGAGTTGTAAAGTAAACTTAAAGCACAAACACCACCCTTTTGTCTTGAACTCAAACAGGTAAACATTTTTGTAATAACAATGAATTATAGAGCACCGATAAATAACTTATTTTATCCCACGCTTGCTCGGAAAGATAGACCAGATCTGATTTATAAAAATGTACAGCTTTGTATTTAATTTAACCCCTTTCTGTAAGAAACCCAAGCGTAAGCATTATCATAAGAATCATTTTATTAGCTTAAATGATAAAAATAAATAACTGAATCGAATCCTTAATCCAAAGTATAAAAAGCAAATAAATTGATAAAATAAACAAATAACTAGCTGTAATTTGTAATCGGAATTCTAAATTAAATACTTTTTCTTTTCTCAAATAAATGAAAGCCAGTCTCGTAGGGAACAATCTAATTTAAATACAAAGTACGATAATTTTGAATAGATTTTTGTCGGTTTAAATATTAATAATAATAATCAAAACAGTAGAATTTTTGTGATGTGTTAAATGGTTCTTTAAATAAATAAAAAATATCTAAGATTGCTATAGGATTGAATTTAAACGAAAAAATACGGTTCCTTTAAACCTATACCAGACCACCGATGAAGCTCATAATATCGAATACCTGGTAGTGTTTAAAAGTTAATCCAATTTTATTTTTGGTACTATATTAAATTTTTAGGTTTAATTATAACATTATTTTTCATATTATTTTATATTACATTTTTCTTGGACAGCAAATTTAAAATTAAATCTAACTTTTACCATTGTTACTATATTTAATTTTAATTGTAATTACTTGACCCTAAAAATAGGTAATTAAAGTCGAGAGGGTTAACGGGGTCATTATCTTATTTATTATTACCCTTCAATTAACTGAAATGGAAGTTAAAAAAATAGAAAAGTTAAGTTTCACGACAATAATAAACAGATTTGATTAGTTTAAAATGGCAACAATATGCAAGTTGGAACCTAAATAATAAACCAAAGTAAACATTTTATTTCAATCTTAATGCTTTCAACACCTTCGAAACTAACCGTAAACAGATTGGAGTACTATACAACTTATGCACGATCTTTTTAATTAGGATAATGAATATCCTGTTTTGTTTTCAGTACAATTACTTTATTCAGCAATCGTACGAAAAATTTTTTTTCTTGTATGATGCAATGTAAACTAATTAATGTTTCCTTTTCAGCTCTAATATTCTACAACTTCATAGGTGGAAGTCATGTATACCCCATGCAGCCCGGTGCAATACCACCACCTTTACCATGGGCTCATTAATATTGGTGCTCCAATTTTCTGAGCTCGGTAAGTGCTGCCGGTCGCTTCCTCCTTTATTCCTTATGTACTCGCCAACACATACTAGCCAACCGTGGCGTTTTAACGGCTAAATCCTTAAAATGACGAGTTCTAAAACAGACGATATACCCTAGGTGAGTAGGGCGAGACGTCCCACATCGGTTCGTCAATCCGTCCCAATAATTCTGGGGAGGGGACAAAAATTCGTCAATGCCAAAATCAAGACTAAGAAGAGCAAGATTTGCAAGGGATAAAATTCTGCCCCATTCGGACGCCCGGGAGGGCAGGACTCAAGCAACCTCGGTTATCGAAAGTACCAACATCCGGATTCATTATTGCAACATACGTGGTATCAAGTTGAATCTTAATGCTGTTCACCAACACCTTGAACAAGTTCAACCGGACATTCTGTTTCTATCAGAAACAAAAGTCTCTCCTGGAAGCACTGATTCGCCTGATCTGCAATTTTCCAGACACAACCTCCACTTTAACTTTCACGTTAAAGGCGCAGTATGTTCGTATACCAAGGATAGCGTAGGTTGTAAAAGGATGCCCACTTTAGAAAACATCAAATTTGACACGATTTGGTTCAAACATTCTGTGCCCCCATTTGTGAAATTCTGCTATTGTTTGTATAGGTCTCCCAATTATAACCACTTACAAGATCTTTTTGATTACCTTAGTCTGAAAATAGACCACCTCTTATCACAGTTTCCATCTTGCGATATTTCAATTTTGGGAGATTTTAATGCCCAAAAATGTAATTGGCTTCAATTTTCATCTACTAATAATCCCGCAGGTCATCGTCCAGAAGCATTTTCTGTTTCCTGTTATCTCACACAAATCATTTCCGAACCAACCAGAATCCCTGACAACTCTAGCCAAACTCCACATCTCCTGAACCTATTCCTTACAACTAACCCACTTTTTTTATTAAACAAGAGTAATTTCCGCACTTGGTCAATCAGACCACTGCCTAATCGAAATAACATCCTCTGTACCCAATCCCACTGTTACTAGAAAAACAGATAGAACTATGTGGTGCTTTAAATCAGCTAACTGGAGCGAACTGCAAGATTTTATTGCAACCTTCCCCTGGCGTGAGTATTGCTTTAAACCATCCTTCTCTTCAAACATTACTCTTTCAATAACTGAAGTTATCTTGATAGGTATAGAGTTATGCATTCCCAAAAAAACATAATCGCGTAGGTCATGTCCGTTCCCAACCCTAGTTTAATAGGTCTTGCACTGATACGTTATCGCAAAAGCATAAACCTTATACCAAATGGAAATCAAATAAATTTATCGAAAATCACGTCAACTATATTGCCGCAAGTAATAGTTACAAAATCATGTCCTTTAGGTGGTCGTAAATTTTAGTCATTAGCTAAATCCATCAATAAAAACTTAAGTACATCTTCCTTTCCTCCCATGACGTCCCGCGATGGAGGTGTTGTAGCTGATCCTGCTCAAAAAGTCAACCTTTTTGTCGATTGCTTTGCTCAAATTCATGTCTCAATGATTCTGTTAAAACTGTGCCGTCACCAAAATCTACCCTATACGCTACTAAACCAATCAACTTTAGTTACAAGCTCCTGGAATCAATTATCAATAAACTTGACTCAAACAAGGCGACTTGCCCTGACGGTATACCAGCTATCGTCCTTAAAAAATGTTACCGCGAGCAAATACCTGTATTGTCCAAACTCTTTTCGATCTCCATGTAATCTGGTAGTTGGAAAATGTCCAACCTATTCCTAAAAAGGGCGATAAAACCGATCCCTCAAACTATCGACCAATAACTATCACTTCCATTCTGTATCATGGAGAAAACCATCAACCACCAAGCTCCTCTTCCATATCTTTTCTCTGCTTTTTTTGTTGTAATTCCCCAGTTTAATCTAAATCTTCATCTAAAGATATCACTGCAAAATTTTGAAATCCACTTGGATGTTTAATTTTACTTCGATCTCTGTCTCAGTCCTTCTTTTACTGATTCATCTCTGTCACATGTTGTGTCCGCTTCATCTAGTATTGTTTTCGTTATCACAACTTCTTCAGTATTTTCCACCTGTTCTGTTGGTGTAGAATTTTCATCGGCCTTCATTACTAATTACAGTACTTTTCTTGTTAGTTCAATTTTATTATCTTTTGAAAAATATATTCTGTATGCTTTTGCTTCGTCATAGTATCCTACAAATATTCCTTGTCGACACTTTGCATCCCATTTCTTGCGGTTTTCTTTTGGAATATGTGCATATACTACAGTTCCAAAAGCTTTTCAATGTAGCTGGGTTTCTTGTCGAAGTATAATTCAAATGGCGTTTTATCAGGTACAGAAATTGTTCCTGTCCGATTGGGAACATACACAACTATGTTTGTTACCTCTGCCCATAATTTCTTCTCAAAATTTGGACCATGCAGTAATGTTCTTGCAACTTCAACAACTGTCCTATTCTCCCTTTCTGAAGATCCATTTTGCTCTGTTGTAAAAGTACAAGTGGGCTATTGTCGTATCCCATACTGGCTAAGAAGGTTCTTGACGTTTTGGTTTTTGAATTCAGTTCCATTGGCTAACGTAATTATCTCGATCTTCTGATTGATGTCTTTCTCACACATCGGAATATATTCTTCTAGTTTTTCGATTACTTCATCTTTAGTCCTAAAAAATAAAGTGTTTAGTAATAGAAATAATCATCTTTCAACAGAAGTGTTTTGAACCACCTATTGAAATGTTCTCCATGGGACCACAAAGAGCAGCGTGAATAATTTCACCTGGTTTACTCGTTTTTGTATTAAATGAATAGAATGGTTGTCGGTGTTGCTTACCAAGCAGACATGGTTCACATTGAAAATATTCTTCACTTTCCACATTCAATCCTTTGCTTTTTAGACCTTTCTTACAATATGCAAGGTTTTGGTGTACCAACTTTTGGTGCCACTATTCTAACAATTGGGTTTTTGTACTAGACTACATAGCCACATCATCTTCTCTAACTTTAAAATGTAAAACGTGTATATTATTTCTTTGTTACCAAAACCTGACTACTTTATTTTCTTTTAAAAATTTGCAGCTACCTTTTTCAGATATCACATCATAGCCTTTATCGCTGACTACACTTGTCGAAAACAAATTACATTTTATTTTTGGCACACGCAAGACATTTCCAATTATGCAATTATTCCATTCATTATTTCTACCAAGAACTTTAACTGAAATGTTGCCTCATCCAACTGCTCGCAACTTTGTTCCATCATGATGTGACGACATATGGCGACTCGCACCATTGTCTCGTATCCAATCTCATCTATCAGTTAAACTATTATTAATAGATGTAAAAGCAGTTTTGTTCTCATTTTTGTTATTACCTGGTTTTCTTTGAAATTCTCTATCCTGAACCATCAATCTCCTGCCCACTGACCTGGTTTTTTGTGCAATAATGGCACTTACCGCTCATTTGCGATTTATTTCTGTACTTTTCAGTCCTGTCCGTATTAAATTCAGCATCTCTTGTCTCAAATGCACCGGCATTACTTATGGAACTGTCCCAAGCTGAGTGAAAATGGTTGTATTTATCTGGAAGGATCATTACTATTTTATTAACTAGCATATTTTCCCTTAGAGCTTCTCCACAATCCTTCAATTCAAAACTTAAGTTATCCAGATCAGCTATATGCTTCGCAACACCTTCATTTTATATACATAAGCATAAAACCGTTGATTGAAACTAATTTTTCAATCAACGATAAAACTAAGATATATATATATATATATATATATATATATATATATATATATATATATATATATAAGCATAAAACAAAGATATGTATATTGTTTTCCTTTGATTCTCCATACACGGCTTGTATCCTTGAACACATCCTGGTTGCATTTTGATAGACTATGAGATGGGTAATGGTTTTTTTCCTATAGTTACATTTATTTTCAGCCCCTTGAGATCATCCTCATCTCATTCCCTTTTTTCTGCATCAGATCCACTTCGTTTAAATACCACTCACTAGATCGAACAGTCCTTATAGTTTTTACAGAATTCCGACTTGAAATTTCCAAGCAGCATCGTTGTTTCCGTTACTGTCCAAACTGACGATTCTTTTCAGTTCAATTGACACCCATCTTCACAGACGTTTTTAGGTGTTTATAGTCCAACAAAACGGCTTCTCAAATTAGTCAAATCTGCTTACGTTAAAAAAAAACTCCACCCACCGGTAGTTCACTCACCCAATATAGGCATGAACTGAGCCCATAACCTGTAGAAAGTGGAATTTTCGTATGATTTGACTAATGTATTTATTGAACACAAAATTAACACAGATTTTTCTACTGCAAAATATTAATTAATTGGACGTTTTGTTACTAATTACATTTTTTTTGTGGGGAATTGTTACAGTATTGACAACTTAAAATTATGGCGGTGAATTCAAACACATATTAAACACTACTTTAACACTAATTGATGGAAGGTTACTAACAATAGTGGTATATAATAATGATAATACCGGCGATAATGACGACAATGACGATGATGACAGTGATGACAATGAAGACGATGATGACTATGATGGCAATTATGACGATGATCGCAACGATGATACTAACAATAATAAAAATAATAATAATAATTATTATTATTATTATTATTTACTTACAATGAAGCGTACAAAAAATTCCGAAACTTAATAAGTAATGAAATTAGGGATGTAAAAAACGAGTACTTAAAGAAAAGATTTTTAGAATGTAATAAAACCAACATGTGGAACGAAATTAATTACATACTAACGAAGAAAAAAAGTAAAAACGTCGATCAAGATATAAGAAATACTATTGGTAAAACTACAACCGAGATGGAAATAGTAAACAATTTTGCAGCAACTTTTTAAGAAGAAAGTGAAAAAATAAGTAATACATGCCATCATAAACATAAGTATTCATTGAAAACTACTAACGAACGGTTTTATTCTTTTTTTCTACCAAAATGCAACAAAACTAACATTTTTGATATAGTAAATTATCGTTTACGTGTAAAAATTTCTCCTGGTTACGACGACATAAGATCAATCGATTTAAAAAACAATATAAAACATTTTGTAGAACTAATTGTTGACCTCCTAAATCAATCCGTTAAACAAGGAGCTTTTCCAGAACTATTCAAGGTATCAGTAATAAGACCAATATATAAAAAGGGAGACAAATTGGATTACGGAAATTATAGGCCGATAAGTATACTATCGACACTAGAAAATAACATTATACACGCAAATCAATACGGATTTCAGAAGGGGAAAAGCACAGAAAAGTTACTAATAAAATTTACAGAATGCATTAACACGAAACTTAATAAAAATGAGAACACAATAGCAATATTTATAGACTTTGCAAAAGCTATTGATACTGTTAACCACACTATTCTTTTGCAAAGTTTACAGAAAATCGGAATAGAACGCAAGGAGTACAGATGGTTTGATAGTTATCTAATCAAACGGTATTTTACAGTAAAGTTGGGCAAAACACAAAGTACGATGAGGCAAACAACAAACGGTGTACCACAAGGTAGCAACCTTGGACCACTACTATTTTTAATTTATGTAAATGATATTTACAAATCAATTAGGCAAGGAAGCATCTATATGTATGCGGATGACGCGATTCTCTTTTACTCGCACCGTGATTTCCTTACTAGCGAAAAAGTAGTCCAAACCGAATTAAATGCAGTTGTTAATTGGGCTCATGGGAAAAGGCTTTTTATTAATACAGAAAAAACGGTATTAATTACCTTTAGAACACCTCATATGGAAAAACCTCCTAAAGCGAACATTAAAATTCACACTTGCGTATGTTTACCGAACAAACAAAACTGTAAATGTAAAATAATTGAAACTGTAAATAGTACAATGTATCTGGGATATAACCTTGATAGTAACCTAAAATATAATAAGCACATAGACTACATCCATGAAAAGATTAAAAAGACGGTTGGAATTCTGTACATATTAAGCAATATAACAGACGAAAGCACAAGAATAATTATTTATAAATCACTGGTGGAGTCGATACTTCGGTATGGGGTACAAATTTGGGGTTGCGCAGAGCACATCCATATTAACAAACTGGAAAATCTACAACGTAAAATATTAAAGTCATTATATAAAAGAACGGCAAGCAAGAAAGAATTATTGGAACAGTTTGGAACATTACCTCCTACAGGATTTTATAAATACCTACACCTTGTTGAACATTTTGCAACAACAGAACATGCTTACAACACACGCAAAACGAGATTGTATGTACCATATTACTACAACAATTACGGTACTATGAACTTTGAAATGTGCCATTCCTTCCCTATTCAATTCTGTACCAGAATATGTAAATCAACGGGCAATAAGTTCTTTTACAAAAGAAGTAAAAACTTGGTTACAAGACAGTTAAAACGTTCAAAATTTATTTTATTCTTATTTATTTTTCTTTCTTCTTCTTTTGTCATACCCACAATGTTTAGCAATTATTATACTTTGTTACAAATTTGATGAAACTGTATACTTAGAATAAGCGTTAGAATAAATTTTAATTAAATTTAAGTGTATATTGTGCAAATGTCATATTACGTAAGTAAGCACCAACTATCAAGTCATAGACTTAGCTGGACCTCATAATGTATATATTATTAAATAAATAAATTCAAATTCAAATAAATTCAAATTCAAATTATCGTTACTATTATTATTATTAATTTTTTTTTTGTTTGTTTGCACGTCGACTGCTATGGTCATTAGTGCCTTTTATATATTTTATAGTTTGTTAAACAAGTGAATTGCTTTCAGAAATTGCAATACATTTCTTATACTTCGATGTCTAAGAAGTTAGTCCCCAGTGCGTTTGGTATGCAATATAGCTTACGTTGTGGAGCGTAAATTGGGCATGTGCTGATTATGTGCCCAATGCTTAAAGGCGTTAAGCAATTTTCACATCTTGGTGGATGTGTATTTAATCGTAGATGTCTATGCGTTAGATCTGTGTGCCCAATTCGAATCCTATGGATAATACTGCTTTCCATTCTGGAGAAGCATGTGGCTAACTTCCATTTATCAACAGTGGGCTTTATATTCCTTAATTTACATGTTGACCTGGTCCAGCTGTCTTGTCATTTTGATTTAATTTTTTGTTTTATAAATTTGGCAATATTTGAATGAATTGCGATGTCTACCTTGTTTAAAGCATCTTTTGTTGCATTACGGGCAGTTAGATCCGCTCTTTCATTTCCCTTAATCTCCACGTGGCTAGGGACCCATAAAAATACAGTTTTACGCCCCAGATTGTTAAGATGTGTAATAGTGGACAAGATCATCTGTATTATAGGATTTACTGCATGTTGGTTTTGGAGACTCATAAGAGCGCTATACGAGTCGCTCACAATCACAAATTTGGTCCAACTATTTGCATACTCACAGTAACGAAGGGCTTGCCAAATAGCATAGAGCTCCGCATTATATATTGACATATGTGTCGGCAGTGGCCAGCTGTACTCTATACTGTTAACGGAGAAGGCGCATCCTACACCTCCATTATGTTTTGATCCGTCGGTGAATAGCGTCAGATGGTCATTAATATTAGCGAGTATTTCATTAACTTCTGTATGAAAAATGGCTGTAGCGGTATTTGCCTTTTTATATTTGGATAACTGAGTGCACACGTTAATCTGAGGGACCAACCACGGTGATATTTCCAGTGGTCCTAGCGGAAGCATGTGTGGTAGCGTTTCGTGAATTGTCTCTAAAGCATTTTTAATATTATACCACAGAGGTTTATGTAGCCTTTGTCTAGTTTGACACATACCTTCACTCCTAAACAATATTTTATAATTTTGGTGATCTGTTTGTGCTTTTATCTTGCAGGCGTATGCTGGAATCCTGTGAGTATGGTGTAAATGCAGTGGAATTAGGCCAGATTCGCTAGACAGACTATCACTTGCGCTAGTCTAGAATGCTCCTAAGCAGTATCTCATACCTGCATTTTGTATCACCTCTAGGGACTTTAACGTGCTTTTTGATGCTGAGGAATACGCTTCGCATCCATAGTCTATTTTGGATTGCACGAGAGATTTGTAAATTTTAAGTATCACTTCTGAGTCCGCTCCCCATCGGGTATTAGCTAGCACTCTAATAACATTTAATGACGCTTTACACTGCATGACTAAGTTATCAATGTGCTCTTTCCAGGTAAGCGTGGGGTTTAATGTTAGCCCTAAAAATACACCGCGGTCTTTACATTGGATATATCTGTTGTTTAATTTGAGAAGAGGACCATAATGTGGTTTTCTCAATTTGCAAAAGTGCATGTAATAGGTCTTTTCTGATGACAGATTAAATCCCATATTATCTGAACGTGCAGATATGGGGTCAATAGCTTGCTGCAGTTTTGTATTGATTTCTGCTATTGTAGGAGCGGAATAGAGTAGTGCTAGATCATCAACATACAGGTAAGTATTTATGTCAGATGGAAGAGAAGATATTAAATGGTTAATTGCAATTAAAAATAGCGTTACGCTCAGTGTTGATCCCTGAGGTATGCCGTTCTCTAAAATCCTGGGAGATGATAGGTGGTTATTTACTCGGACTCGAAACAATCGTTGCTCAAGGAATTAATAAATTTGAGTAGGTTTCCCCTAAAGCCCCATTCATACAATCTTTGTAATATACCATGTCTCCACGTCATATCGAAAGCCTCCTCTACGTCGAAAAAAACCGCAACAGCATGGTGTCTGCGTGAGAAGGCTTCCAGAACAGCATTCTGTAGATGAACAAGATGGTCTATGGTTGACCGAAATTTTCGATATCCAGCTTGGCAGTTTGACAGTAATTCACGTTTTTCTAATACCCACATTAACCTAGAGCTGACCATTCGTTCAATGATTTTAGCCATACAGGAGGTCAAACTAATTGGCCTATAGCTCGCAACTAAGTAAGGATTTCTTCCATTTTTTAATATCGGGATTATTATCACTTCTTTCCAACTGGAAGGATAATTTCCTTCGGCCCACGTTGAATTAAAAGAATTTAGAAGCAGCATCTTATATTCATCGGTAAGATGTAACATTTCATATTTTATCATATCTGCACCAGGAGAAGAATCTTTGTTAATATTAAGAGCATTTTCTAGTTCATTGATGGAGAACGGTACGTTGTATTCGTTATTATTTGTGTCTGTAAAATCTAACGTAAGTTCTCTTGTAGATCTTGTAGCTTCAAAAGAATGACTATAATTTACCGAACTACTGGCTTGTTGAAATTGGTCAGCAAACAGTTCGGCAACCTGCTCAGAATTATTAGTTACAGTGTTATTGTGCTCTAACTGTATAGGGCATGTTGTGTACTTGCCCGATATAGCTTTTATTTTATTCCACACCAGAGAGTTAGTTGTGTCTCGTGTTATAGACGATACAAAGTTACTCCACGAATCCCCTTTACTTTGTAGAATGATTCGTCTGGCAGTTGCCCGTGCTTTTTTAAACGATATTAGGTTATCATCTGTAGGATGTTTTCGAAACAAGTTCAACGCCAGTTTTTTTCATTTTTATTGCTTCAATTACTTTTTTATTCCACCACGGTACCCTGTGTTTAGTGGATTTCCCTCCACTTTTTGGGATGGCAGCGTTGGCCGCGTTTATAATACCACTGGTAATATTATGTATGCTTAGCAAAGCAGGGTATAGATCAGTTGGTACGGTGAGGTGAGGTTGGAAGGTATCCCATCGAGCCGATGACATTTTCCAGCGAGTTGAGCTTACTACAGGCATGTTGCGCTGCTCAGTTTCAATTATTATGGGAAACTAGTCAATGTGGTAAAGATCATCGGTTACTTGCCATGAAAACGAATTGGCGATGCGGGCAGATACCATGGTTATATCTATGGCGTTTGATCTGTTGCAAAGGTGAGTGTTTTCACCAGTGTTCAATAGGAATAGATTATTTATATCGATTATATTTTGCAGTGCTTCTCCTTTAGTATCGGTGCGCGTTGATCCCCACAAACGACTGTGAGCATTAAAATCGCCCAAGCGCATGTATGGACCAGGTAGCTGAGCTATAATGTCTTGGATGTGATGCTCCTACCAATTACTATTTGGTAAATAGATGTTGCCGATAACTAATTTTATTGGTGCAGTTATCTGGACAGCAACTACTTGAAGATGCGTCCTAAGTGGTATAGTACTGAATTGCACGTCTTCACTAATAAGTACTGCGACTCCGCCTCTAGCTCTTAAGTTAGGAACAACATCCTTTCTAACTAACTTATACCTGTGTAGAAGGTAAGGCTGGTTTGGTTTTAAATGTGTTTCCTGGAGGCAGAGGCATATAGGGTTATATTCGTTAACCATGAGCTTGAGTTCACAGTAATGATGTATAATACCATTGCAATTCCATTGTACAATTGCACCCATAATTGGTTTCTTAAAATGTAATTGATAAGTGTCTTAAGTATCAATTAACGAATAAATAAATTAGGACGAATACGAATAAATATAAATATAAATATAAATATGAATATATAAGACGGCACACTTAACGAATATATAAATTAGGACGAATACGAATAAATATAAATATAAATATGAATATAAAAGACGCCACATGTAAACATTAACTAAAAATATCACAGATTAAATATATCACAGGTATGAAGATAGAACAAATTTATAATTATGTAATATCACAGATAATTGATCACAGCCGCTATTTAGTAACACTCCTCATCGTTCTCAGCGCCTGAGGCACGCGAGGGTGGTTTCCTAAGTTTGCCTTTTGGCCATCCCACTTTCCCTTTTACCTTTGTTTGGGATGCATTAGCGCCCGATGACATATTGTCTTCTTCGGAAACGGACCCTTGCTTCTCAGTACTGCGTTTCCGCTTTTCCTTATTTTGGATTGCTAAGTGTTGAGTAGATGGCATTACAAACGAACTCGGTTGATTATCCTCAACTGATTTTGGAATTAAAGGTGTAATTGCCCCGATTAAAAGAGGTAAAAGCTCTTTTGCTAATGCAGGGACTTCAACCTTAGACGATACAGCAGCAGACGAAGCTGCCTTAGCATATGTGACATCCGCGGTTGTGACAGATGTCAAGATTTTTCTTTTCGCTTCCAGGTAAGTAATGTTTTCTTTTACCCGAACTTCCTGGATGGCACATTCCTGCTTATAGATTGGGCAGTTTGGAGCTAGAGCAATTTTTCTTTTCGCTTCCAGGTAAGTAATGTTTTCTTTTACCCGAACTTCCTGGATGGCACATTCCTGCTTATAGATTGGGCAGTTTGAAGCTCGAGCAGAATGAGCCCCTCCACAATTGCTGCATGTGATGGGTTCCACGCATGGAACACCATCGTGAGATGGTTTGCCACAAACACATAAATCTTCCTCTAATGCACATCTAGAAGACGTGTGCCCAAATTTATTGCACCGAAAACACCTCATTGGTGGTGGTACGTATAAACGAACACTCAATGAGTAGAATGCAACCTTAATGGTTTTCGGTAATATTGGGGTGTTGAAAGTTAATATGTGGTTTGGAGTATCCACAAGTTCCCCATTCCTCCTGGCTTTTATTCTTCTTACCTCAATTACCCTTTGACCACTTAATTCCTCGCAAATACCATCGATTGGGCAATTTAATAAATCGTGACAAAAAGTAACACTATTAGTGGAGTTGATCGGCCTATTTCCACAGTTTATGCTTTTTGAGCGCGACATTTCGGAAGCGGACTCTGCTTCCGTCATCAGGCTTAGTCCTGAGAAGAACTGTTTTCGCACTTGAGTCGAATTCATATGTTATATAATTTTTTCTCAAGCACTTGACTACTCTTAGATTCGAACCTGGTACCTTTCACTTACTAGTCTGACACCTTTGCCACTGAGCCACGGAGTAATCCAATATATATATATATATATATATATATATATATATATATATATATATATATAAACTTTTTCTTGTGGTTGCGCAGAAGTTTATTGCGCATGTTGCGCAGTAACTTCTTCCGCAGGTGTATTGCGCTTAAGCTCTTCGCGCATTATTGGCATCCATATGGGTTTCATTTCTACACTAGCTTGGCTTATTGGATTTTCTGCTAGTGCGATGTATGTGGCTTCCTTGAGTTTTCGACGAGTTGTGTTCTCATCCTTTGCCACTATTTGTATGTTATCCCATTGGATGTGGTGGTCTTCATTCCAGACATGTTCGGCGATTCTTGATCTTTCTATTTCGCCCTTGCGGACGTTGTTCTTGTGTTCCTGTGTTCTCACTTTGAGTGGTCTATTGCTCTCTCCTATGTATGCTCTGCCGCATTCGCATGGTAAGTTATATACACAATTCTTGGAATTCTGATCTTCATTGTATGGTTTTGTAAAGGGACGCCGTCAGACATCCCGATTTTTTATTATTTTTAATTAGTTCCCAAAGTTTATTAACAAGACGCCGTCCTTTATAAAATTTTCCGATCATGATTAATTATTTGCTAAGTAAAATACCAGTACTGATTCACAGAATTTAGTAAGATAACGTGACGCGCTAAATGCACAGGTGCAAGACATTATAAAGATTCGTAGAAGTTCTAGTAAAATTAAACAGATTTCATAACGTTGCATATAATTGCACAATAATTAATCATGCATCCTCCTCCAGACGTAAAATCCCAAAACGTTTAAAAGTTTGGATACGTCAGAGCATCTTCCACCAATCCGGGCTTACGGAAGCTCACCAAAAGTTTGGTAACCACCCTTGCGAATTATATATAAAACGCGGCACGCGCTGCTGAGGAGCCTTTTTTTGTTTAGTTTTCTTAGCTGTCTTCAAGCTTCTAAATCTTACAGAAGAATTCGAATCGAAACCGTGTGCTATAAATCGCGTTCGCGCCGACTACTACCTGTTGTAAACCAGCCGCCTGAAACCGCCGTCCGAGTAGAAACCGCGACTCCGCGACTTGATAGCATCACCGAAGTTAAAAGGTTAGAGTTGCAGAAATCTAACGTTGAAAGTACGTAAGTTGAGATACCTGGTTATAGGGATATGCAGGGTTGTAAGCCCGACGTACTCTTCTGTTACCAGACGTATTCTTCTAGTACTAGACATACACACCTACACAGTGGAGTTTGAAGGGTAGTTGCCCGACATTCCATTTGACAGAACGAGATCCTACTGTTTAGTATAACGGGTGGTTTGCCCAGATTACTACCAAAGGAGATCCACATATACACACCTACACAGTGGAGTTTGAAGGGTAGTTGCCCGACATTCCATTTGACAGAACGAGATCCTACTGTTTAGTATAACGGGTGGTTTGCCCAGATTACTACCAAAGGAGATCCACATATACACACCTACACAGTGGAGTTTGAAGGGTAGTTGCCCGACATTCCATTTGACAGAACGAGATCCTACTGTTTAGTATAACGGGTGGTTTGCCCAGATTACTGACAAAGGAGATCCACCTACATAAATTTACACAAACACCACCACACAATACACCTCGACAAACGTACCATCGACCGCCAGATACCTGTAATTAAAACCTCGTCGGAAGATTGAGTAGAACACCTCGTTAACGCCGTAAATCCAGTAATATAGAAACGTAACCGTAAACACGAGACGTGTCCGTCAGTAGTAAACAACCACCTGTAAAGTAAACGAAATCACCACCGCCGCCACCGTAAGAACGTAAGTTGCACCTTTGACAAGCATTAAGATTGTTACCCGTAAACCAGAGACTACCGGATAGTTTCTTGTGTTAAATAAACCAAATCGTGATTGTTAAACGCGAAAGAAAGGATTTTACTTTAAAATAGAAAACGAAGGTTTTATATTTTAAAACACGGCCAACATAACAAAAGCTTTTAATTTTTATCTTGTTTAAATAAAAACCGGTATAAGATAATTAATATCGTAAAAAGAAATATAAATTCCGCAGCTACCGTATAAACGCTATTTTCATAAGAAAAGCTTTCATTTATTTAAACCGGCAAAATTGAATGTAAATGGGAATGAGTTTGTTTTCGTAAGAAAAGCAGGTATAAAATTATACACTGATAACCGACCGCTTTAAAATATCGATTATTCTTTAAAGGCAGAGTATTGAACCCATCTTATCGCGCACGTGTTTATATCGCGTTATCTGACTACCTGCTTCTGTATGCTATACAGGGACGTATTCAGGTAAAATTATTTATTTATTTATATTAGAAATTAACCAATATACATTGAAACAGTTCAAAGACGGAAACTAAAAGTCAAAACCCCAACCCTTCTATTAACGTCACATTACAGAAACTACAGAGGACCACCTGACTGCAGATCACCTGAGGAAGGAAGAGTGTTTACATCTGGCGCCTAAAGACCACCTGAAGAAGAAAGAGTTACAAATTTGCCTGTATCTATATCTTAAGTTACATAATATAGAAATATAAATAAATAGGGAATAAAGTATATGTATATATGAACCTTTGTAATCTATTTGTTCAACGTGTTAAGAGCCCGAATAACGAACCCCGATCCTTATTTTGCAAGTACAAAATTCCGACTGAGCTAGAAAAGGAAAAGTAAGAATTATTAATTAGTAGTGGTAATTAAAGTAAACATTTGAGCATTTACGTTTGACACCGAACATAGTAGAGTAAAACGAACAGAAGTGGGAGGAAGGAGGCGTTACATTTGGCGCCGAACAAAGTGAGGTATTATAGTTTGGTTTTGGTTAGTATTCCCCTGAGCGTTCTGGTCGATTTGAAGGCAGTGCGTATCTTGTATTTGCTGCCTATCCTTCGTATTTTGTCGGAGGTACCTTGTATATATGGTATTATCGCTGTATATTTAGGTTCTTCTTTTCGGTTACCCTTTCCTGTTTAGGTTAGCTGTTAGATCAGGGTAGCCATTTTCTTTAAGTGTCCTAGCGATATTTTCTTTTCTTTGTTCAGGTCCTCTTGTTTTGAGCATATCGTTTTGCTCTATCGTACAAGCATTTTGCCACACCTAATTTTACGTTTTGTGGTGATTGGAGTTGCAGTGTAGGTACCTCCCGTGTGGATAGGTTTCCTGTATACACTTGTCGTGAAAGTGTTGTCATTCCTGTGTACAAGTACATCCAGGAATGGCAGTTGTTCCGACTCAATTCCATTGTGAATTTTATGGAGGGTGCGCGGCAGTTTAGATGTTCTAGGAATTCATCTAGCTTATGCCTGCCGGTTACCAAACTACGAAGGTATCGTCCAAGTATCTAAGACACATCCTTGGTTTTTCCGTGAATTCGGATATCGCTTGGCCTTCAAAGTCTTCCAATATATATATATATATATATATATATATATATATATATATATATATATATATATATTGGTCACTATGGGTGATAGTGGGGAACCCATCGCCATCCCAAACTCTTGTTGATAGAATTTGTCTTCTACCTGGAAATATGTAGTTTTTATGCATATTGTCAGAAGTTCCATTATTGTGTTTACCGAGAGTTGCGTGCGTTCGTCTAACGTTTCATCCTTTTTCAGCTTGTCTCTTATGATAGTTAGTGCCTTATCGGTAGGCACATTTGTGAATAGGCTCACAATGTCGAAGCTTACCAGTATTTCTTCGTGGTTTGGTTGGAAGTTTCTGATGGTTTCCACGAAGTGCTGCGTATTCTTGACCATAGACTCGGTTTTTCCCGATAAGGGTGTGATGATATCTAGCAGATAGTGTGCTAATGGGTGGCAAGGTGAATTTCTCGAGCTCACAATTGGTCTCAGAGGAATTCCCTGCTTATGGATCTTTGGTAGGCCGTACAGATGCGGTGGTTTGCTGTAGTGTGGAGTAAGTCTAGTTCTCTGGTAATCGGAGAACTCCCCCCTTATGTTTCGCCAGCGTCAGGTATATCCGTCTTTCGATTGATGGTGTGGGGTCTTTTGGTATTTGTTTGTACTCGCCCCCGTCTAGTAGTTCTTGGATCTTACTGCTGTAAGTGTCCATATCCATTACCACAGTCGCGTTTCCTTTGTCTGCCGGGAGAATTTTGATCGATGGGTCATTCTTAAGGGAAATGACCGCTCTCCTTTCTAGGTTAGAGAGGTTAGATGAATCTACGACTGCTCTAACCTTACTTCTGTATTCTTCGGCTTCTTCGGGATCTAATTTCTTTGCTGTTGCTTCGACTGCGGTTATTAAATCTACTTTCGGAATATACCTCGGTGTCATCGTGGCTCAGTGGCAAAGGTGTCAGACTAGTAAGTGAAAGGTACCAGGTTCGAATCTAATAGTAGTCAAGTGCTTGAGAAAAAATTATATTACATATCAATTCGACTCAAGTGCGAAAACAGTCCTTCTCAGGACTAAGCCTGATGACGGAAGCAGAGTCCGCTTCCGAAACGTCGCGCTCAAAAAGCATAAACTGTGGTAATAGGCCGAACAACTCCACTAATAGGAAACCACAGTTACAAAACACTTATAATAAAGAATTAGTAACTCGGTACGGCCCCGAAGTCAAACAACTTTTCAGAAAGCTTGAAACATCAATGAACAAGCTAGCACTAGAGGAGAACCATCTAACCTTCCTCTGCAAAGCCCGTGACAACAACGTAATACCCACCGGGCTAAACATCAAAACTCCGATACGCAGCCGAAAAATATCAATAATCGCAAAGAGAGCTAGCGAAGCGTTAGTCAAAGAGCGAATCAAACATCACCGTTTCAGAAAGTACCAGCTTGAACACCAATCCAACGAGATTAGGGAAACCATTCGATATCGAGTGAACAAACAAGACTTTGATAGGATAAATACGGCTACCAGAAGTAAATATTCGAAGACCAAGGCAATGCACAAGGAAATTCAGCAGAAGAAACTCGAAAAGCTAATGAAGGAAAAGAAGGAACCAACCAACGTCAATCGAAAAAACACTGTCATAAACATCTCCAAACGACAGTTGAACGAAAACGAAATGCAGGTTCTGGACAAAGGCTTGAACTATGCGATAACACCGAGGTATATTCCGAAAGTAGATTTAATAACCGCAGTCGAAGCAACAGCTATGAAATTAGATCCCGAAGAAGCCGAAGAATACAGAAGTAAGGTTAGATCAGTCCTAGATTCATCTAGGCGAACTATACCTAACCTCTCTAACCTAGAAAGGAGAGCGGTCATTTCCCTTAAGAATGACCCATCGATCAAAATTCTCCAGGCAGACAACATAAACGCGACTGTGGTAATGGATATGGACACTTACAGCAGTAAGATCCAAGAACTACTAGACGGGGCGAGTACAAACAAATACCAAAAGACCCCACACCATCAATTGAAAGACGGATATACCTGACGCTGGCGAAACATAAGGGGGAGTTCTCCGATTACCAGAGAACTAGACTTACCCACACTACAGCAAACCTCCGCATCTGTAGGGCCTACCAAAGATCCATAAGCAAGGAATTTCTCTGAGACCAATTGTGAGCTGGAGAAATTCACCTTGTCACTCATTAGCACACTATCTGCCAGCTATCATCACACCCTTATCGGGAAAAACCAAGTCTATGGTGAAGAATACGCAACACTTTGTGGAAACCATCAGCAACTTCCAACCAAACCACGAAGAAACACTGGTAAGCTTCGATATCGTGAGCCTATTCACAAATGTGCCTACAGATAAGGCACTAACTACCATAAGAGACAAGCTGAAAAGGATGAAACGTTAGACGAACGCACGCAACTCTCGGTAAACACAATAATGGAACTTCTGACAATATGCATAAAACTACATATTTCCAGGTAGAACACAAATTCTATCAACAAGAGTTTGGGATGGCGATGGGTTCCCACTATCACCCATAGTGAGCAATATATATATATATATATATATATATATATATATATATATATATATGGAATACTTTGAAGACCAAGCGATATCCGAATTCACAGAGAAACCAAGGATGTGGCTTAGATACGTGGACGATACCTTCGTAGTTTGGCAACACGGCAAGCATAAGCTAGATGAATTCCTAGATCATCTAAATAGCCGCGCACCCTCCATAAAATTCACAATGGAATTGGAGTCGGAACAACTGCCATTCCTGGATGTACTTGTACACAGGAATGACAACACTTTCACGACAAGTGTATACAGGAAACCTATCCACACGGGGAGGTACCTACACTACAACTCCAATCACCACAAAAACGTGAAATTAGGTGTGGCAAAATGCTTGTACGATAGAGCAAAAACGATATGCTCAAAACAAGAGGACCTGAACAAAGAAAAAGAAAATATCGCTAGGACACTTAAAGAAAATGGCTACCCCGATCTAACAGCTAACCTAAACAGGGAAAGGGTAACCGAAAAAGAAGAACCTAAATATACAGCGATAATACCATATATACAAGGTACCTCCGACAAAATACGAAGGATAGGCAGCAAATACAAGATACGCACTGCCTTCAAATCGACCAGAACGCTCAGGGGAATACTAACCAAAACCAAACCATACAATGAAGATCAGAATTCCAAGAATTGTGTATATAACTTACCATGCGAATGCAGCAGAGCATACATAGGAGAGCAGTAGACCACTCAAAGTGAGAACACAGGAACACAAGAACAACGTCCGCAAGGGCGAAATAGAAAGATCAAGAATCGCCGAACATGTCTGGAATGAAGACCACCACATCCAATGGGATAACATACAAATAGTGGCAAAGGATGAGAACACAACTCGTCGAAAACTCAAAGAAGCCACATACATCGCACTAGCAGAAAATCCAATAAGCCAAGCTAGTGTAGAAATGAAACCCATATGGATGCCAATAATGCGCGAAGAGCTTAAGCGCAATACATCTGCGCAAGAAGTTACTGCGCAACATGCGCAATAAACTTCTGCGCAACCACGAAAAGTTTATATATATATATATATATATATATATATATATATATATATATATATATATATAAGTTCTAAAATATATATATATATATATATATATATATATATATATATATATATTATTGGATTACTCCGTGGCTCAGTGGCAAAGGTGTCAGACTAGTAAGTGAAAGGTACCAGGTTCGAATCTAAGAGTAGTCAAGTGCTTGAGAAAAAATTATATAACATATGAATTCGACTCAAGTGCGAAAACAGTCCTTCTCAGGACTAAGCCTGATGACGGAAGCAGAGTCCGCTTCCGAAACGTCGCGCTCAAAAGCATAAACTGTGGAAATAGGCCGATCAACTCCACTAATAGGAAACCACAGTTACAAAACACTTATAATAAAGAAAAAATAACACCTTTAGACACGTTCATGGTTTTGTGTGCAAATGCCTCATTTTCAAAGTCTCCCAGTTTTGTGGTATCTAAGACTCTTCTGGATTGTTTATTGGTGCTAGTCTCAATTAATACACCGTCTTTTATTTTCTTCGTCATTTTCAACGATCCATACATTCCATACAAACACTCCTGAATATAAAATGGACTAATTCTGTCAAAATTAAGTCCGTCCTTTCTCTTCAGAACCAAGAACCGGGGCAAAACCTCCGTCAATGGGCTCCTACTTTCGGCTGGTTTTAAAGGTAGACCCTCCGTCACCTCCATATTTAAAGAGCTGGCACTCTGTTGTGTGGCTTTGATTCGACTCATTAATGTTCCCACGAGTAGGGACCAACGAAGCTCCGGTGAGTCAGTGGGCCCTTAACCCACGGGGGGACTAAATACTGTGGAGAGACCCCTATTTCGTCCACAGGCGTTTCAACGCTAGGAACCAGGATTCCCCCTGGCCACGCTCAGGATTCCCCTCGCGCAATCCCTTCAGCACCTAAAACTGCCAAACGACCTTGGGATTAGGGGATTTTTTATAGAGGTTACCTCGTAGTCCAGGCAATTAAGCCAATACCACCGACCGCTACGTGTACGACGTTCCCTAGCCACGCCCTGCTAGAGTCCCTGAAGTACAGTTCGCGGTTGCGGTATAAGGACACGGCTAGCGCTCAGCCGTCCCCAGCAAGGACATCCCGGGCTTGCCACGCCCGTATACGCTTTTGACGGCGCATGTCCTGGGAAGAGTAGAAAGACAAAGGGAAAGGTCTCTCAGCTTACGCTGGGAGCCTGAAGAGAACAAGAGTTAGAGCGAGGGAGCTCCGTCAGAAAAGAGTTACAAGAAGGGAAGGCACTCAAGACTACTATAAGAAGAGTGTACTTCCAGCTAGGGGGACGCAGGGTTGCCATCCCTGTCCTCGTTAGATACGAGGCCCCACGTGAACTGGTCCGCGACACCGTATTATGTAGAGCTAGCAGTGGCGGGTTAACGCCACGAGCTCATATTTTGGTGTTGGCCTTGCATCACTTACGATCATTTGCAAGGTCGTTCCCCTATCCGCCACCTGGGGACGCGCCTAGTAGGTAGTTCAACCCCTAGGATTATTAATATTATTATTATTACTATTATTATTGTTATTATTATTATTATTATTATCATTATTATTATTATTATTATTATTATTATTATTATTTTATAACTGCCTCAGTAGTGGAGTGCTAATAACCATTAGTAGTTGATGCGCATATAGATGCCTAACATTTCCGTTTGTGTCTAGATCTCGGCCCATAAATACAAATAATAATTAATAATTATTAACGCAACATTTCATCATACGAACCAAATGCTTGTAAAAATCCGTCAAAATGGTGTAAAACAGTTCTAATTATTGACCAAACTGTATCTTGTCAGGCCAAGAAGAAAGATTTCTGGGTATCATAGGAAGACCGAATTCTATACATTTGCCTTGGCTGCCACAAATTTGAAAAATCTGTAAGGTACACCCTAAAATTGTAGAGTTTTTAAACTTGCGACGTCATACTACGTTGAACATTAAAATTGTTTCGTCGTTTAGTCGCTCTATTAGTACAGAGAGAGGAACGAATAAATGTGTACTCTTCATATCGTAAAAGGAAAACCAACAACTGCAATGACTGACCAACTTATGAGAGTAGATATCATCCCTGTGCTAGAAAATACCTATAAATCTTGATTTTGAACGAACTATTCAGAATGACACTAAAAACAAGAAAAAATGCAAGGACAAATTAACCCAAAGTCTACGTAAAATACTCAAAACCGACCTTAATGCGAAAAATGAAATCAACGCAATTTATGCTTGAGTAACGCCAACAATAAGTATTTGTGTATGATTCGAAAAATGGCATGTATTGCATACTTTTTTGTTTAAGAAAAGACTGAACTTCTTTTAGTTCCTTTATTACTTGAGTCACAAACTTTTCTCAAGGTAACAAGAATGAAAGTAAACTTACATTTTTTTGGACATTCTATCTTGCTAATCTACCTACACATTCTTTTACTAAAAAACAAAAACATGGTAGAAACAAAGTGAATTTTGGGGATTGGATAAATTTTAGCAAAAGATCTCTTGATTTCAACACGAGTTCGAATGCTAGCCACTCATTTTACACCATCACTGCCCACGTTCACTAACACAATTCGTCCAACCTCAAAGTCTCAAAAGGCGGTAAATGGTCATCCTTTATTACCACCAAGGAACCTTCTTCGAGATATTCATTCGACTGCTTCCACTTTTGTCGCATTTCTGAGATATATTCCTTGCTACATCTCTCCCAAATATGTCTTCTGTTCGCTTATGATTGCTGATATCGGCTGAATCCATACAATGGAATAGTACGCAGATCTTCCTCAAGTAGTGCAATTAAGGGTTTTCCAATCAAGAAATGATTTGGGGTCAAAGGAGTTAAACCGTCTGGGTCGGCTGGACATAAGGGTCCGGAATTAAGAATGCCTTTAATTTGCACGACAATCGTGTAAAATTCCATAAGTAAAAACAGCATTACAACTCGTCATAGGTGATGCTTCACGCTTTTTACTCCCGCCTCCCACAAACCACCAAAATGTGGAGATTGAGGAGGGATAAACTTCCAATCTATTCGCGTAATAGAACGGGATAGTTTTATGTCTGAATCAGTATTCAACAAGAATTTACCTAATTCCCTTAATTCCCTAACTTGAAAGTAACTAAATGGATAATCAAAAGTGTCTCACATGGTACATGAGATTTACTCAGAATTCAAAGCAGATTCAGAAAATGAAATAAAAAACAGGTGTTTCCATTTGACTAAATCAAGTTGGTGTTCGTAACTTATTTTTGGACCACCCTATATACAAAATTTGCCACTAGAAAAACCGCAGTCAATAATAAAAGTCGATGTTTCTCCAAAAATTAGACCTGCAGCAGCGCAGTGCGTGGCGGAAACCCTGATACCGGTGTCACTGCCAGATGCTAGTGACTCGGAGACTGACTACCCCACCTCTCGGGTCTCCTTGTCCTTTTATGTTGGTAGCCCCACCGTCACAATGGGGACCTGGTGTCCTCGCATATACTGCCTTGCTACTGGAGTGAGGCAGGCTGTACCTGGATTCCCTCTTTGATTACCTTGGCCCTCGTGAAGGCGGTTCATTGTCCAGTTCTCCTTCTGACGAAGGATTAGCGGCGGCACTTTCTCCCTGGTGTCTGATGTGTTGTCTGCTCCATGGTTACAGGGTTGTCCGTAAACGTCTCCAGTGGTTGGAACAGATTTTTTGTGGGCGGAGGCGATATTGCAAGTTCAGACTAGTAGTTTGGCTGTCGATTGCGCTTCTTGCGTGTGTTTTAAATGACCATAAAGGGTCTTTTTAAATGCAGCTACCCACGCTGGGGGGCTACGTCAAAATTGGTAATTTACCGCACTCTCTTTTGTAAGAAGAGGTGTCTGTGTTGTAATAACTGATGGCCGTTCCTAAAGCAAGTAACCGTTTTCACCACTCCGTTTTCTAACAACGGTTAGGTATTTCCCAAGATCTGGCAGCGACAGAGTTTAGTATTATACATTTTTTTAATAATTACGCGACCTTGAAAAGGGGGGTCTACGTCCTTGGAACAGAGGGTTGTTTTGGTTTTAGATTACGTATTACCATTTAAGTATGTGTTCAGAAGCGAAGATGTAGTGGAACAGTAGCAACTCGCCCTATCTTTACCTCTATTCAATTACGTATTACCATTTCATCTTCCTTTCCACTTAAAAATTTTCCTCTGTCATAGATATACCTAAAATGATCCAACTGGTTGCACATGCGGGGTAGCACACAATAAAGGTTAGTAAAATTCACACGTTTAAGGTATTTCATGCCTACGGTCCAAATAGTAGTGCAAAAAAAAACACTTCCCACTATATGCAAAATTTTCCCACGGACAAGTGAACCAATATCGATGTCCGCTAATTCTAATGTACCTTTGGTTTTCACTAACGTAGTTTAACTAAACAATTAAAATTTATGACGAGCAGTAACCCATGCATTTCACCACTCTCTTACGGCAACTAAATATAAACCTAGATTAGCGTAACACGACTATTTTATCTTGTGGAGTCGGAAGTGTCTGTATTTATATTTCATTACAATAATAATAAATAAGGTCATAATTTACTATACCGTGCGTCTAGAGATCAGGTTTGTTTTCTTCACATGTGGTTAACTTTGTATCACATCAAGATTGTACTGTATTTTGTAAGATAAGGAAAAGTATTATTGATGAAACTATAATTTCAGTAATATAGTGCAAAAAGTAAATGATACTTAATAGAGAAACAAGGTAGACTGCAGTTACTCAAACCTCAAAGTAGCTTAAACGCTTACGGATAGATGAAGTAAAGACCATATCATTAGATAATGTGAGGATTCACATTCTGTTTATGAACATTCGAATCAAACACGCAAAGTTAATTGAAATTTATATAAAGTGGCCTTCTAAGTATAATTATTATAATTTTTGGTTGTACCTGTATTTTTATTTGTATCTTATGCAAATCTCAACGTTTCGATAACAGTTATCTTTCTCAGTAAAGTACAAAAGTTTCAAAACATTTATGAAATTGTCAAACAGATTTATGACATGTGAAAATGCAAAGATAAACTTGCTACAACAGTTAGGTAAACGAAGCCAATTTTAATTTAGTAAAGATTAGCAAGATTTTTTATAAATTAAGTATTATGAACTCGCTAATAAATAACAACCTCTAAAAACAAAGGCCACAATGATACTGCCTAATAATGTTTAATTTATTAAGGATATAGCTGATCTTTACTAAGATAAAATTAGATTACGTAGTTGGTTTTCAAATACGTTTACCTTATTGTTTCACAAGGGTTATCTTTACGTTTTCCTATTTCATAAATTTATTTGACAATTTAATTAATTTTTTTAAACTGTTATCATTAAGGGCCTTACCTAAAACAAATTCCAAATGTACTAGAAACGAATCGTTTTATAATGTTCATACACATCAGTTAATGGTTTTACAATATCAAGTTAATCCATAAACTCTAATGGAGAGCTAACTAAAATAAAGATAATACTTGTTAATGATGCATTAAGATGAGCTTAAAGTCCCTAATAGACATATGAATTTAATGCTGTTAATATCTTATAGATACGTTGTTAAAACGTATACCTCATAAAATAATTGGAAATAATTTCATTGTGAGAAAGTCAAAATTAATGGTCTTAAAATTTTCAACTTAAATCGTTTAATGCATGGAAATTAGTGCTGATTGTATTTATTGAATAATTATTGCCATCTGTATTACCATAATTCCTTAGGTTAATATTTTGTAAATATTTAGTATACAGGGTGGGCAAATTTGCATTACTCAGCTGCTAACTTTATAAATATCAAGATAATTAGATTTCATAATAAGTACTTTTAAGTAATTTTTTGTGGTCTTTTCAACTCTGATTAAAATCGTCTCATTAAAAAAGAACAAAAGAGCAGCGACATGTAAAGTGATTTTTTTTAATGAAACACCCTGAATTTTATTTTATACATAGAAACCCAATGAAATTCTGAATATGGCACCATTTTCATTTTTATTTTAAAGTGATAAACAAGTTAGAAAAAATAAAACAAATTGTCGTAGTAGGCCATGCATTGTACAATTGAAACACAAAATAATTTATTAATAATAATGGGGTTCTCTGTTTCCAAACCACATTTCCCCGTATTCTCTATTCAAAAAGTTTGTCACTTGTGTATCATGGGGCGGTGTGCAGTCGTGCTGAAACAATATTTGATTCAGAAGATGTAAAGGGATAGTGTCTAAGTAACCTTGAAGTTCATTTTGAAGAAAATCTGAGTAATTATGTTGATTAAGTGTTTCGTTATAAAAATATGGTTCTAATAAATGATAATCAACTACACCTATTCACACGTTTGTAGAAAAATGAACTTGATTTCTTGTATCCTGAACTCTTTGAGGATTCACATCATCCCAAAAATGAGTATTATGTTTGTTGAAAACACCATTTCGATGAAACTTGGACTCGTCGCTCTATAAAATTTGAAAAGTTAATTCGATTTTGGAAATCAGCTGGTTGTAGATTTTGAACAATTTGTGACTTCAAGGGCTTCATTTTATTTTGTTTAACATTTTCCGTATTTTATATCTCGAAATTTGTAGTTCCCGAGTTGCATCTCGTGTAGAAGGGGTCGGAAAAGCTCTAAAGTAAGCTAACATATTTATTTCGTCATCATCATTGTTATCTGTATTTCTAGTTCTTAAATTACTTGGTATTGTACAACTCCCAAATGCTGTTAATGAGATGTACAAATTTAAAAACTGTAATGTGTATGACTCTTTTTCATAAACAAGTAGCTAAATGATGCCTAAATAAGCTAGCGAAAACCGCATCTCGATATCTTGTTCCTAACCTAAAATATCGGCCAAAGAAAACATTATACAAAAATCCCCTAAATTTTTTTTTAATTATATTTTTCTGGAATTGTTTCTATTATGTAAGTTGTGGCCCTGAAAAGGACCGATTTAAAGAAGGAAGGTTTTTAATGCCCCGTAAATGCTCGAAATGCTGACCATCACTCTGTGCATTGTTGAGGCCTCTTATGGGTAGACAAAACTGCAGATTCAATTTCGGATCTGAATAGGTTACCTAGAAATTGAGATTTTAAATGTTTGTAAATTTATTCACCAGACTAAAATCACCCTTTTTGAAATTACTAGAAATTGCGATTTTTAATGTTTGTAAATTTATATACTAGAATAAAATCGCCCTTTTCGAAATTACTACGGGCAAGTAAGCAATGCTAAACGTTGTACGAAAGGCGTATTTTTTGTTTGTTTAAATGCATATTCACTATGGATATATACGAAGAATACGATTAATAGCAGCAGGCAATGGAAACAGATACCTAAACAAAACATACATAACCCTCAAATTGTCAATAGTTGTCAATACTTTCGCGTTACTTTGAGCAATGTTTGAGCTTTCAAAACGCGTTTTACGAATAATGAAGCTATTGATATGCTTGTGGTTTGTTTTGAATATCTTCATAATTCCGCAGTAGCTAAAGAGTTTACGCGGCTCGATATCCAAATGGGCGTCCTTGCGATGTAAGAGTTTTTTCCCGATTAGTGGTGAGCTTACGAGCCAATGGTAGTTTTCGGCCTACGTTTCAACGGCAAAGAATTGGAAGAACACAAAGAAATAGTAACCGTGCACTGGGCTATCTTGAAGGAAATCCTCATGTTAGCACAAGAGCATTATCCACTGAGTTGGGTATATCACGGACAACGGTTCAAAATATTTTCAAGGACCATAAATAAGTTCTAATGGCCATCAAAATGTATAGGTATTCGTTTAAACTTTTTTTAATTACTTTAGGAATGCACCCATATCATGTCGTTTTGCATCAGGCCTTGAAAAAGGAAGATTTTGATCGAAGGTTAGACTATTGCCATTAGATGTTAGGCATGCACAATATGCATTATTGGTCTGCAGAAAATTTCCATTGGTTGCGTGAAGTTCAGCGCCAAGGATTTTGGAGTTTAAATGTATGGTGTGGCATACTAAGAGGCAGAATTATTGGGCCATATTTTTTCGAGCAACCACTAAATGGCAATGTTTTTTGTTGACTTTTTGGCCAATCAATTACCGTTGTTGTTAGAAGATGTGCCTCTGGAAACAAGGCAAAAATTGTTTTTGTAGTTGGATGGTTGCCCAGCACATTTTGCTATTAATGTGCGAGAGGATATTAATGCAGTATTTCAACAGCGGTAGATTGGAAGAGGAACTCTATTTCCATGGCCTCCGCGATCGCCAGACTTAACTTGCCTCGATTTTTATTTATGGGTGCGCTTAAAGGACATAGTGTTTCGGACTCAACCTACTGCTAGAGAAGATAATTCGTAACGCAATACGTAACATACCGAGAGCAGAAATTGAAGCTGCAGTTTTGTCTGGTCATGAGAGGCTTCAGCAATGTATAAAGCGTGATGGTCAGCATTTCGAGCATTTACGGGGGCATTAAAAACCTTCCTCCTTTAAATCGGGCCTTTTTAGGGCAACAACTTACGTAATAGAAACAATTCCAGAAAAATATAGTTAAAAAAATAAAAATTTAAGGGATTTTCGTATAAAGTTTTCTTTGGCCGATATTTTAGGTTAGGCACAAGATATCGAGATGCGGTTTTCGCTAGCTTGCTTAGACATCATTTAGCTACTTGTTCATGAAAAAGGTCACACCAATGCGTCTAATTTTTTTGCGAAAATTAACCGTTCCTGTCGGAATGTTGAACAAAACCCTCTAGCGACGACATGTGAAACTAACAAAACTTCAAATATCATAACATTTGTAGCTCAAGAATAGCTCATTTCAACGCGCCCAAGTTTGTTAAAATCGGCTTAGGCGTTTCGAAGTTATAGGGGATTATTTAAGGAAACCTTTGAATACCCCCCACCACTTTATTTTTAGACATACGTCAAAAAATGCCAAACAAAAAAGTTCAGATTATGCTCGTCTTTAAAGATCAGTTATTTTTTAATTAGGTTAATATAGCAGAATTCACAGAAACATCACTTTTTTTAGATTCAAGATTGCAGTTACGCCCCCTAGCGACCATTTCAGAACCTTGAAAATATTTTCCAGTTTTTTGTATTGGCCGTTTTAGTAATAACTTTTTTGCGCAAGCCTCTACGATGGATAGTTTCCCAGATACAGTACCTCGCACTCTTAGTTGGCCACCCTGTACAGACTTATTTTGTAATAACGTTTATTAAATTTAATCGTTTCATTTGTAATGGATAATCCTTTGGCATCAACAACGTCTTTATTAACTCTATCTAGTTATTAAACAAGTATCATATTCAGAATTTTTTTTTTGGTGCCCCATTTTACCTATTTAAAGCACGCCTTGGCGTGTTTAAATCCAACTTTCAAAAACGAGCGTTTTTTAAGGTTACAATGGCCAACTCAAGAAACGTGAATCCTAAATGACAATTTTTTTATTATTGATCTGTCAGGAGTACCTTGTAACGTCAAATAAAATATTACTAACAAATTCAAAATCTTTATTTAAACATTATTTAACACTTTTAATTTTATAAATGAAAATAGAAAGTACAGTTAGTATTGTTAGATATATTAATTTTTATTTACATATTTTACATTATCAGTTCTTATTTCCATTTTTTGTAGTAATAATACTAGTATTTATGATTTCAGGGTGCACCAATAAAAAAAAATAACGTAAAGTACCCATTCGTGGTAACCGGTCTTTAAAACACTTACTCTATTTCAAGCACTCCGGCTGCGCCGTCGTGCTCGAAAAATCGCGAGTGTTTTAAAGACCTTTTTATCCACTTATACTTTAATATACTATTATAGGGGTTCAATTTATAAAATAATATTCAGGTTTAAAAAAAAACCCTCTACATGTCCCTGCTCTTTTGTTTTTTTTTAACGCGAGGGTTTTTAATCAGAAAGTTGAAAAGAGCACAAACAGTTACTTAGAAGTACTTATTATCAAATGTAAATATCTTGATATTAACAAAGTTAGCGGCTGTGTAATGCAAATTCGCCCACATTGTATAGAAAAGCAACACTGAAATGAATGAGTTACATTTCTACGCAAACTTTACAAAAATAATGACAATATTTATCATGTAATGGACGAAATGATGATTTTAAATTACCCTTTAATTGTCTCAGAATTAATACCATGAAACACACAATAAGGACGAACTTCATCCTCTTTTTGTCTTAATTGCAAACATTACGTAGATCATGAGACTTGAGACTTCCTGTGCAGCAGTATTTTGGGACACAGAAGCTGCTGCTACTACGCAGTTTCTCTTATGTTATCTTTGACTCCTTACGTGTGACATTCGTAAGCTTTTCACGATGAAAGTGTAATGTGTTAAGTAATTAACTCACATACAAATTTTAATGCAAAATTACATATTTAAAATACTCAGTAACTAACCATAAAGTGCCAACACCAATAATACCTTTTCTGATAAGATATCAAATGAATAGCAATAATAAATGTTATATTTTTATAATAACTAATACTACGTTTACGTGAACAGCAGTGGATCCTTTACAAGTTACTTTAGGTTTAAAGGACTCTTACATACATCTTAGTCTAAAGATCTTCCTAGTCATGCGTGTAATAAACTCAAGAGTTATAGTTGTTACATAATGTACAAAATATGCTTCATTAATGAAATACCAGTAGTCGGAGTGTAGAAATAATATATAGCATAACAAAATATACTGCATAATACACATAATTGTAGTTGTAATATACTGTGTGTAAAATAACTAATTAATTCCGTAAACGCCTAACTATGTACAAAGCATTAACCTTATAACCGCTGGCAGTCCTCTCATGTTTTTTTTTTGTACATCTGCAAAATTTAAGCATTTTCAAGTACGTCACACTGACGTCACAAGCTCCGCCTCTACCAGCTGGTATTGGACGTTTCATGGAAAATACGTGTTTTGCTGTGGTTTTTGAGTGTTTTCTCCAGAAAAATCGTGATTATTGACTTATTGTAGTGTTAGTATGTAATGTTAAGATATTTCATAGTTAATTAGTGAACATTATTAGTGTATATTGTAGTTGGGTTAGATTTTATGAACACGTATTCGTACCTTTAAGACATTGCAATAGAAATTTATAAGTATTTTGTTACTTGCTTTAAGAAAATAAAGCCCATGTGAAGTTTGGTAAATTCCTGAAAAATGGTTTTAAGTGATTCCACAATCTGCTTGTGAAATATAAGACATCGAGCCTGTTGGTGTTATCCGTATGAAAACTTTGATAGGGTTATGATGTTTATAGGTAGACCAAGTTATGCACTGTATTTCCAATTTTTTTGCCTTTTGAAATTTAATTTCAAAGCAATCTATAATCATAGTAATTATGTTGCCAAATGCCTATTTAAAACTAATTTGTCTCTTTAACCCTTTCGGGACGGTATTCAGAAAAAGTAATTTAAAATATTTTGTTATTATTTTATGAAAACAATGATATAATTATGTTAATCCAATTTTACCAACAGTTACCTTAAAGTGTGAAGGGGTTGGGCGAGGAGTGGCGGTACCTGTGTGTACTAACCGTCATTTCCGTTGGTACTTATATGTACCAACCGTCCTGTATAAATAAGTAATAACAGTAATTAGAATATTATTTATTGCTCAGTTGAACAAAGTTTCTTTTTACTAAACTGTATGGTATAACATGAAACAGTTTTTACACAAAGCGATGTTGCACTGCTGACAAAGAGTCTTTGTTCTGGTTTGCTTTTTGTATTCAGTACATCTTACACATCTCCTTCTGGTTGTTCCTTCAACTGGCAAATATAATGCGACTTCACCATATAGCTTTCTCTTTTTTGAAGTAACACCTTTTCTTACATAATGTCTAGTTGTGTGGCTGGCTCCCTCTGCGAGTAACTCTTCAGACAACTTCACCAAAAATGGAAGAAACTGAATTTTATCTCGTTTAACTTGGTTTTACATTATCCAAGCATTTGTTGCTGCCATGTTCAATAGAGTGTAAAATACTTTCTTCCACCATTTGGCGGATTTCCTATTATGATCATAAAGACCTATAATGTGATCTGCGCGATCAACACCTCCCATTATTTTCCTGTAGTAGACAATTTGTTCAGGGCAATCAACTTGTTTTGTTGAACCAGTTTTTGTTTTTTTCGAAATTTCCTTAGTATTAGGGTAATGACAGTTACTTATCACAGAAACTTCTTTTGTGTCGTGCCATTTCACATATAGCAAACCATCGGGAGAGGACAAAAACTTGCATGCTCCTTTCTCTAGCTTTTTTTCTACAACAGGAACATTTACTCTATTTGTCATAACTGTTCCTAAAGCAGGATACCTTAGAGTTTGTAGCAGTCTCACACTAGTAAAAAGCGATCGAAGCACAATACCACATCGTTGACTTTTATTGTTGATGCCAGTGAGTTGACAACCCTTTCACCTAAAGTATCATCTGGAATAGCAACGGTATATTTACCTGTATAAATATTAAAATCGTAGGTGTATCCTGTGGCGCTATCACAACGAAGCCACATTTTTATGCCCCTTTTTGTAGGCTTTAGAGGCATATACTGTTTCAGTGATGACCTGCCTTTGAATTTTATCATGGATTCGTCGATACTTTGAGTTTTACTATCCTGACGACATCGTTGAAACGTATATTTCAGACAATCCACTAGCCTATCGACGTAGCACGTTTTTGGTGCTTCCTCTGGTTTCTCTGGAGAGTTAAAATATACTTTTGAAGCCAGCAATAGAAATCTAGCTCGTGTTTTATTGCTTCATTTCCCATAGATTTCTTAGTGCTCCAGTAATGTTTCAAAGCCGGAAGGTTATTAAAAGACATAATAAAAATTGTCCCTATAATTATTTGTAGTTCACCTTTATCTGTCATTTTATCAGACCTTTTTTTTACTCGATTGGAAATTTGTAGACGCTCATTTGTATAATTTACAATGTTCAAATAGAGTGAATGCGAAAAACTTTGTGAAAAGCTCCATAGGTGACAAATTCCTAGCAAGGTCTAATGCCAATTGCCAATCTTTTTCAAGTGGTAATTGTTTTGCTGGTGTGAATTGATTAGTCGGTGTGTTCCATTGAACAACCTCTATAACCCTTTTGTTCATCTCTGGTTCATCTCTTTCAAATCTAAAGGTAAAGAGGCTGACTCAAATGCTGCTTCTATTTGTTCATTATCTATATTATTATCTATATCTGAACTATTTGAATTAGAAGAATTTACCTGACCCTTGTTCATAGCTTTCATCAGAATCGGTATCTGAATCTCAATCGGAGGGTTCGTAATCGTCACTAGAATCTCCAGAAAACGGTTCCGAAAGCTGCTCTTCAAGAAGCTGTTCCAATCCTTTGGAGAAAGGGGTTTCTTCATAAATGACCTGAAATACATTTTTATTACTACACAACCTTACAACACTACTGGTACACAGGTCTACCACTAAAAAACCCGGCTGGTACAAATAAGTTCCACAAGTATTTACGCAAAAAAACGTTCATAATTTTGTCAAATTAATATTTACCTGCTTCTAGATGCGGGTCGATTCATAGTAATCAAAGAATATTCACAATAACTCGAAAATAAGCACTACATGCACGTGTCTAGTACGCCAAACTGTAAACTGAAGCGATGTTGCCGAAGTGCACAATTTTTCACAATGCTCTGACCCTAAATTTGCCAACAATACCCAATATTACTGACTGGTACAATTCTCATTTAAATTTAACTAACATTTTATTTTTCAGGTAGTTTGAAATTTCTCTGGTACTTATATGTACCAGTCGTCCCAAAAGGGTTAAAGCCATAGAATAAATTCACATAGTCGAAAGTACATTACATTTAGCGTCGTATATAAAATTCCAGAAATAGTTGGGATACTAACATGAAACAAAAGAAAACAAAGATAAATCTAAATTTAACCTAAGTTTTGTTAACACTATCAAAAATGATTGAACATATTTGTAATAACTGCTTGTAGTGCTATTTTGATATAACGTTCAATTGATTTTGTAAATATATTGAAAACCTTATAACTTGGTATTCCAGTGTAGCAACGAATCTATAACATACACATTTTATCATACCATAGCCAAAAGAGCCTTATCTTGAATATAATTCTTTAATTTGACGAGTTTGATGATAACTAACCTAAAAATCGCACGAACCTTTCAATATTATGTTTGACAGTTTTTTTTTCCTAAATGCAACCAATATACCGGGTGTCAACAAGACCATGTATCAGGCCCTAATTTTTTTAAATTTAATATTTTATTGAAATTTGAAGCATGTATGTCAGAAAAGCCTATGTAATTATTGACTAAATCAAAGTTTTAATATCACTTACGGTTGACCGGAAGTGTGCTGGATTTTCTTATTTCAGGTAGCACCCTGTATATTGTTTCCATGTTATTATTTCTCTTGACTTTCTGAGTACAACGATGTATGATAAGTCTATATTTAATTTCAAAATGGCGGTATATGGGCTATTTTAACATTTTCGAAAAGTTGGCCATGAAAAATCAACGAATTTACAAAAAAAATATCTTAATAATGAAAACGTAAGAATGAACAACCATTTATTATGCTTTTAAAGTTATTTTAAATGTCAACCTTTTTTCGTTTTTTCTTAATGAAACAAGCCCTATTTCCTACGTGTAAATAGGGACCTATATTCTTAAATAATTTCGAAGATTACTACTTATTCTTCAATTTTATGAAAAATTAAATTTAAATTTTTTCATTTGTGAATATGCTGTAAGGATCTATTGGAAGAAACTCACCGCGTTTGTCTAAATTGTCTATCAAATATTAAAATTATAAGTAGGCTGTGGAAATAAAGTACCTATAAATGAAAGACTTACAAACATCAAGTACAAGGTACGTTTTTCCTCTGAAAAATTCTCATATCATTTAGCATTACGCCTATTACAACATTTTATTTATATCTACGCCGAATTTCAAAAAAGTCGTTAATGACAATTAATGAATTTACAGTAAATTAAAAAAAATTTAAAATTTTGAAAAACAAAATTGTTTTAATCTAAACCATATCTCTAACATTTATTTATAATTGAATTTCATAAATCTTATTATAACAAATGTTCAATGTGTTCAATGTGTAATGACCAACAACGATTAAATTGTAAATAAAATGCCAATGACAATTCATTCTTACGTTTTCATGATTAATTTTTTCAGTAAATTCGTTGATTTTTCATGGACAACTTTTCGAAAATGGCCCATACACCGCCATTTTAAAATGAAATATGGACTTATCATACATCGTTGTACTCAGAACATCAAGACAAATCATAATATGGAAAAAATATACAGGGTGCTACGTGAAATAAAAAAATCAAGGACACTTCCAGTCGAACCGGATATTAAAACTTTGATTGAGTCAAAAATTCCACAGGCCTTTCTTACGTATATGCTTTAAATTTCAATGAAATGTTATTAAACATAAAAAATGAAGGTCTGATACATGGTCTCGTTGACACCCGGTATAATCATGCACATTAATGAGACCCTGACAGAATTTTTCATCTTCCTCTTCATTTCCAATCTGATATTCAATGTCAGTAAGTTCCTCAGATGAAGTAACTGAAAAGTTATCTGAATCTGACTCAGATCCATCTTAAAAATGTCTGGTCTCTGTTTTTTGTATGTATCATTAATACATTTCTTTTCGCCGAGGTAACACTATGATTACGTTCCGTTTCCATTATAGTAAAGCTCTCTTTAATTTCTATCATGTTTGGTGTACCTATGAGCACTTTTGTTTTGATAGCTTTTCTTCCGAGGGTGCGATTTTTTCGAAATGGAGCCTTAGGTAGATGTCTTATGTCTTCAGGAGTCTTTGAATGTAAATGTTTTGGTGCTTTTGTTCGTTGTAAGGCTTCCTGAAATATGTTGCTACCTGATGGCTCTGGGGTTCGTGCAATATCAGATTCTGGTTGTGACTCAATGGAATATGTTTTGTCTGGTGTGCATTCTCTCTCTTGAGGAAGTGGTTTGTATGTTACGCTCGTACTTGAAAAATCAGTATCGGCAAAAACATGCACATCAAACGGGAATATACCCGTCTTTAAAAAACCTTTTGTGATATTGATTCGTGTAATATATTTTTGGAAAGCTTTTCAAACTAGTTCTGCTATGTCTTGCAATATGTCCTGAGTGGTTGACCATAAAGTTGTCACAAGCCTGATTGAAGTAAGTTTTGAACGGATCATATACTAAGACGCCCAAACGCTGTAAACAGTGGCTGGTATGTGCAGGAATTGTAAGCATTGCGATTTCATTTTCTTCCCAGATATTAAGCACTGTAGGTGAAATTTGGCTGGTATGATTATCCAAAATCAAAAAAAAATTTATTGCCTTTACTGCATTTAACGTATGTTATAAAATGCAGTAAATATTTTTCAAAATTTTGACGTCATCTAGCCACTAACGTGTGTAATAGCTTTAGACTCTGGTGGAGCTCCCCTACTCATGTAATCTTGCTCTGGTACTAGGGAGAAATAGGAACAGGAGGAACTGAATTACCTGCAGCATTTATTGCACAGCATACTGTTACTGTCTGTCCACGTTCCCCAGAAGTAGCCTTAGCGGCTTGTTTCTGTCCTTTTTGAGATAAGCTCTTACTGGCTTTATGTACTGTCTGAACCCCAGTTTTATCGTAGTTATATTTTGCACCTCGTAGCCAGTCTCGTGAGGCTGCTTTGTTTTCCATTTACCACTGCATACATAAATGCGAATTGGCGTGTTTCTTTTGTCGTTAGACCATAACTCATTCTTGATCCGTCTAATAGATACTTTGATAAACTCTTTTCTTCATCTTCGTTAAATATCTGACATTTGAAGTTCGGCGAAAATTTCATATCGTCACCTTTCGTTTGGAACTTAACCACGTACCTTCGAAGTGCCACCCTGTCCACACCATAATTTGTAGCAGTAGCTCTGAGTTTCCCACCAGCCACAACTTTTTTCACTGCTTTTTCCATTCGATTAGGCGAAGCTTGATACATGCATCAAGTCTTCCTGAAAAAGTTGTATCAAATGTAAAATTTTCATCACAAATGTGATTCATAAACGCAAAACCTAACCAAACATGTATGACATTCACATCAAAATATAGCTAAAACTATATCATTTCTGACGTCACTGAAGCAAATGTCATAAGGTTGATAATTTTTTTATAAATTGCTTGCACTTAGCTTTTCGAAGTAAACAATTATTTCACGAGAAACACACAAAAGTACAACAGTCAAACGTACTTTCTACAAGCAGATAACAAATATCATCCATTGTGTTCGTTGCTATCAGTGAACTAGTGTTGCAAATATCAGATCATACCTGTTGCTTGATGCGAGTAATTCAAAAATGTAACAAGTCTCCCACTGTCTCCCTACTCTCTTCTATATATTTGGTCTGCTATAATCACAGGGATATGCGTGCTGCATTTAATAAGACATGTTGCATCGGGAGACAGCGGCAATGCTTTTAAGGTAGCATTATAATTGTGAAAAATCTAACAGCGCGCTGGAAATCTGTCAACGGCTGTGAGGGTTCGGAGTATTGAAGTGAGCTTATTCATGAGCTGATTAAAGGCGGGGTAATGTTTACTGAAAAGTGGTTAAGAGGATTTTTTTGATAGCGGATCAATCCGACTCCCGAAATCATTTGACGTTTCATGTGAACATCTCGATGTAGTGTTAGGGATCCAAATTATTACGATCTCAAACAAGTACTTTTGTAATTAACTAATGAATTAATCCAATGAAAAGGATTACTCCAATAAGCTGTACCTGCTCAAGCGGTAACAACTTTCCGCTGGCACGTTTCTCACAACAACTACAACGGTGACATCACAAAATTGCGGCAGTTTTCCGGAGTAACGTAATATTTTATTAAATGAAGTAGACATCACTTTGATTATAGTGGACCAAATATATGGTATGTTCCATAAACTTTTAGGGGTGATAGGGGACATCAAAGTACACATTTTTACTTTATAACTATAGTCCGAAAACGCTACGTTTTCGAGATACATGGTGTTGAAGTTTGTTAAAAAGCAATTTTTTTATTATAAAAAAAACGCTTCAGCCGACTTTAATGAAATTTTTCCAGTTTGTTTCTAACAAGGCATCTTTTGGAACCATTACCGTAGATACAGTAATTCCAGAGGCGTGGTCACGGGCTAACACCCAGTTTTTTTTTTAATTTTGAAACTTTTTTAGATAAAGCAACTAAAAACGCAATTTTTTTTGGCTGAGGGTTTTGCGTATCTTGCAGTTTTTTCGAGAAAAAAATTTGAACCGTAAAATAAGTAATTATGTACTTATTAGTAGGTAAATTTACTCTTAAAATCTAGTTACCATCAATAACAGTTATCGATGGACCTGTCATTGTGATACATTAATTTGTTATTGTGACAGTAATTACTTCAGCTAAAAACTTAATCCAGATGAGTAGTTTATTGAGATAAAACTTGTGTTGATTGTTAGTTTAAATTTTTGTTCAAAATGGATTACTCATTTGAGGAACTTGCCGATACGTACCTTGCTTACGGTGCAGCAAATTGCCGTGGCAGAGAAGCTGTACGCTTGTATGAACAGATACATCCTGGACGCCGACAACCACACCATACAACATTTTCCTACATACATCGTCGCTTTAGAGAAAGTGGCACGCTTAAGCGTCCCGTTGGTGCTCGTCGCCCAAGAATAGCACGTACGGTAGAATTAGAAGAAGTTTTACAACGTTTGGAGGACAATCCATCTACAAGTGTTCGCGTAATTGCACACAATGTGGACTCATCCAGTGCGACGGTACGGTGTGTCATGCATAAACAGCTCCTGTATTGCTACAATTTACAATGAGTAGAAGTGTCAAAACATGAAGAGTATCCACATTGATTAGCTTTTTACCGATGGTTTTTGGGTCGCACCTTAGTAAAACATCACTTCGGGAGAATAATATTGTCTTCTGCTCAAGCATGTTTCACGCGCTATGTTTATTTTAATAGTAGAAACAGCCACATTTGAGATCACGAAAATCTTCATTCCATGGTCTCTAAAAGTCTCCAGCAACAATTTTCTGTAAACATGTGGGCCGGTATTGGTGGAGACAGTTCAACAGTTTACTAGCTGCGTGCTCGTTTAAATGCAAACTTTTATCAACATTCTCTGCAAAATGTTTTACGGGGATTATTATAAATTATCCCCTCAGACGTTAGGACCAACATGTGTTTTCAGCATGATGGAGCACCTTCACACCTTAATTCGAATTAGTGGATGGGAAGATGAGGTGCCGTGGCCTTTAAACCCCCTTTGGGGTTACCTGAATCCTATGGTCTACGAGGCACCCATTCGTATTGAGGAAGATCTTGTCGCAAAAATAATAACCGTTCGTACACAAATAGAAGATAACCCTGGAATATTTCATAGGGTGCGCGAGTCAATGATCTGGCGGTGCAATCTTTGTATCGAAACCAATCGTCAACATTTTGAACAATTGTTGTAAACTATAACTTTAATAAAGATTAATAAAAAAACGTTTTTTGCACATTTCAATACCCTTTATCTCGAAAACGATGCCTTTCGGGCCATTTTTGTAAAGCAGAAAATGGGTGTTGTCCCATGAACACGCCCTTGGAATTACTGTATCTACTGTAATGGATCCAAAACGTGCCTTATTAGAAAGAAACTGGGAAAATGTCATTAAAATCGGCTAAAGCGTTTCTTTTTTTGATAATAAAAAACACTATTTTTAACAAACTTCAACACACTGTATCTCGAAAACCAAGCGTTTCCGGGCTATGTTTATAAAACAAAAAAATGTGTGGTTTGATGTCCCCTGCCACAGCTAAAAGTTTGTGGGTATATTTATGGAACACCGGTACATATATATCGAACGGACCGGTTTTTAGGAATTGTTTGATAACTGAAAGGCCCAAATAACTCGCTAAAGCTCTAAATATAAAAATATTCAATTTATTTTTCCTAAAATACATAATGAAGTATTCTTATTAATTTATTTTGAAAGTTAAATTTTTCAATTAATTGTTAACACTTTTTAAGACTTTAATTTTAATATCAATTAGTTCCAGCCTTTAAATCGTACCCAAACATTAACCTTTTGGGGGTACTGCGTATGGTGCTCCATAAACCAAAAAGGATTTTCCGATGACCAATATCTGCAATTATGTCTGTTTACTTCACCGGTAAGACAAAAGGTAGCTTCGTCAGAGAAAAGTATATTGTTGACGAAATTTGGATTATTATTGCAAATATTTGACATTTCTTCACAAAATTGTAGTCTCCTATCAAAATCATCTTCCGTCAACTCGTGTAGAAGTTGTACCTTATAAGGTTTATGATTTTCACTTTTTAAAATTGAAACGACCGATGACTGTGAAATATTGTGATTGGGCGCTAATTGATTGGTTGATAAATGGGAATCTTCAGATACGGCCAATAGAACAATCAGTTTTTTATCATCGCTTTTCTCTGTTCTAGGTCTACCACTCCTTGGCAAATCTTTAACACTACCGGTTTGTTCAAAGTGTTTTAAGGTATTACAAACAACGGATTTAGAAATTGGATTTCTGTTTGGATGGGCGTCATTAAATAAACTACAAGCGTCTTGTAAACTTCTGCGTCTATTTCCATAACCCAGCATCATAAGTATTTCCATTCTTTCACGTTCACTTAAACTCGCCATTGCTAATATTAACAGCAACAAATTGCACAATTGAAATATGTCAACTATTTGACATAAACAATAACCACTGATAAAGTTACCTCGCTCGAGTTTGTTTATCGCCTCGCTTTTGTCCATCTAGAATTCCGCTAATTTAATGGATCTTTAATATTTGATCATTAAGGCACTTTTTCTCAATTTTTTTCAAATGTAACATATTGAAAATTGTATACCGTTGAAAAGAGAATAGAATATACTATCGAAATCAATAATCAGAAATATAGGTTGTCATTTCAAAAGAATATCGTTGACGTCGTAACTTAAAAACAATTGAAGAAAAAAATAATTCAAGTATTCACAAATGTAGATAATAATTTCATAACAAACTTTTGTATTGAACATAATTTCCTAAAATGAATATTAACGACAATAAATCGCCGTCTCCATACTTTTAACTAACCCTGTATATATATATATATATATATATATATATATATATATATATATATATACGGAGTGAGTCACGAGGAACTATACGTACTTCTATCATAAGTAGAGGCACCTTAGGGGATTATCAAATAACCATTAAAAAATGTCTTCTTGTTTTGTTTATTAATATACAGGGTGAATTATGGATCTTCACCAAAACAATGTTTCGTCATATCTTTTCAATGATTAAGTCGATTTGTCTCATTTTTTGGTGAAAGTGTGTATTCGTGTCTAGCAACTAACTGACACATTCAGAATTAAAAAAATCCAGGACCGTCTTCGTGAAAATTTGTGGGACTGCTTCATATCCAATACTTCACCCTGCATATGATTTCTCTAAAATCTGATATAATTTTTTCAGAGCGCATTAATACAGTTAAACCTGGTTATTTGAATTTTTTGTTACACTTACCTCACATTTTCAATTAAAGATTCATTTTAGAGCCAAATTGAAAATTGGCAATAATGAAATACTGTACTGTATAATAATGTCTAGTTATTAAAAAGAAATCTTTAAAATAAACAGTAACGACACACACTGTGCTCCAGTATGGTAAATATCATAATTTGAATTGATTTACAGGACCGGATTTAGAAATCTGGCATATCTGGTTCATCTCAAAAATTCACCCTGTATGTAACTTTTTCCACCCGTAATAGACAGAAAACACATAAAAAATGTTTGTAATAACCTAGTTTTCTTATTTGTTTGAGAAAAAATCATGTGTAATTATTTTAATCGGAATGAAATGAACAAGTCCAAGAAATGTTTATTCATAAATTAAGAAATAAAATAAATAACAATAACCAAATAATAAAATAGTTTTAACAATGTGGAACAAAGTAAAAAACAATTTAATAAATATTACGATTATAAACGATGTTCAAAATGAAATCCATCTGCCTCAATACACTTTTCTTGTCGAATGTTTAAATGTGTAATGGACTTCTTAATTTATGAATAAACATTTCTTGCGCTTGTTTATTTCATTCCGAATAATTACACATGATTTTTTCTCAAAAAAATAAGAAAACTAGGTTATTACAAACATTTTTTATCTGTTTTCTGTATATTACGGGTGGAAAAAGTAACATACAGGGTGTCAGTTAGTTGCTAGACACGAATACACACTTTCACCAAAAAATGAGACAAATCGACTTAATCATTGAAAAGATATGACGAAACATTGTTTTGGTGAAGATCCATAATTCACCCTGTATATTAATGCATAATTCTAGCTGAAGTTAAGACACCTACCTCAATTGCTAGTTCAGCGTTACAAGTGTCCCTTATATCTAGCCAATGTAAACTGACAGCAAAGAAGTAAACAATGGCTAACAGTTATATGCAAATTACATACATGCATGAGTATAGAATAAATAAGTAAGTAAATTTTATAGATAGAATTGGTTCATCGAATCCACTTTCAATATTGTAGATAACAACTGTTACAACCAAATAGTTCAATTGAAATTACTATGTGCAGTATTATAGCTACACATTTTCCACTTGTGCAAACAGCCAGTATATTGTTGTATATGATTACTTTTCATAAATTCACTACCTTGACAACCAGGTCAAATCAACGTAATTGTAGACTAACCTGTTTTGATGTCTTCCACCAGAGATATAAGAAAGTGTATCGAGGTGTGTTATAGATAACGGAATTAACAGTTGCAGTAAGGTGGCCACATAATTTCAGTAAGAATTGTATAAGTTATTTTCCGATGTAATCCTCAGTAATACAGAAATGGTACACAAAACACCAGACAAGGGAAGGTAAAAATCATAAAGCAATTCCAGATACAATTTTGATGTGTAATTAAACAAATGTGACATAACTTACTACATTGAACACATATGTTGATATGAAAAACTTTTTGGGAGATTAACTCGTTCAAAAAGGTGTACAATAGCCCTTAGACGAACATAAATAGTGCGTTGGATTATTGGATTATATCCCAATTAACTGGGGTCGTTTAATTAAAAATAAACAAATAATTCTAATGGCATGTGCCTTTCAACTGAATATGTTTTGGGAAAGAGGTTGTCTCATAAAATTAGATTCTAATTCTGCCACTAGAAGTCGTAAATTTCAGGACACATATAATTTTGTCAATGTGTAAATAAGAAAATAAACATATATAACCATGAGTGAAACAACTAGTTATATCCACAAAATAGAAAATTACAATTTAATTAGAGAATCCATAATAAGAATGATATACAAAAGTCTATGGCGTAACATAGGGCTTTTACTCATGGTTAAATTATTATGTATATTGCACAAAATTTACGGAAAAGCTATGAATGTGGACTGCAATAGGCGAAATCAAATTACAAATCACAACACAGGTAACGATTTTAGTCTATACAGTTAATAGTGTAAGTGTTGAGCCGTATCCATGTGCTTTTGATTTGTACATCCAACATAATCCAACATTACTTCTTCATCCTGAGAGATCTTTTGTCTCACGTAGTTCAATGCGAAATTTTATAATTTTAACCGCGTCAGACAAACTTTTCTCATATTCAAAGCAAAAATTTAATCTAAAAAAAGTGCATTTGGATAAAGAAAATTTTTTGTATGTACAGGGTGGGTTTTTTAGATGGTTTTAAATGGAAAGTGCCCTTATTGTACAAGATAGAGAAAATATGATGTCGGTGTCCAGGGCTCCTTGTTAAAGATAAACTCAGATCTAAAAGCAAAATTTGGTACATCTAAACGTTTTCGAGTTATGGAACAAAAATGAAAATTTTGGATTTTCGACAATCTTGAATAACACTCTTATTTATAAAGATATTTAAAATCGGTAAAAACGTTCTTCAAACACTTTTTTAATTAGAATCCGTTGCTCATATCAGATAAATTTTATCGTCTATAAGTTGTATTTTTTAAATACATATCGTAGTTAGCCATGGCACTGTTGCAGAGCATTTTTTTTTTGCTTTTTAAAATGTATGGTTTAATGTAGTTCAATTGAGTATTTATGGTTTTATTGACGTTTAATGTATAATATATTGCATCTGAAAACAATATCCATAGTAAGCCGTGCCTTATAAACTGACAAACTAAAAACGCCAAATTTATCTTGCTTCATAATTTTATTTCCTAGCCGAAAAATTACTTACAGAAACTGTGTTCTTTTATTCATGGCTAATAATATGTATTTTACAATCAAAGAGAAATACGACATGCTAAAAACTTTTATTCGCAGTTAGTTTGTAACACACCGTTTTTTTAACCATTTAAAAGTTGAAAAGTGAATGATTCTACGAATTTACTTTAAGCGGTCAGTAATAACAAAAAAATAGGAGACAGTAATGAGATGAAGCGGTCAGTAGTGGACCACTTTCCAAGCTCTGGGGGAGCTACTATCGATTTAAACTATCAATATCAAATTGACAACTTGCCAATTTTAATAAAGGGTCGAGAGTATGCAACCATTTTTTCTCACGAGCGTAGATGGTGAGTGACTAAGGCAATAGGTAGAAACAAACAACACGTTTTCTTGAATAAGCGTATTTAATAAGTGAATTATTGATAACAGAGTAACGACAAAACCAATAGAAAAATAGTAAGCCCAACATTTATGGCTTCTCATTATAGTAAAAATATTAAACGAGAAGCCGTGATGAATGTGTTCCAAAATTTTTTGATTTGAACTTTATAATATTGCTTGTTTTTTAATTGTGAATAAATTTGTATACAAACCTCGGCAAAAGTAGCATTCCCCTGTCTCGAGAAATAGTTCATCTCGGTGAACTATACCTCTCTCGACAGGAATGGAACACTTTCCGCCTCGCTATGTAATATACTATTATGTTATCGAATAAAAATTCCCATTTAGCTGCTGAATTATACTTGCAAACTTACCCTGAAAACAACAACCAGACTCAAGGATATTTAAACAGTGCGTATACATGAATATATTTAAGAATATGCAATAAGTAATGTTATGGTTTGAAACAAAATTTAATTGATCACGGATCTTTCCATCTTTCCAGAAACCACGGCCGAAACAAAGGAAAATGCTGAACAGGATACAGTGACGGTGCTGGGTCGGGTTGAAGCTGAGCCAACAACTTCATGTAGGGAAATTGTTGATGTTGGGGTGTCCCAAACAAGGGCTATAAGAATTTTAAGAAAACACCATTATCATCCGTACACATTGAGAAGGGAGCATTTTCTTAACGAGGATGATAAAAGAAGACGGCGTACGTTCTGTCAGTGGTATTTATAACAATTCGGAACTGTTGAAAATTTTACCGAATCCATTATTTGGTCAAATGAGGCTCAGGAATTTTTAACATCCAAAATGCACGTTACTGGTCTGATATTAATAATTATGTAACAGTTACACGAAGGCGAAATTTGGGTTGAACGTTTGGGGCTGCACTAAAGGTGGAAGATTCTACTACTATATTTATGAAGGGACATTAAATCCTAGAAGATATTTATAAGACATTCTTCGGACTCATCTAGAGGAATTTTTAGATAAGCTTCCATTGCAGCATCACCAAAATAATAATATAATATTTCAGCAAGATGGCGCTCCTATCCACAATTCTGGAGTGGTAACAGATTATTTATCTTTAAAGTTTTCTAACCGGTAGATGGGAACTTCCGGACCGAATCGTTGGCCGACCCGATCACTAGATCTTACTGTTTTAGATTATTTTCTTTGGGGCTTTTTGAAGCATATTATTTATAAAAGAACATCCAGGAACATTGATGAATTACGTCAAACCATCGATTTTGGTTTTCGTTATGTAACTCCAATACATCTTTTAAATGCCCTAAATGAAACAAGACGGCGTTGCCAATTGTGTATTAAAAAGAACGGTGCACATGTTGAAAAATATTTGTAGATCACTATTTATTCATATATTCGTTCATTCGTTATTTCATATCTTAATAGTTAAAAGTATTTTATCCTCACAGGCTACTGTTTCGTCTGGTACGTTGAAAAAAAACCAAACACGAATAAAACTATTATTATTATACTTATTTTGAAAAGCAAAAAAGAAAATGCTTTTCAACAGTGCCATGGCCAACTACGATTTGTATTTGAAAAAATACAACTTTATGTCATAACTTTTAAATTACAGACAATAAAATTTATCTGATTTAAAAAGTGTCTAAGAACCTTTTTACCGATTTTGAATATCTTTATAAATAAGAGTGTTACTCAAAGTTTTTGAAAACCCATAACTCGAAAACGGTTAGACGTATCATATTTTGCTTTTGGATCTGAGTTTATCTTTAAAAAAGAGTCCTGGACACCGATATAAGATTTTCTTTATCTTCTATGATAAGGGTACTTTCTATTTAAAACGATCGAGAAAAACTCACCCTGTACATATATTGATGAGTTGAAACACAAAAAGAGAAATAATCTTTCCACATGTTGGCTGATGATGTTACACTGATATCTTTGATATCTTTGCGTGTACTGTAATTTTTCTTTTAACGTAAAAGATACAGTTCAGTAAATCAAATTTATTAACAAATCTTGATCTCCTACAGTTTGTGCAGGTTAAGATATTTTGTAACATTTACATGTATTTAAAAATAGAATGCACTAACTTTTAAATATTTTGAGATTACAATTATTTATTTCGTTTCAGATTCCATCAACAAAGTGCAGATCCAGACTTTCGAGTAAGTATTACTATCCTAGTAACATATATAATACAGATTGCATATTTTCATATGGTGTAGAGATTATTATATTTCAGCAATATATGTTTAATTATTGAAATTGTGTGTGTGCGTGTGTGCGTGTGTACGTGTGTGCGTGTGTGCGTGTGTGCGTGTATGTGTGTCGTGTGTGGTGTGCGTGTGTCGTGTGTGGTGTGCGTGTGTGCGTGTGTGTGCGTGTGTGCGTGTGTCGTGTGTGCGTGTGTGGTGTGTGCGTGTGTGTGTGTGTGTGTGTGCGTGTATGCGTGTGTGCTGTGTACGTGTGGTGTGTGTGTGCGTGTATGCGTGTGTACGTGTGTGCGTGTGTGGTGTGTGTGTGTGGTGTGTGCTGTGTGCGTGTGTGTGTGTGCGTGTGTTGTGTGTGTGTGCGTGTGTGGTGTGTGCGTGTGTGTATGTGTGCGTGTGTGCGTGTGCGTGTGTGCATGTGTGCGTGTGTACCTGTGTGCGTGTATGCGTGTGTACGTGTGTGCGTGTGTGCGTGTGTGCTCGAAATCTTCGTTGAACAGTACAACGGAGGGCGTTCTTGCATACTCTGAAAAACAAATAGATTTTCAACGTTTATTTAACGCCATATTGACAGTTAGTTACTTGCAATTGTTACCGTTTCTAAGGAACTACGTAATTAACTTTAATCCTAGTGGCAAAGCGGGGCAACAAAGCGATTCCGTTTTGTTAAAAACAACTTCGAGAGTTTCTGGTTCTATTACCATAAGAATTATAAGGATCCCTTGTACAGTTTGTTTATAATTCAATTTTAAAGTATTTTACGGAATTATGAAATACGCTTCATTATGGATATCTTATAGAAGAGGGCGATTTTTTTAAGTTACCATGTATTTATGTCTATTAATCTCTGTATGACATGAAGTTTTAAAAGTCATTATGACATAGATTATTGGATTCTGTTTTTACAATGTTGCAGTATAAATAAGAAGTTGCATAGTTATCCTAAAAAAATATAATTAAAATTATCTCATTTCTTTTAATTTAAATTAGCATCTAGATGACTGTCATGCAGTTTTAAACGTCTGTTTGACATAGATTATTGTTTTTGGTTTTGTAATGTTGCCTATTTTGGTAATGAACTTATTATAAAAAAGGTTGCATAATTATCCTAAGAAAATGTTATTAAAATTATATAATTTCTTTTAATTTAAATTTTGTAGGTTGGAAGGTCGTGTGGTGTTCCACGCCAGATATATAAATATTATATTGACCATTACAGAAATGTGAAATCCTTGAAAAATTATATAACATTTATTTACTAGTTTTATAGTTCCCTATAATTTTAGTTAGTATTACTAAACAAATTAAAAAAAATCCTAGATCAACGAAAGGAGATAGTGCTGCGGATGAACTCAGTAATCAGATACGCATAGAAGGAAATTTCCAAATTAAAGTGAACTGCTTCTTGTCTCGCTTGCCCCTTTGTTGCATAATCAAATATTTTTTTATTTTCTGGCAAAAGACTATTTTCATTTAGAAATTCGGTTCTAGTTTTTTAGATCTAATTTCTGACAGTGCTTTTTATATTAAGGACCCATTTTGTTGTTCTCGTTAATAAATACCACGAGAATTATCGACCAAAGAAAATTCTCAGAAACATTTCTCGTACTTTCCTTTAAACGGTGTGATTAGCATCCCACTTCCGGTGTTTATGCCAATCTCGGTTGAAATATGTAATAGATGACCTCGCCGTTAACGGGGACGCATACAGATATCTACTAAATTATACAATCAAACTAATGACGTCATTTATAGCCGGAATTCATTATAATCCCTGTTAGAGGTTATGAATTTTGTCTGTAAATAAGTGTTTTCTGAATTTTGCGTGTAAATAAATTTTAAACTAAAGAACGTTTTTGAAATTTGCTAATGTTTTGATACGTTTTATTTATTTATTACCTGTGAATTTCAGCAGATCTTTCAAAGGTATTTTGATTCATTTGGATTTGAGGCGAAAACAAGTGGTGCTATTTGTATCTCAATCTCTGATTTCTTAAAATTCTATCTCGTTATTTCACTTTATTACGTAGGTAGGTAAGCAAACAGGATTGATAGGTATAACTATTAATAAAAGGAATTAAAAAAAACGAACGATCCTAATCATAATTAAGATTTTAAAAACACAACATTCTTCTTGAATATAGGTCTCACACTTTTCTACAATTTTCCGCAGTACATTATCTTTTTGCGGCATAGTAATATTATTAATTGTTGTAATAATTCGGTTCCTTAAAACATCTAGATTTGGAGTAAAATAGACTTATTCTTTGGTATGACCCCAGAAGATAAAATCTAGGGGCGTCAAATCTGGAGCACAGGGTGGCCACCTTACACACCCATTTGCCCTTCTTAATACAAACCTGTCATTTAAATAGTTCACACATATTCTAGCATTATAAGGCGGCGAGCCATCCTGTTGAAAATAAATATTGGGAATTTGGGCAAGAGACAAATTACCCATAAATTCATTAGCTGTTCTTTTCAAAGATTCAAATAAACTTGCGATGTAAGGGGCTCGTTAAAAAATGTTGGCCCCGCAATTTTCGTCCCTAAAACACCTAGCCATACATTAATACTGAAGCGGTCTTGAAAAGATCCTTCCATGAACAGATGTTGATTTTCATTCGCACAATATCTCACATTGGTTCTGTTAAACATTCCCAGATTCGTGAAGCGGAACTCATTAGAAAGTAATACCATGAATCTTCTTCAGTATTGAACACGCCTAGCAAAGTCGTTAACACCCAAGTGTTGGTGGATTTGGTATTTGTAGAGTTTATACTTACGTTTTTCAAACTTTTCTTGCACTTTCTCTGCTAACTCCATTTCGTGTTCAATTTGACGCGTAGAATGTTGGGATCAACATTCACACATGCCAGAGTGTTTATTTCAGATTCCTTGCTAATAATGAATCTTTATTTATTTTTATTTTGGGCAACCGTTTTTAAATGTTGTACCAGCCACGTAAACTAGGCGTAGCAGTTTTGGTTTCTGTCAGGGTATCGTTCTGCATGGGCTTTTTAAGCCTGCCGTTTATTTTGCAAGCACACAAAATAAAGCAGGATAATTTACAAAAATTTACAGCAACCTGCCAAACTCACACATGGTAAAAGTTACCTGTCAAAATTAAATTGTTTTTAAAACCATAGCAACCTGCGTGGCTGATATGATTTGATTAATCTAATAATACCCAGAGACGTAAGTATTTTGTTAAATTAATAGACCCAATACGTATAACAGAAAAATAATATCCGTTGTTCGAAAATAAAAAATGAGGATATAAATGAATACAGGATAAAAAAGTAGGATTGAGTAGAGAAAGTCTTATGGTTGTAAGTTATACCGTTTTCACACAGAAATCAATTTTTCAAAATTGTTAACTTTAGTTTTATTTTCTGCCATCAGAGTACCTTGATGACAAATTGCACTATTTGTTTTTGTCGCAACGCACTTTATTTTTTTGAAAACTTCAAATAAATGTGAAAATAGGTTAAACTTTAGAGCTCCACAAATCAAAAGCTTAAGTATATGACATGCTACATAAAAAAATGTTTAGAATTCAAATATGCAAAAATATACTATTCTTCTATTCAAAATAGCAAAGTTTTAATCGTTTTCTGTGAAACAGGAAGTGATTGTTATTTATTATAAGTGTTTGTTATGAACGCATAAGTTCAACGGTAAGTATGTAATTAAAATTATTAATTTTATTAAATACTCTAGCAAAGTACAGGTGGTAGGTTCAAATCCTACTCGAGGTAAACTTTTTATTTATGTATTTAACAAAATTGATTGTTATTTGTTTTTTTTTTACTTAAAATATGGATATTACTTAACCCAATCGTCAACCAAAATTTTAAATTTATTTTTAATACGTTGTTCAGCATGCTCCATTTACAAAATACTACATGCTTCGTTTTTAAGGAGAACTTCACTTATTAACTACATTTATATACTGTGTGTATTCTACAAAACTTACTTAGCTAATTAGCAACTAGATTAATATTAATATTATTCTTTTTTATTTATAACGACTGTATTTTAGTGTATCTATAAGATGACGTGGATATACATAAATTATGTTCTCTACCGTTTGACTTTCATTGCCGCAAAATGTAGTTGGGATTATTTAAAACACGTTCACTGCCACCATAAGAGAGCACAAGCCTTTGTCAGGAGGCCACTGGTTTAAAAATACTTATATTTGTTTTTAGTGCATTTATTACGTTAACTAAAGGGTACATAAGGTAAGGCCGCAAATTTTTTTATTAAAAAAATATGAGACCACCGGTGATGCTCATGGCCCCTCAGTAATAAGTTATTCGCACAATGCCATGAGCATCACCTGTAGTCTCAAACTATTCAACAAATTTTGCAAGCAACTTAAACTAAATCTAATGACTTTCGGTAAAACAAGTAAAACACAAATATACATTACATTCACTGCATTTGGTAGGAACCTTTTTTGTAAATTTTTGTGCTTCTGCTCTTCCCTTTTCGTTTTTTATTTTTAGGTAGCATTTATTGCAGCGGTTTCTTTTTTTTCGGTTTTGAGTAGTAGTTTCCTCTGTTTCAATTAATTTATGTTTTACTAAAGATTGTTCTTGAAGACCATCATTGGCTAACATTGTCAGGATAATTTGCTCTCTGAAATTTGTTATATCGTGTTTTCCTGGCTTCAACGTTTTGAAAATAATAAATGAATTTACTATTGCAGTATTCAGTAGAAGTTCAAACACGGCCTTGTGATACCACCGGATTGTCTTTCGCAAAGGCGAAAAGTAACTAGCCATTTGATCGGAGATATCAACTCCTTCTTTACTTTTATTATACTCCATAATTGCCATAGGTTTCTGAACTTCTTGATTTTTTTTCCAGTTGATTGCATATCTATTCCATGCTTGGTTGTTAAAAAAGACACCTCCCGCTTATCTTGCCATTTTGCTACTACAATTCCATCTGAATTTTCCTTTCCTATTATTTCTCCTTTCTTTATTTTAGCTTTCATAATTTCTCCTGGAAGACCTCTTTTGTTCTTACGCAACGTTCCCAACAAATGCGTGTTTTTCTGCAATAAATTTATCGCCAGTGGAAGTGAGGTATAATAGTTATCAGTGACGATGGTCCTTCCTTCATTGAGGTAACAGTCACAAAGATCCATAACAATTTTTTGTGCTAATCCCATAGAGCCATCTAAAAAGTTTTGTCCTGTGTACATAGATAATCGATACGTATAACCATACGTGTCACACAGTTTAAATATTTTAAGCCCATATCTGTGTTTCTTACTTGGTATGTATTGCCTAAACAACAAACGCCCTCTAAAGGGGACCATTGATTCGTCTACTACAATAGTTTCGCCAGGAAGGGAATTTTCACAAAATTTCCTTTGCATTAGGTTAAATATTGTACGTATTTTATACAAACGATCTGTTTTATCGGCCTCTTCATTATCGGCAAAGTGGATATATCTCAGCAGTAACTGAAATTTGTTTCGGCTCATTATATTAGGAATAAGCTGGTTTCGATGCAAAATGTTTTTGTTCCAGTAATCACTTATTTTTGGATATTTTACCAGTCCCATATATAAAACAATACCCAAAAATTTACGCATTTCAGAATTATCAGTAGATCGCCATTTATTTATTCTAGCCCATCGTGTAAATACTTTTGTATTTTTTTGTTGTTCAGCATTACGGTTTGATTCTTCAGTAATCAAACTAAGTATCTCCTCATCTAGAAATGTTGAATATACATGGAATGGAGTTAAGAGCTGCTTATCTTCGGGATATTTATCAGGATGATTGTTAATCCATTTCGCTCCAGAAAAACGTATGTCAAACCTCAGGTGAGAGCAGTCAACTTCATTCCATACGTCGGATATATTTTCTTGCAATAACGCAGTTGTCGCAATTGGTGAAGCAGCAGCCGACTCTGAGTTAATATCATTATTATCGTGAAATTCAAAATTATTGGTAGCACTTTCTGCATCACTCGAAGACCAGCTTTCATCGTCATTCCATTCAGAACCAGAATCAGCGAAGTCTTCACAAGAGTCGTCACTGTTCTCGCCCATCATAATTTTGTCATTCTCTTTTTGAATTTCGCTGTCTGTGAGTAGCTTTTTCTTTCGAACACTTTGTCTCACCTTAACTTTTCTCTTTCTTCCATCACTTGTAGATGCCTCGTCCATTTTTCTAAAAATATATGTATATTCGTTTCATAAGCGTCGTTGAAAAACCTGTATTCTAGTATTAAGTTACACAATGCGCTTATTCATTGTTCAACGTAGCAGTAGACACTACCAACAATGAACCTAACCTACTGTTTATATTTTAATCGAGTTATGTCAATAAAAGTACAAGCAATTGCAAATGAAAGTATAATCTACATTTACTTACCTTCATTTTTTGCAAATCCACTTCAAAACAGCTTTGAAGAATAAAAATATCTTCCGGAGTTGAACTAAACGCGTACGAAAGAATCAAGCAAAATATCTGAACTATAGGTTTACACTGGCGTTACTAGGTGTCGCAGACAATTTTGTAATATAACATTATTTATAGGGTTATTCTTGGTAGGCCATAACGAAATTTCACGCAATTCCTAAGAACCCACAGTCCAATACATTCTATTTAGTTTAGTATGTACTGAGACCCACGGGTGATGCTCGTGGCATAGCGGGAAAATATTTTTGAGCATCACAAGTGATGCCCATGGCAGTGAACGTGTTAATATTTTGTATTTGTACAAATAGCTGTTAAGGCTTCCGTGATCTGATTAATGGTTTAGTAAAGTTCTTTGATAAATGTAATTTTAATTTTAATCTTTCATTTACCCTAGTATTTTGTGGTAGCCCCTTTTTAGGACGATATCCATTCATTATTTCACTTTTCTAAACTTTCACGTTTTCTGACACATATTACGTTTGCTTCGATATTATGTTTTACTTACCTAACCACTGAGCTTACACTCGCTATCTCTTCTAAATAAATAAATAAATAAATGTTTATTTTTTCTTCACGTAATCCTTTTCTCCTTGACATAATCACTGTACATGATCTTTGTTTATTAAACTTAATTTTGTTGGTGATTGCCTGTTTCATAATTTTGTACGTTGCTTGATTAGCATAAGCTTCAGCTTCAATAAATGTTTTGACTTTTACTAGTAAAAGAAGGTCATCTGCATACGTAATGGGCTAATGACCATTGTTCTATTTGGAAAAGAAATGTTCACAAGATAATTATATTGAATGTTCCAATAATGCGGTCCACTGCAAGATACCTGCGGACATCCTATAATTGTATTACGTTTAACAATGACTCCATTAATTTCTAATGTAGCAATTCTGTCTTTAAAATAATGTTTAGTGAGTTGATACACGTTATTAGGACATTTAAACATTCTTAAAGACTTAAAAATGACTTATTTTCTAAACTTCCTGTATAAAATCTATATACATTAAAGTTGCATCTATTGTATTTCGTTGTGGAGTAAACCCAAACTGGTTCTTATTCATCTCTCCCGTGTTGTATATGTGATTAATAATTCTAATAATTAGCAGCTTTTCCAATATCTTTCTACTATTGTTATGTAACCTTATACGACGATATTTACTAACATCATTAGGCTACACAAGTGGTATTATTGATGATTTCCATTGTGTTCGAAAATTGTGGATTAATTAATATGTCACACGTTATTCCGTCTTTTCCGCGGGGTGCTTTTTTCGGATTTATTTTAATAGGATATTAAATACTTCTTGGCTTGTGAAAGGTGTATGTATCATTTTCTGTATCGAGAGGCTTTGCAGTTTCTTTTCTTTGAATATTGTGATAGTCAAAATCATGTATTACGTTATCTTCAGGTTTAAAATATTTAATGATCTGTTTTAGTGCGGTTTTAATATACAGGGTGGCCAAATAGTGCGACAAAGGTCAATATCTTCTGCACCATCAAAAATATGAAAAAAGTTTCAGGAGTTATTAAGGGTTAAGAGGTTCATCTTCTAAAATTATTTTCGAGTATACAGGGTACTCCAAAAAGCGGCGCGGTAAAAATTTTATTATTTTTTAAATGGGACACCCTGCATATTTTTGCATATTTTAATTCACCCTAAAATTCTGCATTTATCACCGAAATTTGTACAGCATATTTTTGCAACGTTGCCAATTAAATTGAAAAATTCCTTACATTTGTGAAAAAACATGGGTCTATGAAATTTGTAATATTTTTTAACTTATAGTGGTATTTTATTACTTGGGTTTTAATAATCCTCTTTAAAGTTTGTGTGCCTACGCCTATATTTACTAACTTCGGTGGTATTTCAATTTTTATTTAAACTATAGCAAAAAACTGAATGTTTTTCACCATTGTCGTTTTTCCACCTATGACATCAAATAAAAACAAAATATTATTCTTTTAAATAAAACGTCAGTTTGGATTTTGTTTATTAATTACCATCAATATAAACATGAAAATAATGTAATCATAGTGGAAGATCTGCCATGTTGATTAGAAAATGTCATCAAGTAGTTGGCTGTTATGTTACGTTTTAGTTCCTTCGAAGCTCAATTCAGATTAGATAAGAATATACTAACTTTTTTCGACATGATGACTTGATGACTTCTTCGGATGATGCGATTCAAGCTTTTGGACAATTGTTGAAGTAAATTATTTCATAATCATTTGTTCAAAGTGGCCCCCGTGACGTTGAATATACAATTCAATATGTTTTTAAAAAGTATGATTTATGTTTTACACATTTATCGAGTAACAGTTTTACATACCTGATCTTTTATCAATTCCCATATACTGAAATCCATTTTTGTTAGATCTAGTGATCTACCCGGCCATGGTACTGGGTCTCAATCCACTGCTGCCCACATGTTTTATTTAAAAAGTTAGTAATAGGCCTTATATAATTCACAGGGGCTCCATAATGTAAGAACCAAAGACGTTCCCGAACTTCATTTGGTATCTGAATCATTAATCGTGGCAAATTATATTGTGAGAAATCCAAATATACTTGTCCAGTTACATAGTCTCCTACAACAGCTCCCCAAACATCTGTTTTATGAATGGATTCTTATGAAATGGGGATTCCTTGTAGCATAATAATGAAAATTATGCCTATTCACGTTTCCATTTTTGTGAAATGTTGCTTCATCACAAAAGAATACTAATGTGCAAAATTCGTTGTTCTTTCAGGTTCTGCTGCACCAAGTGATTATTAATGTCTATCACCGTCGCTAGCGGGCGTTAAAAATACAAAAATAAGGTTTTTACGCTTTTCTTTAAAATTCCATTTGCAATGATGTAGGTGTTTATTATATCAAAATAAAAAAATAAATTGAATTTGCCATAAAAATGATACAAGATTGATTTTAATATTGTAGTTATTTTTAGAGTTATAGCGAAATTAAAGTTTAATTTTAACGTGGCTCGTCATGTAAAATTAAAAAAATCCGATTATAAACCCAAAAATATTAGGTATTTAATGCGTCGATAAATGATCAAACTGTCTTCCCTCACATTCCAAACAGTCTTCCAATCTTCTTCGGCTTTGTAAAACTGTAACTTCGATTTCCGCTTATTAATCCTTTACTTTAAACTATTTACCTTCCTTAAACTAACCTTATTAATTTTACACAGATATAGTAGCTAGAAAATATTACATTTGAAACAAAACGCACTCAATTAATTACTAGTTCATTTAATAAATACCGCAATTTAGCGCTTCGTCTAGGAATGTATAATCAACGCTTAGCAGTAGGCCGCGGAAACAAAACCAAACTTTTAAATAACATTGTATAAAAAGGTTAAATTTTTATTGGACATAGTTTAATTCCTGTCAATTTGGTTTGAGAATATTTTTAAAAATGCCTATCACAAGTGATTAAGCACTTGATATTTCTAGTGCTTGCAAATGTAGCAATAGCTGAAAGACATTATGCGGCCCGATATTCATATCACCATCATTATGGAAGAAGAATGTTACCACGCTTGGTACATCCACTACGCGATACTGGTACTTTTCGTAGTCCTAGATTTAGGAGGCGTCGCATTGGAAGGACAGAAGAAAATATTTTTAATGTCTTAGCTTACATCAAATTCAATAGACACATTGCAACTAGGGCGTTATCTGTAGATTTGGGAATAGATCAGACTACTGTTCGAAACATATTAAAAGACCACAGGTAAATAATTGCATTAGTACATCCTTTTTAACAGACACATAGTTTACTATATGTGTGTTACTTTTTATTTTTAGACTGCACCACTGCCATATAGTTTTGCACCAGGCCCTAAATAAAAATGATTTTGATCACTGAATAAATTTTTCTCAATGATTCATGAAAATAGGAATTTTTTATCACACATTCTATGGACCGACGAGGCTACCTTTAATAGTGATAGTAAGGTAAGCATGCATAATATGCATTATTGGTCTGCTGAAGATCCATATTGGATGCGAGAAGTGCAGCACCAGGGCCGCAGGAGACTAAGGTGTGGTCTGGAATTATAGGTCGTTCCTTTTTGATCGTGCGCTAACTGCGAATCTCGTAGACGGTTTAATAAATGAGTTGCCAGTCCTGTTAGAAGATGTGACGTTGAACATTAGGCGAATCATGTACCTACAATCGGACGGGTGTTCAGCACATTTTTCCCTCAACGTGCGACACCGTATTAACAAACATTTTCAAGAACGCTGGATAGGAAGGGGAGACCTATTTCCTTGGCCGGCCAGGTCATCCCATTTGACGAGTCTCGACTTTTACGCGGGTAATTTGAAGGATACTGGTTCCAAACCCCACCGACAAGATTTAACATGGAAAACAGATATACAATAAGGGATTAATAAACGGAAATCGAAGCAGCAGTTTTATACACCCGAACAAAATTGCAAGACTGTTTTGGAATGTGACGGAAGGCAGTTTATCGAGACAGTTGTACTTTTTATACAACTGTCTAGACACAAGGACAACCTGCTTTTGCAACAACGCCGCCTAAAGCAGAAAGGATTTCGGTGAATCATTTGTTTATCGATTCTTGTGACTGAGGCACCATTGGACTCTGTGATATAGGGTTGTCGATAAGTTTCTTAAACAAAAGTTGTAACATAAGAGCAGATATACGCTTCAGAAAACCTCCAGACCTCTCCAGCAGCAGTTCCGATAAGGCAATAGGAATATATGCTATAGCAGGAGACATCATTCTTCGCGGGAAACCTATGACGATTTTGCCATAGATGCAAAATATGTTTCAAAGGAGACTACTGTACCACCACATTTGTTATTTTATACAACTTAATTAATATAACATCTCAGAGAAGGCACTGAAGAATTGTAATGGAAAAAATGTTTCTGTGTTCGAAACGGAATGTTTTAATAAAGTAAACAGTACGTCTAAAAGTCGATCTTTTGGAACGGTTTATTTTGACACAACGGTACTAACCCTACAAAGGCGACAGTAACCAACACACGCAGTCCCAAGATTTGTGCCACCAAAAAGTTGTACATCTAGAAATGGGGATATATTTGGAACGGTTTGTTTTGCTGAGAAACTGATAACGGTACAAACCGATACAAACTCGCACTCATCAATCCATGCAATCTCGAGATTTGTGCCGCTGAATAGTTGTGAAGTTAGCAGTACACCTGAAGATGGCGATATTTTTAGAACGGTATGTTTTGCTCATAAACTGATAACGACACAAAACGGCACAAACGCAACACTAACCAATGCACGCAATCCTGATATCAGTGCCGTTAATGTACTCCTAATTTCACAGAACCGGCTTCGAGTTCAGCAGAACAAAACTGATTTATGGAAACATTCAATACCCATATGTCATATTCATTGCGCGACTTAATCATAAGTTTGCCATCCTGAATAGAGTTAAATGTACACACACACACACACAAAACTAGTAGTTTTCATTTAAAAATCAAAAGTGTGACGTAGAACCTTCTTTATCAATCAAAGTTGACGTATTCGAGCGTTTCTTTTCTAAATTTAAGAGAGTGTTAAGGGGTTGTGCGAACTTCTCATTGAGCCATCCTGTATAAGTGAGTGAAAGATAGGGTACCAATGACAATTTTTTTGCTGTGTTACTCTTCAATTTTAACAACCTCCAATATTATTTTACTTATTTTAAAATTTACTTCAAATATTACTAAAATTGGTTCTGATGTGGCAGGGTAATCTGCTAATATGAACATCCTCCCTCGGACTTTGAAGCTATGCACAAGATTCAATCAATTTATTGTACATTAATTCTAAAACGAATATTGCGGTCATTGCAATTTTTTGTATGAATTTAAATTAGGCACAAATGCAGCAGAGACGAACCGAAAAGTTAAGCAGGCTTTTGGTGAAGGTACTGCTAATTAACGAACTGCACGTCGTTGGTTTGAAAAATTTCGAAGTGGTCAAGAAGGTCTCCTGGATGAGGATGGTCGGGATCGGCCTAGAACTGTTGTTAATGAATGGCTGAAACAAATTGTTGAAGGTGACTCATCAAAAACTCGAAAACTTGCAGACGAACTGGAAGTTCACTATTCAACTATTGATCACCATTTGCATGAGCTGGAAAAAATGAGAAAACTTGACAAGTGGATTCCAAATGAACTTACAGAAATGAACAACAATCATATCCGAAATTTGCTCTTCCCTTCTTTTGTGCCATAAAAATGACCCATTTCTTGATCGTATTGTGACCTGTGATGAAAAATGGGTTCTTTATGACAACAGAAACGTTCAGGTCATTGGTTAGACAAAGATGAAAAACCAAAACTCTTTCCAAAGCCAAATTTGCACCCAAAAGAATTCATGTTGACTGTATGGTGGTCTTGTGCAGGTTTAATCCACTATAACTTCTTAAAACCAGGTGAAACAATAACTGCTGAGAAGTACTGTAGATACAGAAATCGTTGAAATGCACCAGCATTTGGAAAAGAAGAGTCCAGCATTGGTGAACAGAAAAGGGCCGATTCTTCTTCATGATAATGCAAGGCCACATGTTGCACATATCACCCTCAAAAACTGAATGAGCTTGGATATAAAAGTCACCGACCCTATTCATCAGATCTCTCCCCAACTGATTTTCACTTGTTTGCATATTTAACAAACTTTTTCGTGGGAGAGTGTTTAAAAACCAGACTGATGCCGAAATTTCATTTAAAGGTGTCATGTATTTTTTGTGAAAGGCATTAATATACTGTTATCACGTTCGCAAAAGTGTACAGATCAAATTGGTTCTTACTTTGATTAAAATGGTTCAATAGAAACCAAATATTATAACATAATAGCAATGGTACGGATTATTTTGTAACTGTTAATTTTTTTAAATTATTACCTTAAAAAAGTGTAAGACAAACACTATACTAGTATTTATTCTTTTCAAGAGCTCAGAGTCTAATTGTTGGTATGTTTTCAAAGGCTACTGGAAAAATACTACAAACTTTACATACGAGGGACAATCCATTAATATTGCGAATAAAAGTACCAGTGTAACTATTCCAAAAATTTATTTTAGATATGTTCAAAGTAGCCACCTTCTGGTAAAATGCACTTAGCCATTCTTACCTTCCACTGCTAATGTGCTCCAATCCAAGAAGTTTTAGGAATACTATTAAAAAACATCGAACAGCAGCATCATCGATCTCTTCCTCTGAAAAAAAACCTTCTTCCTCGTAAGTTATTTTTTAGCCCAAAAACAGCCAAAAGTCTCATATTGCCAGATCCTGTGAGTAGGGAGGGTATCCGATTACATGAATCTTGTTTGCAGCCAAATACTACCGTGTTAGCTTTGCAGTAGGGGAAGAAGGATTATTGTGATGTAGCGTAATTCCCTTCTTTTGCACTTTTTTAGTCACTTCCGGCAAACAGTGTCCGAAGTACCATTTAGCTTCACAGCGCTCACTAAACCGGTGTGTTCTAACGAACACATTACTTTCTTCATTGCTCGCTGCTTTCTGATTATTATTGGTGTGACCTCGTCTGCATGGGCCATGGACCATACGCGGCTCTCTTGTCGAGTTAGCATGTCGAAAAATGGTATGTAAGTTTCATCGCCTGTTGCAATTTTCGCCAAATTTGGTGTCCACCATTCTTAAGCAATGATGGAGTTTTATGGCAAATTCTTACTCGTTTATAAAAATCTGTAAGATGGTGGGTATAAAACAACTTACGACTTTTTTCAGATGAAGGTTAACCAGCTCTTCTCCACAGCAGCAATATTTTCCTCTCTCACATCTGTAAATGGTTGCCAAGAAAGGGGCTCTCGGGTTAATTCTTTTTTTTCACTACACTTGCGAAACTTAAAGACATATTTTTCAAATGCTACTTAAGGTAAATTAGAAGCGATAAATGTAAATATAAAATGCCGCTCTGAGCTGAGGCTACATCTTTGTTTTCCCGGGCCTGCCTAATTTATTTATTCTCAATAATAATGACTTGTCCTTCGTATGTACTATTTAAAGAAGAGCAATTATAATAACATTTAAAACGTTGTAGAGATGGAATTTTAGTGTTACAAGGAATGTACAGTATTTAATGTCCCAACATAGAATACAACATTATTTTTCAACATAATCCCCTTGAACGTGAAGACACTTATTCCACATATGTTCAAGATTAGCAACACCTTTCTTGAAAAACTCGGAGTCTTGATCACATAAGAAGGCCTGCACTGCTGCTATAACTGGGTCATCACTCTCAAATTTTGTTCCCCGAATACGCCACGTTACAAAATTATACCAGTAGAATTCCTTCGGAATCCCAAAATACTGTAGACATTATCTTGCCCGCTGAAGCCTGTACACGAAGTTTGCGTGGAGGGGAGATCCTGGATGACGCCACTCCATACTTTGTTGTTTACATTGGGGATCGAAGTGATGAACCCAAGATTCATCAACCGCAACACAGCGATAGAAGATTACGGCTAAATTGGCTATTGAAGAAGTGACTCTCAAACGCTTTTGCTCGGATGTCAACATTCCGGATGCCCATCTTGCTAACACCTTATGAAGCCGTGAATAATGATTTATTATGGTTCCAATCGTCGTGTTGTCAATCCACGATCTTCTCTGATAAAGTCATTCACAAGCTCAATGTTTTCTTGAATACACGCAGAATGCAGCCGACCGGCACCTTTTGAATGTTCGCAGGTTGTTCTGTCACATTTGAACGCTCGAAACCAATTTTTTACTACTTGATAGGAAGAAGCAGAATCTCTAAGCAACCCAGCTATATCTGTATGAATGTATTTAGGTGTTAAACCTTTTTTTTTTGTAGGTACTTTATGACAGCATGAAGCTCACTTTTTTCCATTTCCCAAAATATTCGCGCAACCGCTTCTTTCAACTTGTACAACTTTTGACACTTTTAAAGCTCGACTAAACAAATTTGGCAGTTTTTTGTCAATAAAGTAACAAAAAAGAACAAAAGTGCGGTTACTAGGGGCAACATATTTTAAAGCCACCTTTGCTACGGGCAACAAGTACTGTACATCCCTCGTAGCTTTTGAAGTATAAGAATAATAACGTTCAAACATTTACATTAACCATAACTATACAACCTTTTCTATTACATCTATCACACAGGCATAAATTATATCGCCTAAATTTGTACAATGCAGTATTTTTTCGAGTCGCTGTATCTTATGGTAATAAGTTATTAGAGCTGACTGCTTTTAATTTGTTTGTTGTATCCAAAAAACGTCATAATTAATTGAAAAACTCCAAAACTCCTTTTAGCATAGTATAACCGTTAAAACTATACATTAAGCAAACGTGTAGCTTATGTACACGATACAACAGACCTTATACCTCAGAGGCGGGCACCTTTCTACAAATGAATTAAATAGACGAGGGAATCGTTGGTATTAGTTTTACCCTTATCCGAATTTATTCATTCGCATCTCCATTTCAACAGAAACGTTGAAATTAATACATTTTCCAAAGAGATCATTAATATTTTGTACGTAACTTAAATAAAAAGTTAATTGATTTACAACCTCATTTATAAAAATGCAGGTGGTTCTTGTTTTTCCTTCTTTTTGCTAGCATTTGGTCAAGTTTAATTCGCAAGATCATAAATAATGACGTGAAAACTTACAGAGGGAATACTTTTTTTGTACAACTTTTAAAAGCTTTTTCACAACCCCTCTATTTGAAAAATTAATTCCATTAACGGTTGTGAAATGAAGGGAAAAACTCCGAGTTACGCCATATTTGCTCGTTAAACTAAATGCATTGGTTTTCGACTAAACGTTTTCGATATAATTAACAATTTTTGTAATTAAAGGTTAATTGAACTCAAATAATTGCTTTGAGTAATAATAACTTATTTAAATTAATTTAGCAAGAAAGCTATTTTGGTAAGCACCTATAATTATAAAGCGCTCAAGATTGAATATGGTCTTTTGTTTTAATTACCCTATATCCATTATTTACTAAATCAAAAATTAAAAACATAATGGAGTTTTTTTTGTAATATTATTTTATTAAGACTAAGATGCAAAAATTACCACAATGTTTAAGTAAACTACGACCAATAAGGGCATAGCTAGTTGTGACTGACAGCCATTTACCATTCTGTTTCGAGTTTGGGTTAATGAGTTATCCGCCACGCTTTACTTTCGTACCTATTGTACATAATGTTCCTGTTTTATTAATTTAATCTTTAATCAAGGTGTCTGTATATCACAATTTTATTAAACATCTGAACCAAATTGATCGTTCATCTATTTATTACACTCGATACAAATATAACTATCAAACGTTTTGACACATCGAATGCACACACGCACGCACGCACGCACGCACGCACGCACGCACGCACGCACGCACGCACGCACGCACGCACGCGCGCACGCACGCACGCACGCAAGCACGCACGCAAGCACGCACGCAAGCACGCACGCAAGCACACACGTCCGCACGCACGCACGCACGCAAGCACGCAAGCACGCAAGCACGCAAGCACGCACGCACGCACGCACGCACGCACGCACGCACGCACGCACGCACGCACGCACGCACGCAATCACGCGCGCACGCAAGCACGCAAGCAAGCAAGCACGCAAGCACGCAAGCACGCAACCACGCACGCGCGCACGCGCGCACGCACGCACGCACGCACGCACGCACGCATGCACGCATGCACGCACGCAAGCACGCACGCACGCAAGCACGCAAGCACGCAAGCATGCAAGCACGCAAGCACGCAAGCACGCAAGCACGCACGCACGTACGCACGCACGCACGCATGCACGCATGCACACACGCAAGCACGCACGCACGCAAGCACGCACGCACGCACGCTCGCACGCACGCACACGCACACGCACACGCACACGCACACGCACGCGCACGCGCACGCACACGCACGCGCACGCGCGCGCACGCGCCACGCACCCGCGCACGCACACGCACACGCACACGCACACGCACACGCACACGCACACGCACACGCACACGCACACGCACACGCACACGCACACGCACACGCACACGCACACTCACGCACACGCACACGCACACGCACACGACACACGCACACGCACACGCACACGCACACGCACACGCACACGCACACGCACACGCACACGAACACGCACACGCACACGAACACGCACACGCACACGCACACGCACACACACACTCACACGCACACGCACAAGCACACGCACACGCACACGCACACCCACACGCACACGCACACGTACGCGCACACGCACAAACGCACTGACACGCCACAGACATAGGCACATGCTCACGCACAAGCACACGCGCACGCAGACGCACACGCACATGCATACGCACACGCACACTTACACGCACACACACACACGCACACCCACACACACGCACACGCACACGCGCACACGCACGCACACGCACTCGCACAAGCACACGCACACGCACACACACACGCACACGAGCACGCACACGCACACGCCCCGCACACGCACACACACACATGCAATCGCACACGCACACACACGCACACGCACACGCACACACACACGGACACGCACACGCACACGGGCACACACACACACGCACACGCACAAGCACACGCACACGCACACCCACACGCACACGCACAAACGCACTCACACGCACACGCACACGCCACAGACACACGCACATGCTCACGCACACGCACACGCGCACGCACACGCACACGCACACGCACACTTACACGCACACACACATGCACACCCACACACACACGCACACGCACGCGCACACGATCACTTACATGCACACGCACACCCACACGCACCCACTCACTCACTAAACCCACACGGAAGCACGCACGCCCGCGCACACGTACTCAGACACGCTCACGCACTCCCTCACGCACACGCACAAATCTAACAATCAAACTGTTTGATACTTCTAACGCACATGCACACGCACACGCACACTCACACGCACACGTACACGCACACACACACACACATGCACACCCACACACACACACGCACACGCACGCGCACACGATCACTTACATGCACACGCACACCCACACGCACCCACCCACTCACTAAACCCACACGGAAGCACGCACGCCCGCGCACACGCACTCAGACACGCTCACGCACTCGCTCACGCACACGCACAAATTCCTCATATTCATGCATTTTTTAAGTGAAATACATGTCTCACTATTGAAAACTTGACTAAAATTACAGTTTAAAAGGATTAATTCCTACATAACCGGTTGAAACTGAACGAAAATAGGGAATTTCTACGAAATGACAATATCCCAAATATGTCGAAAACCGTTAATTTTTGGATACAAAATCATCTCAATCGATCACAAACCAGCCATACTAACACCTCCTTGAAGGTTGGCTTTTAATTTGGAATCACCCAGTATAGAGAGATTACGGATGTTATACCGGGATTTCTGCATGTATCCACTTTCTGTTTTTTACACCACCTACTTCTTCCGCTCTATTCAATTTTACCTTCTATTACAAGAAACTTTCGCACGTGGCGCTGACCAGATCTGAACTCTGCATTAATATACGGATCTCATCGAAAAGTTCGTAATTTGACGAACCATACGGAAGAGTGAATCTTTGACGAGTCGGCCATTTCATATATATATATATATATATATATATATATATATATATATATATATATATATATATATATATATATATATATATATATTTATGCTGTTACCACCATAAAATCCCACGACACCAATTGCGTAGATTTTTCCCGAATTAAGCCCAATCGGAGGATAGAAGTTGTTAATCGGTATGTTACCAACACCCTCTACACTCAAGGTAATGGACATTGTTACTATGCATCCGTAACTACTGTATGCTATTCATTAATTTGCTCTTAAGTGTAAATATAATATATTTTGTAATTGCGAAAGTAGTTTAAGACATCTCTCTCAATGGCGGAATATTTCCGAGACTGTCATAATACCATACACTCCCATCAAGTTTGTTGTAACAAACCCAATGAGTACCACACCCTTTTGACTATCTAAATTAATAATTCGGGCCTCGTTATTCCAGGGTAACTTAGGTATATTATATCTCATAGATACACCCATATTATATAGTACACCCTTTACACCCTTAAATTTACATCAGTCCACGGCTTATCCGGTAATTTTTTACCTGATTTTTATTGGTTTCAAATGCAAAGACATATTTCCTCCTGACCAATACGATTTCAAAAATATTGATACTCCGTTTTTTTTTTCTATAACGCAGGAATACATTGTACGATTATCACGTGAAGTTTCATCTAGCATTTTCCTTGCATTACTCGAGGCGTTAACGGCTTTTGTAATACCACTCTCTACCCTCTTTAGGTAGGGGAATTACTTTTCCCTCCTACCTAAACTTTTCACAGTCAATTTTGCTGCTGTAACAGCTGATTTTATAGCCTTTATGGTGGTATGACTTTTTCATTTTCATAGCAATTATTCTGCGTAATTTCAATAGACTTCTACGTGGCCGTTTTCTTCTGTTAACGCCCATTCCTGACTATCTTCTTGTTTTCATTATACCTACTACAACTAAAGCTATTGTTCATTCACCTAACTTTCCGTCGGATGGCTTAGCACGATACCACACTTTTTTCCAAAATATGATCCGCTCGATGTCTATTAGCCTGATACCCGAGGATATGAAGCTAACCGGTAGATTTTTAATGAGAGTATAACCAGACCACTCCTACGTGCACTTCTCCGCGTCCCAACTAACATTGTTTGCATGGAGGGAAGAATTGCTACATTTATAGGTAACGATCGAAAACAGACGTTTTACTAATATTTTATTTACTCATATAAGTGATACAGAAAATAGTTAGGTCGTTAATGCAACAGCTCCAACATACAAACCTTATTGTGAGAATTTATATCGAACTTGCAGTTCAACACATTTTCCAAGTCGTGATAAATGTCACTGTTGTTGGCTGTATCATTGTACACCATCTTACAAAAGTGGCGGTAGTTGTTGACTTGTTCAATGTGATTTTGACAGAAACATGATAGACGGTATCATGATTCCAGTAATTCCAACCGATAGTTAACTATATCCTTTAAGTTGAAGAGATCTTCAATGTCATTTTTATTCAACGTACAGTAACGATTGTGGTTTCGCCGAATGGTTACACTTTTTGATATTGTTCCTGACGATGATGATGCACCTTTCACTAGCTCCCAGTTATAATAAATGGTAAACTTGCTACAAAGCCATCCCGAACTTTGCTCGTATTCAACATCCATCTCCTCATTAATATTTGACCAATCAGTGCGGTTTCTTGGGAACGAAAGAACTTCATTTCCAGATACGTTTGCCATCTGAGAATCATTTCACAATGTTCTCTTTTCATGATGAGGACATCGTTTGCGCATACGACGCGTATAACTGGCGCAAGATGTACGTGCGTACTGAATCAAACTCAATGCATTTTGTAGAATTGATGTAGCGTCGTATATTGTAGAAAAATAGACGTTCATGACAAGAATTCAATGGACCCTAAAACTGGAACTCGTTGCTTCGATAGCTTATGGACTGGAACTTTGTTGAATTTCGATGGAAGAACAGAGAGCTTGAATTAACAATTTTAATAGTTAAATCTAACAGTAACAATTGTGCCAAGCAAGGTATTGACGCGGAGCAATATTACTGTCAACATTCAGATGGATACTGACTCCATTTAGCGTGAAAGCTCCCAGCTGCGCGCTTTATCGAAGTCTGAGATGATTAAAAAAAAAGGTGCGATCATAAATTAGTACGGATTTCGATATTTTATATGCAAAACTGTATAATTGACATCGAATAAATTATAAGAGATGCAATGAATTAACCGTTCATTGGCAACGCATTTTCAGAGCACACGGTAAATACAGCTGCTGTGATAGAACTATCCCTATCATTATAATACCAACACGAACATATGAACAAGATATTACAACTATTCTTGGTATCCATGCAGAATCTTTTCAAATTTATTCGAGTGGACTTGCATTGACGACAAGTGATGAATTTGTAACCGCAAAATATATGTTTTTAATATATATCGTTTTTCCCCACCTCGTAACATTATTATGATGGCAAAGGGGAGAACGTTTCTTGGAATCTATCATTATATACTTCAGCACGATGCTGCTTTTGTACTACTACCATATTATATACTATATTGTTAGTTTCATTAATAGCAACTCTCTTCATTATAATGTTCATACTTTTCAATTAATTAAGAAATAAAAAACATTTTAGCAATAAAAAATATATAGTTTATTTTCAAACAGTTATATACACATTTGCATTTTTTTTACAGAAATGTTAAATTAATGTCCTTCTTACTGCTCCGGTGCTGGTGATGTACATGTCTCTCTCAATCAGAGATTATTTAAACGTTTCAATGCGATCTTCTTTTTGAAATATTCATGTATGCACTTAATGTTCTCAGTTTCAATCATAATATGTTTCCCATACTTCGCATCGATAGTTTTGATATGAATCACTTTACATTTTGCACCTACTTCCACCTCTTTTAGGTTCGTGAAGGATTTGCAGAAAGTGCTGCTGTTCAATACACATAGAACCATCTTTACTGATTCAAGAACACTGTTGAATTATTGTTGACCCCGGAACCGTTTTTCTATATATTACTGCGTCACGATTTTGATGCTGTAGGGGAAAGTGTGCTTTGAGAATTGCAGCAGTAAGCTAATCAGCATCTGATGATGAAGAGCCTCTACCATCAGGAAATGCTGTATATTTTTTTATATCGTTGCAAAACTGATTCAATTGCGCAGCTTTTAGTTCTTTTACAGAGCATTTTTCACATATTTTCTGTAAATTTAAAAACTTTTCACATATCAGTGCAGATATAAACCATATATCTGGTTACCACACATAGCTGGTTACATGCTAATTTTAATAATGAGGCGCATCATCTATGTTTAATGATGTTCTATCATTTTTAGCTAAGACTCGAACCGACTATTTTTAGCTATGACGCGACCACCTTTTAGTAAGGACGTGAACCGGCTATTTTTAGCTATGGTGCAACACCTTTTATCGAGGACACGAACCAGCTATTTTAGGAATGATATGAGCCCATTTTTAGTAATTTTTTCAGTGACTTTTTGTGTTGCTTTCGCCACAAGGTGACCTTGCAAATCTAGTGACCATTCAAGTGACTTTTTTCAGATCTAGTGACTTTTATAGTAATTCTTTGAGTTAAGATGGACCTAATATTGCTACTTATAAATTATAGGAAAGGAATGGAAAGCAACGTGTTTCATTCCCTCCCCAAAACTAACGACTCAAAGTGACAATAGCGGCATCCTACGTGTTGAACCCAAACAATTTTTGTAAATACTTGTCACATGTCTAATCTTACTAGGGAGTAACCTACTTTTGTATAGATATATCTATATCAATCACAATTAAATCTCACAAAGTGTAATTAGTACCAGATGAAGGTAAATATAAATAATGTTTCCGACAGACAATGCTAACCTTTCGGAGTATTTTTAATTTAAACTTATAGGGTCTTTGAAAGATCTTTCAGGATTACGTGAAAAGGAAAATGTTTCACCACGAAACGGGGTAAAGCTCTATTTAGAATTCGAAAATTGCCGTTGTTTTACAATGTTTTCCGCAATAATCAAACTTAAAAAGGACATATTCAGTAAGGAGTTATTCAGTGCACAAATTGACATTAACAACAATTTAAATATTAACAAACCAGACAATTAAATTAACATAGTCATTTATCCACTAAACGCTGTCACCGATCGTATAAGCAAATATTAAATCTAAAATACGAATTTAAACAAAAATCTACAATATCTCGCTCGATATTTCCAAGTACTACATATATTCAATTATACAAAGCACAACCGGTATAACATAGAATGCAATTGCTCAAACAAGAAAAAACGTCACTCCATCAGCGCACGCAGTTAGTAGTTCACCAAACCCCGATAATGAACGTCTCACGTTAACGTAACCGTTTGTTTGTTTGGTACAGTAAATCGGCCAGTAGACTAAAGTTACATAATTGCAACTCAACAAAATTATTAACGTTATCCCTAATTTGCATATATATTTAAAGATAGTGAGTTTTTTAGTTATCAGATCCATTGTTACCATAATTCTTAAAACTGTAAAATGTGGAAAACAAAGATTGTACATTTAATACAGGTACTGCCCTCTAGCGGTAATCAGAAGATAATTTTTAGGTAGGCGGTTTTGAAACCAACCAACGAGAGAACTGTATAAATTCCCTAAATGCCACTACTATGTCAATTTTAAACTTTAAAATACATCAATTCTAATACAGAAACTTAAAAATTTATACTATAGAGATAGGTATCAAATAAACCAGTAAATGTAAGTCTTTCATATTCCCATCCAAAGGTATTGTTTTTAATACAGCGACTATAAAAGTGATGAGGTCGATACAAATTAATCAAATGTCAATTTTTGCACGCTACATACTACAAGCTCGTAATCCAGTATACCTACTAATAAGTTTTGAAAAGGAATGGATTCATGCGTTTTAACAATCCAATAAAACGGGTTATCAAGTTAGTATATCTTAATGTAAAAGATTTAAACACGAAGGTCGATATTTTCCACCAATAACATGCTGTATCATAGATATTAGTAGGTACACATATTCCCATTAAGATCATTCTTTTTATAACTCTGATTCATTTTTAGTATAGTCCAGTAGAAGCGTAAAACGGAATAAAAGAATGTAATAATTACACTTCGAACAAATAACAACCAAAACCTTAATAATACCCAAAGCGACTTTTCAATTTTATAACTCATAAAAACACAATCAAAGTGAATGTTTCCGGTTATTCCCACAGAAAATAAAAGAAGAAAGCAGTACTAATGCAAACCAAACAAATATAATAATCCACAATAAACATAAACCACGATATTCTACATTAACTCAGTATGTGAACCGAGAAACTAAGAGCTTTTTGTACTTTTTCCATCACATTCTGTTTAATAGTATAGAAAATGAAAAAGAGGATTGTTTATATCTTTTGTTAATACCAATACTAATGCCTTCTAACAAGAGTTTTAATAGTAACGAATAGTAACGAATGGTAAAGTAAATGCATTCTAAACTTTAGTAAATAAATATTAAAACAGTAAATAAATAAAAAGCGACCGAAAAATTGCTTTGATCGTTATTAAAATAATGCGAAATCCACAGATGCGGAGAGCATTATATATTCATTAAGGAATATTTTTTCTGAATTTTTGGGAATTTTTCAAAACAAGTATTCAGCTTGATTACAAGTATAACTTATTTTAACAAAACAGTAACACACTCAACATCAAAATGTATGCATGCAAAGAGGTGTATATAGGCGTCTATATTCAGTCTATTTTGCCTTACCATGTTACTCAACATTTCTTAGGCTTTATACTACGACCTAGAAATTTGAGATATTATATTCTCTAATTTGTGATATTGTGTGACAAGAAAATGTTACAATTAGGGTATTCAGTTTTATATGTATAATCTACGTTTATCTCATTATTAGGGAATAAATAAAATAAATGTTACTGTAGGTCATGTTCAAAAACGTTTGGACCAAATTGCCTCTACAAATAGATTTATATTAAAAGAGTACAAAGTAAATTGATCTAAATATCAATAAAACTGCAGATTTGCAGTTTCTTTGTAGTTTTGTCTTGTTTTTGGTTTGTTATCCTTTTTTGCAAACAATGCTTTTGATTGTAAAATGGTTTATTTGCACGTTAATGATAATGTATGGGGTGTCTCAAACAGATGCAGATTTAGGGGTTACGGCCATTTCTAGAGTAGCTGGAAAAAATTGACCACCCATTCTCGAGGTCAATTTTAGAGACAAACCTAACGGTCAAATACTCATTTCGATCTATTACCATTTTCGAAATGTAAGCCAACTTTGGTATTTATGTCATTCTGGGAGGGTACAGTAACTTCCTTATTTATCAATATTTTTTTCTAGATTTAAAAACTTTCTTAAAGCACTTTTTTGCGCAGATTAAGAATTTGAAAACTAACATTTTCTTACTCTTAAAGATTTTCCGCTGCGATCAAACATTAATTTTTTTAAAATGGAAACCATAGTTGGCTGTGGCATAAAAAAATTTCATATTGTTTAAGCTTTTCAAAAATATAACATATTTATTTTTAGTAGGAGCGATTTGATTGAAAATGGTTGTATGTTGACAGTTTACTTTATTAGTTTTGTTATGAAGAAATAAGTTCAAATGTAAATATGTAATTTAAAATTTACTATTTACTAAAACAGGTCTTGGATTATTTGCATGAATGTTTTTGTGTGCGTGTGCGTATACGTGTGCGCATGCGCAAATGCGTGCGCCTGTACGTACGTGCATGTGGGTGTGTGTGTGTGTGCGTGTGTGCGTATGTGTCGTGTGTGTATGTGTGTGTGTGTGCGTGTGTGTGTCTGTGTGTCTGCGTATCTGTGTGTCTGTATGTGTGTGAGTCTGTGAGTCTGTGTGGCTCTGTGTCTATGTGCCTGCGTGTCTGTAATTTTAAAATAAAGTTAGTAGGTATCACAAATTTATCCTCCGTTGACAACTGACCAGCTTGAGCACTTAACTGACGGATTGTTTTTTTGGGACTTGCTTCAATTCGTCGCCTTGCGTCTTCTACCACTTCATCATTTTGTAGTAATGGACGACTTGTTGGTTTTGCTTTACAAATGCAATCCTTATTTTCTTATCTTTAAGAAAGTTTTTAACCTACAAATGAAAATTAGTCTGATGTAAACATTATCTAATCACTTTCTTTAATAGATTATTGAATTACGGAGGAGCTCTGAAAAAAGCTGTTTAAGGAATAGAAAAGTAAATGAAAAACAAGAAGAATAAATTAACTACGGCACCGGTGTCGAAAGAGAACAAATAAAGTATAAATATTTACCGGCAATTCAACACGGTAAAAAGGCTAGAATCGTACGCCCGAAATTCAAACTGTCATCAGTGTTAAAGAATCACCCGGTATAACGCAAGGTAAATCTAAAAATTAATAAAATATGAATGGAAATGGTTAAATTGTATTCCAGAAGCGGGCGGCTTTGGAATTTTTTTTAAGTTAACATGTATTTATGTCTATTAATCTCTATATAACATGAAGTTTTAAAAAGCATTCTGACATGGATCATTGCTTTTATTTTCATAGTATTGCCTGTTTTGGTTTTGAAAGGATAAAAAAAGGTTGCATAGAAATCCTAAATAAATTATAATCTAGATGTCCATTAACCTCTGTCTGTCAAGAAGTTTTAAACGTCCGTTTCACATAGATTATTGTTTTTGTTTTTACGAAGTTGCCTATTATCTTAATGAACTTATTAACACGTGTCTATTAATGATTGAAGCTGACGTCACATTAAACCTAGGAAATTGATTTACTTAGTATTTGCAACACTGAGTATTATATTGTAAAATCAATCGGTTTCTACCTTTTTGCCATGGTCGCAAATGTCTGTTTTTCATTAGCTTTTATTATAATCTATAAAGACAATAGTTGAACACGAGATTCAAGCTATTACACGGGAAGAACTTCAGCATGTTTTTGAAAACATGAAGCGGAGAATTAATTTATGTCTAGAGCATCAGGGTCATCATTTCCAACATTTTTTGTAATTATATTAATTTAATGAAGAGTGTTGGTTTGTATTTTTGTCATAACAATAATTTTAAAATGTATTTTGTTAAATAATTGTAATTAGCAAATATTGGCAATAAACATTTCCAAAAGTAGGGGTATTCTCTTTAATTTTAACAAACAATGTTCATAATTACATTAAAGGTAATTCCCATGGGACGCTAATGTCAATCGTTGCGACGGAAATGAAGTGTAGGGGTACCAATCTAACCGAAATTTGCTACATGACGTCAGTTTCAATCATTAATAGACACCCGTTATAAAAGAGGTTAGTAGTAAGGGGCACCTTGGCCGCCATTTTGTTTTTGTGACGTCACAAGCCCCGCCTGCTGGGACCTTGTCCTTGACCTTGAGAATTCCCAAGGCCGCCCACGTGGGGGGTGTATTTTTGACCTTGAGGCTGACCTCAAGCCAGGCCTTGGAGTTGGTCTTGTGAATTTTTTGTATTCTAATAAGCGGCCCTAATACTAACATGTAAGACAGCTATAAGAACTTGTGTTAGGGTCTGCACCCTCTTGTCGTGGCACCCTTGGCTGGGAATTTTTTTTAAGTTAACATGTATTTATGTCTAGCGATTTTACCTTGAAGTCAACCTTCAGTATTATACATGCAAAAATTGCTTTAAAAGAAATGAGTATACACTTTTTTTTTAATTACTACGGATAGGGAACTCCAAATTGTTGTAGCTAATGCTAAAATGGGCCTAACTTGCAAATAATAAGAATTAGTGTCATATACAAACATTTCAAGCGAAAGTAGCATTTATAACTACAGCATTATGATTTATTATGATTATGATCATGATTTTGTAACGAACCTTTTGGGTTGTGTTGAAATTTACAATAATTTAGGCAACTTCGTTCATTTTTATGTCATGTGAATTGCATACCTTGGTGGTTAAAGCATGCGTTTAGATATTTTAAAGTGGAGGTTGAACGCGCATTTTGTTTGCACATTCAGTTCGTGCGCAGACATCTTTTTGAGGTCGTTGGTTACGATAATGAAAGCAAAAAAGTCCATATTTGCTCTTGAATATTTTTATCAAAAGTTTTTACGGTAAGAGCTAATTAAACCTATGTTTGTTTGATATATTTATCCTTTTTTAAGCACTTTTATTTTACTTTTATTTTTCGGTATTATAACGTTAAATTTTCCTTTTACGTAATTTTATTGTACCATTACGTTTCAATTTAACGAGGATGACGGAGTAGGAGTTTGTTACTATACAGAATTTTAAATAAATGGTACATTAACCCAATTATATCAACCAAATTTGGCTGTTTGTAAAGAAATTTACTTATTTGGGATCAACGAATATATTTTCATTTCAAGATTAATTGTACAACCAAATTTGAAAGGGTGGATTCGTCAGCATTTTATCAGTAACAGTATACCAGTGACAACCAAAATTTAAAAGTAACAGAGGTATTTCATTTCTAATCATTAGTTTATAAGATATTTTAGGTTACTTCAGATTTACTAACATTAGTTTTAGATTTTCTACTTTATAACTTGAATTAAAGATTTTATAATAAACCTTGTTATTGTTTCCGATTTTACATTTATTACATCTACGGTTTACTTGTTTTCCATAAAATAAGTTGACGTCCGAGGTATTTTAACATTTATTTACAGGTTGAAGTTACATCTTTTTTTGTAAAGCGAACATATATAACCACACACACACATTTTCTAATTAAAGCAAATCAAGTTTTAAGAACATGGCACGTTTAAGCGTCGACTGAGCTAAAGGCACAAAATCTTCTATTTATTATTAGAAGTATAAGTAATATAAGAGGTCAAATTAATAACAACAACCTCGACAACCAATTATTATATTTTTTTATTACAATTTATTGAATTTGGCAAGGCAAAACAAAAAAGACAAAAAATGTGCTGTCGATAAGCTAATTGCATCCTAAGTACTTCGCCTTGCGCTATCCCATTGCCACCTTAACCCTATAGAAATAATATGGTCCATTTCGAAAACTTTCTATGATAACAATATCGCTAAAACTTCGGAAAAGGATGATGATGTGCTAACTACTTGGAACCTTGCATTACATCATGTAACTCAAGAAATGTGGAAGAAGAGTGCTCAACACACTAAGAAGTTTATAAAAGAAGCTTTTGAAGCAGAACTAGTTATAGACGAAGTAAGACCGTTAGTTATAACTGATTGTCAAGACAGCGAAGGTGAGGAGGTCGATAACGATAATTGTAAGCCATTAAAATAAAATGTAGAAGGAACGTTTGTAATTTTAAATTGAAGTTATTCAACAATCGTATTATATAACGTATTATAGAACTTCTGCTTTATTGGATTCTTTATATAGTGCCCCCTTGATGGGCCTAATTTCCTTTAATTAGCTAATTATCTAAACAGAACAAGTAGGATTAATACGGTATTTCCTTAGTTATGTCCGCTTTCCAATATAAAAATCTCATTAAATAGTGCATTTTAATAAATATCTAATAAATATGTCATTAGTGATATGTAGAAGGAATGTTTGTAATTTTAAATTGACATTATTCGACAAACGTAATATTTAATGAAATACGAAAAAAATTTTGTAGAACTTCTGCTTTATTGATCTGTGTTAATGCAGGTAAGCAAGGAGTGTAAAGAAAATTGCGTCATAATGCTGTAGTCATAAATACTACATTCGCTTGAAACGTTTGTATGACACTATTATTTGCAATTTGAAGGAGTTCCCTATTCGTAGTAATTTAAAAAAAAACGACTACAATTAAGTAACAACAACGATAACATATTTATTTTACCTTGAGGTCGGCCTTCGTATAGGAACTTGTTCTCGGGCATTACCCCTTGTCCTGGCCCCCTTAACTATTAATAGTATTCTAATAAGCGGCCCTGATGCTAACTTGTAAGACCAGTGCAGGAACTTGTGTTACGGTCTGCGCCCTCCTGTCGTGGCCCCTTTGTTGCGAAATTTTAATTTGTGTCGCCATTTAGCTGTGTATGGACTAATGAATGTTTTCTGTAATAAAGGTGGCGCCACCTAGCGGTATATTTCTAGGACTATTTCGCGTGTTTGAGGCGCCATCTAGTGGTATATGGACAAATCAATTAATCGAATCAAATTAATTAAACAGGTTATTCTCAAAAATGCGAAATCAAGATCAATCATCAAAATCACGAATCAATTATACACAGACTTACAGTTGCGAAAAGCAATCAGGACCAAGATATTGCCGTAGCTAAGTCTGAAACAGCTAACTTAAGCTACTGCGAAAATTCGATGACATTACATTGGAAAGTATTTTGTAGTTAAGGAAACAGAAGGATATTTAGATCCGCATATCAACTAGCAGATATATAATTCGGATCGAATACAGAGACATGGAGTAGGATTTTGAGTTAGAGGAGAGCAGAGGAATTTGCCGAATGCGAAATCTAAGTCAATAATTAAGCGGATAAATTGATAGAGGTTATGTTGGATTTAGCGGAAAGGTAAGATGGACGATTGGCCACGAGCCTGAGAAGTGAAACTAGTTCGGAAGATTGAGATTGAGTTATAGAGGGGAGAATTTAGATGCGAGATGAACGTAGGGTTTTAGATACGGTAATCGGAAGAGGAGAGGAGAGGAGAGAGAGGAGAGGGAGAGGGAGAGGAGAGGGAGAGGGAGAGGGAGAGGGAGAGGAGAGAGGGAGAGGAGGGAGAGGGAGAGGGAAGGGAGAGGGAAGAGAGGGAGAGGAGAGGAGAGGAGAAGAGGGAGAGGAGAGGAGAAGAGGAGAGGGAGAGGAGAGGAGAGGGAGAGGGAGAGGGAGAAGAGGGAGAGGGAGAGGGAAGAGGGAGAAGGGAGAGGGAGAGGGAGAGGGAGAGGGAGAGGGAGAGGGAGGGAGAGGAGAGGGAGAGAGAGGAGAGGGAGAGGGAGAGGAGAGGGAGAGGGAGAGGGAGAGGGAGAGGAGAGGGAGAGGGAGAGGAGAGGAGAGGGAGAGGGAGAGGGAGAGGGAGAGGGAGGGAGAGGGAGAGGGAGAGGAGAGGGAGAAGGGAGAGGGAGAGGAGGGAGAGGGAGAGGGAGAGGGAGAGGGAGAGGGAGGAGGGGAGAGGGAGAGGGAGAGGGAGAGGGAGAGGGAGAGGAGAGGGAGAGGGAGAGGGAGAGGGAGGAGGGGAGAGGGAGAGGGAGGGAGAGGAGAGGGAGAGGGAGAGGGAGAGGGAGAGGGAGAGGGAGAGGGAGAGGAGAGGGAGAGGGAGAGGGAGAGGGAGAGGGAGAGGGAGAGGGAGAGGGAGAGGGAGGGAGGGAGAGGGAGAGGGAGGGAGAGGAGAGGGAGAGGAGAGGGAGAGGAGAGGGAGAGAGGAGAGGGAGAGGAGAGGGAGGAGAGGAGAGGAGGAGAGGGAGAGGGAGAGGGAGAGGGAGAGAGGGAGAGGAGAGAGGGAGAGGGAGAGGGAGAGGAGAGGAGAGGGAGAGGGAGAGGAGAGGAGAGGGAGAGGAGAGGAGAGGGAGAGGGAGAGGGAGAGGGTTCTTATAGCTGTTTTACAAGTTAGCATTAGGGTCCCCTTATTAGAATACAAAAAATTCACAAGACCAACTCCAAGGCCGAGCCCAAGTCCAACTCTAAGACCTGGCTAGAGGTCAGCGTCAAGGTCAAAAATAACGTCCTCCACGTGGGCGGCCTTGTAAATTCTCTTGGTCAAAAAGTGAAAGGTGCGGTGACCCAGTGGGCGGGGCTTGTTATGTCACAAAAAAATGGCGGTCAAGGTGCTCCCTTACTACTGAGGTTGCATAATTATCCTAAAAAGAATGTTACTAAAATTATATCATTTCTTTTAATTATATTTTGTAGGTTGGAAGGTCGTGGTGTTCTACACCAGATACTTTCAGTATACCTTATAATGTTACCACCGTGATAGGATCACGATTTTCTAGCGATTTACCGTCAAATTTTTGCTGTTGAATTGAGTTTTATGGATGAATCTGTTTTACGTGTGTCGCGACCTTTAAGGATGGTGTGTTGCGTGCTTAAGTTTTTGTTTGTTTGTTAATTACTTTTTCGTAATAATATATTTAAATTTGGAGAGATTGTTTTCATTATTATTCCCCGGTTATTGAATGTTGAGTAACGTTTTATTTGTATATAGTTGTATTTAAGGTTAAATAATGTTTATTTCGTTTGATTTCCTTAAAATTTAATAGAAAGTTTTGTAAAATTAAGTAACTTAAATAAAGAATGTAGATTTAAATGCATTTGATGTCATGCTGGCGACATGAAGTCGGTTAATTCCAGTGGTTCAGATTAATATTGGGTATGTTGGTTTTAAGTCATAAAGATAGAATGTGGGACTAACTGCTTGAACTTAAAGGAAAATACAGAGATACTTTTCACGTTGATTCTGCTGACGTTTGGAATTTTGAAAATTCTCGAGTCCTTACGGATGAAAACGAAGTTTGTGTGTAGGGGTATCAAATCTTCTCCACCGTTTCTTAATTGGTGGAACTAAATTAAATGAGATTTTTTGTGAGTGGGGTGGGATTCAAAAATCCTAGATGGATTTTTGGTAATAATTTGGGTTTTCTGAAACTGACCGCGCTTTCGAGTAGTAGCACTGTGACGTTGATTGTTACGGCTTAAGGGGTGGTTTAGAACGTTGATATATTGGACCTTTTGGTGTTTAACGAACGAACTTTTGGTGTTGTCAGGGTAGTTATCTACTTTTTGAAGAGAATCTGTGAAGGGATTTTAATTAAAATTGTTCAATCACCAAAGGAATAGACCTAGTGCCGATTTCGATTTTACTTAATTAAGTTACCTGGAGATCACCGTCGTGTTATATTAGTGCTTCCGTGACCTCATTGGTTTATATCGCTTTTGCGGATTTATTAATTTAACTTTCTTGAAGTGCCACTTAATTGCCGTGCAGAATGTGTCGAAATATAAAGAAACCTTCGCAGAATACTAAAATTATAGTTATTTAAAATAAAGTTAATAACCTTTTGGATTGTTAGTGTAAATAAAACTATTTAAAAGATAAAAGTTAACAAGCAAGTTGAGCGCACAAAATTATTATTTCAAAAGACGTTTTTTGTTAATGCAGTAACCCTTTACCGAGATTCAATCAAGGAATCGTTTGTGTACAAAAGAATAATAGTCAACATTTTCATTCTTCATCTTGCGTCAGAGCAGGGAGATTCCGTATCCGTTATAGCAGTAGTTGGTCACCTGGTTCATTTTCGATTGTTGTAACACAGAGGAGGTGCTAATCTAGACAGTAAGGTAGTATAACATTGTGTTTTTTTTAAGTACTTTCAAGATTTCTTGTGTGTACCTCGAATTATTTGTTTTGTTAACGAAGGTTTGAAAGCGAAGTCGTGTACCTTTTTAAGTTAAGTTGTTGCTTTGGTTTATTTATTGAAATTAATCATAATTCTGACGCTCCGCCTTCACACTTTTCATTTTAATAGTAAAGGGCACTTGACCCTATAGTAGTGTGGGTAAATAATCCACGATGTATGTATAGGTTAAGCCATTTAGAACGGCGTTACGCATTATCGTGTGTTCACCTTTATATTATGTTATTTTTTTATCTTATTATAGCTTTGTTTAGGTTTTATAAATTTGTTTTAATTCTGTGAAAACCCTTTTGTGTTACATAAAGGTTTTTTTTTGCAAATTGCAAGTTTCCGGTAATTTAGAAGCGTAAAGTTTTAACGTAACGAAGTGACAGTTTTTCTTTATTGAGTAATAGCGTTAATGATATTCAGTGTTTTATTTTACTGCTAGTTGATTATTAATTCATTTAGAGTGCATTCAACAAAGGTGATTTTTTGTGTTTTGTTTTGATTATTATATAATGCCTAATTATTTACACTAAGGTGTAGTAACGTAACTTTATTGAGTGATTAACACGCTTTTGTTTGTCAAGCGTGTAGTGCTATCTTGAAGCCCTATTTTAGGTGGTTTGCTGAGCTGTTGTCGAGCACACCTGGGATTGATTGCAGGTAGGTAAGCGTATGTTTTTTGTATGTTTAGACACGCTATGTATACGTAATTTTGGCACGACGTCCCTTGTTTTGACTACCAAACATTCTGGCGCCCTAAACCGATCTGATTACGTCTTCATCCCCTACTTTGACTTACGCACGTTTTACTATTCTGGATGTGCAAAATTTATCAACATCATACCCACACCCATACGCTGACTAGTCGGGGAAAAAAGGCCAACTTTATCTGTAATCCCGTTCTACCACCCGTTTATATCGTTACACCACGGCAATGTAAAACATAAAACTGCCGCCACTTTGACGCTCAAGTAATCATACCAGTATCAAATAAGCAAAAGGTCCATGAATTTTCCTGTATGATTATCTTGCAGTTCGTTATCAACGCATAACTTCGTAAATCGCAATGACAACACTGATTGCAGTTAGGCACCGTTTTACGTTTCCATAGAAACGTTGTTAACAATAACATACTTCAAACTTTTGTCAATAGCATTATTTGTGTTTACGTTAACTTGAAGATTGCTTGTCGGCAAAGAAATGGAATTAAGTCGTGAAAATTTTCATGCGTTGATTTATTGCGATTTTCGACGTGGATTACCAAGACAAGAGTGCATCGATCAATTTACCTCCACATTTGACAATGAAGCTCCATCCTTTTCCACTGCGAAACAGTTGTATAGCGATTTTAATCGTGGCCGCCTTTCGTTCACAGACCACATTCGCGAAGGTCTTCCAAAATCAGTTGTTATTCAAGAAAACATTGATGCCGTGCAAAAACCAATAATGCAAGATCGCCATGCAACGTACTGTGAAATTGAGCGAACCTTAGGCATTATTTCCATATTATATTATATATATATATATATATATATATATATATATATATATATATATATATATATATATATATATATATATATATATATATATATATATATATATATATATATATTATATAGTCATTTAGTCATGAAAAAGGTTTTTTCTCGTTGGATCCCACATAATTTGACGAAATCTCAAAAAGATGCTCAAAAAATACAATGGCGGTGCTCCAAAAGACGTATATAAGATTGTAACAGGTGAGGAATCAGGAATATATGCATACGAGCGAGAACGTAAACAGCAGTCAACTGTGTAGGTGTTTCAAGATAAACCAAATCCCAGAAAAGTTGTTCGCGCTCGAAGCACGTCGAAACAAAGAGTCGTCTGTTTTTTCGGAAAAATTGGTCATGTGGCAACTGTACTTTTAGAGGAACGTAGAACCGTCAATTCTGAATGGTACACAATCATTTGTTAGCCGGAAGTCTTCAAGAAAATTCGGAAAACAAACAAGCGCCGTCGGATCACGACAATGCGAGCTCTCACACATCTCGTCGAACAACCGATTATTTGAACACTCAAAAAATCGAATTGATGGGTCATCTGCCGTACAGTCCTGATTTGGCACCCAATGACTTCTTCTTGTTCCCAAGTGTCAAGAATAAATTGTGTAGACAACGATTTTCGTCGGCAGTGATTCGTTCAAAACAATGTTATTGAGGTGTCTCAAGAAGATTGGAAAAATGCTATGACAAATGGTGCGAACGGATGCAAAACAGTATTAACCATAAAGGAGAATATTTCGAAAAACAATAAAGCAGTTTTCAATCACAAATTACTGTTTTTCTATTGTTAGGCTCAAAATATAGACAGTGCCACTCGTGTAACCGTACAGTGAACTATAGCATGAACTTTTGTTGTGTAAATTGAAGGCGTTTCAATTAATAAACAAGGGTGAGGTATTCGGTGTTTTTATGCACCACACCCAATAAAAACGAAGTTTGTAGTTTCCATTGAAACTCTTTAATAAAAATGTTAAAAGTACAACTAGACTAACTGCTGATCTTGTATAATTTGAGATGCATTGCGTCTATTCAGATAAGTAACAAACTTTTTACACGTTTTAGAACATCCCATCATAACATAAAGTGAATAATGACACTGTTCTTCAGGTCAATACATACACTTTTTCAAGTTTTAACGTGCACACTTTGCTAATCAAGTCAATTGCAAGGTTCTAATATTATTAAGTAAAAAGTCTGGGAAAAGTTATAAGTGTCTATTACTTTCATTAAGCTTGTTTTTGCAAGCTTAATGTCTTTATTTTATTCGACTTTGCTTTTATCTACACCGAGTGACGTAAGCAATAAACTGTTTTAAGAAAATTGAATTTCATCAATAAATTTATTCAAATATGTGTACATTTAGTACATATATTTTAGATTATCATGTTGAATGCCATAACTAACCAACCATTATATTTGTTTTTCTGCAGATCTTGTCGAATAATAGACATGAAAACAAATACAAATAGAAATCCCCAAGAGAACGTTTTCACAAGATCAATACCTACAAAGTTTAATGTGTAGAGAGACAGCTGCTTGCAATACCTTTATTTCATTTCCAATTTACTTCATAAAATAAAATCAAAATCTTAAGGAAACGCTTTATAATTAAATTCTATTCGATTTTTCGTAATAATATTAAAAAGAATTAACATCAATTAAATCTCAAAATTTCAACTCAGCTCGTCTACAGAAACTTACAGTCTTAAAAATCGCCTTCCTTATTAACGTTTCACTTAATTAATTTAATTATTATATTAGAACCATTGTATTTTATGATAAAAAATTTAAACAATTTTTCTATCTTATTTAGATGACAGGAAAATTATGTTAAGATGTGCTGATTCAGTTTTTTACTGGGAAATGACAGGGTTGGTGCTTTTGGTTTTCTATTAAAACTCTCTCTCTACTTTAATCAGTTTATAAACCGCAAATCCAATTTCACAATTTCTTTTTCGGCATAATTTTAGTATAGAATACATGTAATATATTTCTGTAATTTGCTTCCATTTTGATTCTTTAATAGCCATATTAAGAAACGCGACGTCAGCATCTCTGATGTCATTACAGCCATTAATTCACGAAACACTTTACGAAAATTTTTAGGTTGGCAAAGATTGATCCGGAATTATGTCATGCATGTCACTTTTACGAAATATGTCAAGAACAGGATGCGTCCAGTGGAAAACTTTGATGTGAGCAATTTCGCGACCGTATTTTTGTCAATTTCACGTATTTCAGGGGGCGTACATGCAAGATTATCTTGATTATTTTCCATTTACGTGTTTTCTGACAGAATTTGGATAAATCAGTAAGATTTTTTATTTAAAAACGGCTTAAAAAGGGTAAATTAAAAAAATAGCATAATCAACGTGTTTCATAAGACCATGAAGCACTCATACCTTAAAAAACTCGTGGCTACGCCACTCTTTTTTCAACTTGACTTCGCGCTTCAAGACTGATCTTATGAAACTTGTTTTTTAATATACTATTTTATAATGGTGTAAAATTATGATTTTTAAATTTTACTGCAATACATATTGGAAATTGTTAGAGAAACTGTTTTTAAGCAGTATTATCTCTACATCGAATAATAAATCTTATGGAATAAGTATTAGTGATAAGATAATAATCATCCACGGATAATGATTATTACACTTTTGTTATAAATCTTACACAAGCTTTGTTATCTGCTACTGCTGTACCGAATTTTATTAACTCGAAAATCTGGTTTACCAAAACAATTAGAAATAATAACCTATTTCTACTTGTTGGTTCATACTTACATGTTAGTCCGCAAGCTCTAAAGGTTTCAGTATATTCCCCACCTTTCTCTAATAATGCGTACTTGAATCAGATCCACATGCAGGAGTCGCTTGGATTACATCCAAGCAAATATGTCTTAAAACCTATCAGATCAATATAAATGATGTAAAAATGGTATATTACGATACAAGGGCGCTGTCACTGATTGTTTTCCCATAAACTGCAATTTTAAGAGCAAAGTTTAATTAAATATGTAAATACACCACGCAACAGTCGAACTGGACCACATAAAATTTATCGCATTTTCTTCTTTTTTCAATATTTTTTATTTGAACAAAATCGTGAACATTTTACACAATATTCAACCGCAAGTAACCATATAAACGTTGTTATTACACAAAGGCGTTGCCTAAATAAATTGTCATTATAAAAACGTCATTATTATTGCTGGTTAGAATTATTGCGTTATTTTAATTATAGCGACCAAGTTATTTGGTGGTATTAGTTATGTCTCTGAGCAGACTTTCACAAGAAGAGATGGCCAAAGCAGTGGCTTGCTTAGAGATAGGTCGGTCTTAGCGCGCGGTTAGCATAAGATGTATGGTGTATCTCACACCGTGATAGCTAGAATTTGGCAAAGGTACTTAAGTACGTGGGAATATAAATCATCGTCACGAAGAAGGCCCGGGAAAATAGACAGCGCAAAATCAAGATTGATTTGTGCATCTTCCAAAATGCAACTGGGGTGAATATTTCCACTAAAACTCTTCGTAGAAGATCAGCAGAGAAGAATTTGAAACCACCGGGGCCTGAAAGATTTATCAAACTGACAAGGTAGTAGAAAAGGAATCGATTAGCTTGAGCGGAAGCACATCGTCATTGGAATGAACATAATTGGACACATTGTTTATTCACCGATGAGTCCAAATTTAACTTATTCTTCACATATGGACGTACTAGAGTTTGGTGAGAACCTGGACAGCGAAGTAATGAAGCATTTATGGATCCTACAGTTGCTTTTGGAGGGGGCTCTATCACAGTCAGGGGAGGCGTATGTATAAATGGTAAAACAGACCTTACCCAGCAAACTTTAACATAACGGCCATTGCATGGCTGTTCGCTGTTGTGCTGGGGACTTGCTGGTTCAGGTAAAACTATGTTATAATAGTGCATGTAATGTAAAGACAATTCGTATCGGTGTTACTTTAAATTTTTGTTAATGGTGCGATTCGTGTTATCCTGTACCGGCGTAGTTACGACATTACGATACCGTAAACAAACTGGCAGACACAATTGAATCGGTATTCTGTTTGCGCGCGCACAGTAACAATCTCCACCATTACACTACGTTTACCGTTTTATATCTAATCATATGGTTTTACCGTGTTTTAGTCCTTCATTTAGATAAATAAGTATATATCCATATAATATGGCTGATGAAAATAATAAGTACATAGATATAAGATTTTTTTTACTGTTATCATATTTTACACATCCGATCTGGTCATAACGTTAATTATTATAACTTTATCACAATGCCTAACATACATAAATATGGTCTATATACCTAATATATTGGCAATTTTAGGAAGACATATTCGAGAAACTATCAATATCGCTTAATTAAGAGAAAAGTAAATGATATTCGGTATTTAGCAGAATTGGATTATTTGGAAAGTCAATGGAATCTGTAAATCATTGTTGCAAACAGAGTAATAAATTAGTTGAGGATGGTACCACCAGCGTTAGCTAAAATTCTTATCCGAAGTAATATGTGTCAAAAATTTTATGATAGTGTCATTTCATTTAACGTGCCAAGTACCTCTACTAGTAATGGTATTATATCTTCCGATATCTCGCTGTTCAACATTACTCAACCAAATAGAGATATTGTAACATCAGAATTAGAATGTATACAGGAAAGTAGTGGTTACGAAAGAATTAAATCGTCCTCAAGTACTGGTTTGTTAATTATTACACCGGAGAAAGTTATATTACCATCGGAATTAGATCATATCTCAGAAAGTTGTAATTATGGAACTGTAGAAAAATCTGAAACTACAACTGATAGCAAACGTTTTTTATCTAATTCCGCAACAAAAAAATAGTACCAAAGTAATTGGTTTTCGACAAATCCATATACACAAAATTTACCAAAGGATGCTCGCACAATCACGAATGCACCAAAAGGGATAACAATAGAAAATATGGGAGGTCAATTTAGTCTAGATTTTAACATTGATGGATTGACATTATATAGTGACTTCTATAAAAATTGCAACACCTAAAATTTATTGAACGATTATATTGAAATTTTCCTCAACGATGTCTTTTATTAGAACAAACAAACGATTAAAATTTGAAAACAAAAGATCAAAAACTAAAAATGTTTTTATCAATAATGAGTTGCTCCGTCACGATTTGTAATGCACCTATTTAGACGGCGTAGCATACTATAAATCAAGTGATCTATAGCTGCCTGTGGTATATCGACCCAAGCTTCTTGAATCCGTTACCGGAGATCGTGTAAGTTATCTGGAGGGTGTGGTAAATTAACCAGTCGCCTACCGACCTGATGTCATACAGGTTCAATGTGCGACAATTCAGACGACCGAGCAGGCCATGGGAGGACGGCAATGTTACCTTCTTCCAAAAAACGTGTTGTAGCCCTTGTCGTTTGAGGGTGCGCATTATCCTGTTGGAAAATGGGGTTTTCCAGCCCCTGAAGACATGGAAGCGCAACGGGTTGTAGCATATTGGCAATATAACCAGCGGCGTTTAAGTTGCCATCAATGAAGACTAAGGGTGATCTGCTACCGTAACATATTGCACCCATATCATCACTCCTTGTCTGAGGGCTGTGTTGTGTTCCACATAAAATGTTGGATTTTTACGTTTTCCAGGCATTCATCTGACCCTCCTACGACCATAGTGGGCCCACAAGCAAAGTGAGGACTCGTCACTAACCCAATTCGATGCCATTCTTGCGCCCAATTCACTCTTTCGTTGGTCCATTCTAGCCTGCGTAGACGGAGAAGTGGTGTAAGAGGAAGACATAAAAATTGACGATATGAACGCAGCACATAAGAACTTAGCCGGCGATATACAGATGACATTGGCATTCTGGGTGCTACACCTCTCATCCAACCATTTGCAATCAATCGAGTTGTTGAAAATCTGTCTCTTGCGATCTGTAGTCCTGCGGGGATGTCCAGATCCAGGGCGACGTTGTTGCACCTCTTCCTCGGACCATTAGGACCAACATCTCAATACCGTTGTAACATTTCGGTTTACACGACGAGCAATTTCTCTTAGCGTTAGTCCGGCCTCTCTCATGCCAATAATAGGGCTACGTTCAAAACCAGTCAATAAAAATGTTGATATTGACGTACTCTTGGCATTGTTCCCAAGTTCAGAACGAAATTGTGAACAAACAATTAGCAAAATTGACAGTTAATTACACACTGATTGGTTTATTTCTTCAAATTTATTGTTACTAAGTGCAAAGGAAAAAACAAACAGAAAAAAACTACTTGCTAGATTTTATTCAAATTTTAATCGTTTATTTGTTCTAATGATAGACATCGTTGACGAAAATTTCAATAAAATCGTTCAAAAAATTCTAGGTGTTGCAATTTTTATGGAAGTCAGTATATAAGAGCAGTAACATACCCTTTTGGCCTATCTTGTGTCGTGTTTATGAACTTAAATATGATCATCCATTTGTAGTTGGTATTTATTGTGGAACAGATAAACCTCCATTAGAGGAATACTTGGAAAAATTTGTTGGAGAAATGATATTCTTATTAACAAATGGATTTGATATTGACAACTTGAAAATATGTATAATACAATATTTTTGTTGTGATTGATATTTTGGAAGTGACAAGTGCAGTGTCGAAGGTGTATTTATAAATAGGAGAACGACTTTTTCTAATTTGAAAGCCAGAAAAAGGACAGATTAAGGATTTTTGCAAAGAGTAGATGGTGAACATCATAAAGGTGCTACACCGTTGCTTAAACTACACATTGGTACGGTTTCTTTATTTGCTGTCGACTATATGCATTGTATCTGTCTCTGTGTTGTAAGAAAATTTGTTTGCTTGGTAAGATGGTGGTCCAGCTTTTAAAATTAGCAGGACAAATTTGAATGTATTAAACAAAAAACTTCACGAACTTATTAGCCTATGTAATTTAATAGAAAGCCAAGACCTCTTTCAGAGTTAGAAAGATGGAAGGCAACAGAGTTGCCTCAATTCCTCTTATATGTTGGGCCTCTTCTGCTAAAACATATTTTACCGCAAAAAGTTTATCGTAACTTCTTACTTCTGAGTTACTCTACCACAATATTATTAAGTAATCATCTGAACTAAACAAACCTGTTGAAATTAAATAAGTATATTGGTTTATTATAAGCTTTGTTATGAACGAATAAGTTCAAAGGTAAATATTTAATTAAAAATTATTACTAATTTTATTAAATACATAAATAAAATGTTTACCTCGAGTAGGATTTCACCTACGACCTGTATGAATGTGTGAATCCTTGCGATATTGCACACTCACATTCCATAATATAAGTAATTTGATTGTAATCTCATTATATTTACAATTTACATTAGTTCTACATTACATAAAGACAAAATTTGTATCGATTGGGGCTTGAATCTCGATGTCACAGATGGTTAGCGTGGTACCCTAGCAAAGTACAGGTCGTAGGTTCAAATCCTACTCTACGAAAACTTTTTATTTATGTATTTAATAAAATTAATAATAATTTTATTATTGGTTATTAAAATTTGAGTGGTTGTAAGAAAAAATCCCAAATGTATGGACTAAAAAAGAAGTGGAATCACATATAAAACCTTGGCTGCGAAATGCAATCAGTTCATAAATGTCAAGGCAATAAAATTAAAAATAACTAAATAATTAACTAAATAATTGCTAACGTAGAATCACCACAGTTTAATGCTAATGAAGATCTATTTAAATTGAATTTTTGTTATATATCAAAAATCTTTTTGTAGTATTGTTCTATATTCATACTTATAGTGTATACTTTTAAATAAAATTTTAAATCTATATTTTTATTTCTGTTCTGGTAAATTGCAAAAAAAAACGTACTGGTACAGTGTTGAAAAAGTACAGGTGATGTACTTGTAAGGTATACTTGCCTTCACTTGCTCACCATGAAATCGTTGTATGTCAGTTTATTGGTTTGGTACAGGTTAAATACTGGCATGGTAGTAATACACTGGCAAGTCGTTATGTGGCCATTTAATGGCCGTAGTGACTTAAATGCAATGGTTCAGTACACGATGCCACCGCTTCACCAGTAATGTAATATTGGTGAGACTATATGTTGCCAGAATTGGCTTTTTACATAATTTTTTCTGGGTATTGTTTTTCGCAATCAAAGTATAAATGCGGAACGTTGTTTACAAAAAATTTAAAAATAAGTTGTGCTCGATATACCCAAGAAGTGGGCGATGGATTTGTGCTGGTACATGACAATGCTCGGCCACACAGGGTTCACATTTTAAATGATTTCATAGCACAAAACCATCTTACTCGAATAGAATGGTCAGATATGAATCCTATTGAATACATAAGCGACTATCTAGGCAAACAGTTGAAACGTCTAGGAAACCCTCCGGTGACGTTGGAAAGGCTAGAAGTAGCACTAATTGTGCAATGGGAAAGAATCCCTCAAAAAGTAATAAGAAATAGCGTTTGCAGCATGCCCACTAGGTGTTAAGGACTAAGTAATGCTCGAGGAGGACCTAATCGTTATTAGCATATCAACAAAACACCTTAGTTTCAAAATAAATGGTTTTTTATTCCATTAACAATCATGTCAAATTTATTATCTTTTTGTATTTCTGTTTATTCTATAAAGTGAATTATAATTAAAGAAACACAGTACGTATATAATTCCTTAAGATATTAAATATTTTTGTAACATGACTTACATTTCACAACGATAAGAGAAAAATGCGTTTTTGTAACTGGTCCAGTTGAACTGTATAATTCCTGTTTCTAAGCGCGAGTATCTTTCGGCGCGAAAACGTTTTGCCATGATGGCCTTTCTGCCCGCGACTTCTTCAATTTTATATTGCGATGGTCATCGTTTACCAATGGGTCATAAACTTGTGACCAGAATGTCCTAACCCCAATAATTGTAGGTGAGCATTGATTTGCTTGGTAAGTAGTAAAAGGCGTTGGTATGATTTGCTTTAGTCCGCAATAATATAAAGCCTAAAGCAGTGATTGCAATAAAATTAGAAACAAAAGAGGATTTTATTTTACTTTACAGTAACCCAAAAACATGAAAAGCGACTGCATTAAATTGTGAAATAAGTACTTCAATCCATTCAAATAATACACGGCGGGAAAGTCTTCTCAGCCATGGGACACAAATTTGTTGCAAGATTGCATTCATTTGACTTTATTGGGCGGACAGGTTTCAATAACACTTCCTCCGTGATTATTGTAAAGTAGTCCCTTCGGCAACGCAATTTGATATTATACTAAATACGTATTTGACCGTAAAGATGCATTTATAATATTTTGAAGTTTCAAACTGTTCGTACCATTTTTGGTACGCGGAAAAGGAAATTATAATAATTATGGTAAGGTTTACCTGCTATAAAGCAATCATAAATACATTTCTGTAAGTGATATGGTATTATCACATTATCTTTTAGTTCCTTTTGGCGGACTTCTCCAGCAATTATCTTGCCATATTCAGCATCGCGTCATTTTTTGGACATTCTTTAAGGTGCTATTGAGCTTACGCAGCGTGGAAGAATCCATTCCAAGTTCAATATGTAACATTCGATGCACGGGCTAAACGAGTAATCGTTCTCATCAGAATTACGCATTCGTAGTCGGTATTATAATGACCATTATAAAGCCATTTTGCTTGTTTAAGGTTTAAGTCAAGTGGAAGAAACATCCATAAATGACTGCATGCATTACCGAAATGCTTATATAACAGCCAATTCGAAATAGCAATATACAAATCTTAGATTTAGTAGTGGTTCTGGAAATATACGAGTGTAAGGTGAAAATTTCCCGGCCTAACAATGAAAGACTGCGACTTTCAGTTAAAAATGATTTTATTTTAATACGTAATCTCCCTTGACTTCAACGTTTGGTCCAGTGTTTCTCCAACATCAGGGTTACTTCCCGGAACTGAGATTTTGGAAGGTTGTAAAAATATTCAACTCCTTCATTGGATGCGAAGCGCTTCCCATAAATAAATTTCTTGAAGTTTGGGAACAGATGGAGTCTGAGGTTTCAAATCAGGAAAATAAGGGGATGGCCGAGCAAATGGTAGCTCAAATCCCGCAGTTTTCCCATCTCCAACGGACCCTTGTGTGCAGGTGCGTTGTCCTGGTGAAAGATTATGTTTTTCTTCTTCAAACCAGGCCTCGTCTCGCGAATTTTGGCATCCAGCTGGTCAAGAAGGTTGGAGTAATATTCTCCTGTAATTTTTCTGCCTTTTCCAAGGTAATCAATTAGCAGAATTCCTTTCGCATCCCAAAAACGCAGGCCATAACCTCTCTGTCAGATGCGATCTATTTCGCTTTCTTTGGAGCTGAACCACCGGCTTCCAGCCACTGCCTGTACTATTGTTTCGTCTCTGGCGTGTAGTGGTGGACCCATGTCTCATCCATGGTGATAAATCACCGCACAAAATCGGTCCAAAGATTGCTGCGAAAATCGTTTGCTCATTTGATTTTGATCGGCATTCAGCAAATGCGTCACTCATCTTGCGCAGACCTTTCGCATCCCTAATTCCTTGTGCAATATGTTTAACACCCTTTCTTCCGATATTGCCACAGCCTCAGCTATTTCACCCACCTTTACTTGCTTATCGTCTAACACCATTACGAGTACGTGCAAACATTTTGAAGTTTTATAAGAAACATCGTACCGGCCGTTAATTCACTGATTCGCTTTGCATTGCTCCATTTTCGACGGCTTCCAAACCAGATTTCTGTCCACGAACGTTTGTCTGTAGTCCGTTTCCTTTCATTTGGTATCTGGAGCAAAAAAAAAACACTGCCTTATGAGATGTTCATAATCAATGAAAACACAGTGGTTCAATGCCGTACACTAGAGGACAATACCGTATACTACAGGGTAATAGCGTGCATGCGCACGGGAATACCCGAATCTAGTATGTAGATTATACTTTTCAATAACGATGTTATTTGTAATATTTCTATTTAACTTTCAGATTAAGATCAACCACAAACATTACTCTTTCATGCACTGGCAGCATTGTTTCGTAAAATCAATCCAGTCACTGTTCGTAGTAATTAAAAGGTCACACCAGTCTTATACAACGCCATACAAAAGACTTCGTTTCAATTTAACTTTGCTCAGGTAGATGGGGAGACCGAAAATATGTCGTGTACGGGATTATCCGCATGTACGGCAATACCCGCCGCTTCCCTACTCATTTTAAAGTTAAACGCATTAACCGTTTAGTTCTGGAATTATGGTTTGTTTTTAAGAAAATCTTGATAGAATACCACGTTTAAAGAATTATTAAGGGACATCTGAACGTAGTGCGATCTCGGCAAAGGGTTGAGCGTAACATTGATCTAAAATACTATACCACGCCGTATTATGATGCCCCTCCCCCTAGTTCTTGACGTATGCACTGCAAAGATCCAGAAATCGTCACAAAAATTCTCAGTTGAATAATTAGTTATTTTTATTATCTCGTCCAATCACGTTAGACCGCGGACTATATAAGCGGAATCGGGCCTCCAGCATCCCTGATGCAGTCATCCTAGGTGATTTCAATGCCCGTCACATGCAATTCGGCGACTCCAGAGGTAATGGCAAGGGTATCATGCTATCATCAGCTCTCTTATAGTTTCCGATGTTGTTCCCTATATATTTGGACCATCTAGGTACCTCTGTAATATTCCACATCCCTTTTTGCGAACCCACAGCACACTATTTCGATCGTAAGGGCTTGTTAGGCACCACAATCACTTCAGACCATCTACCACTACTTGTCAAAACTTTATTCTGTGCAGCTCCCCAGCGCCTCCTCAATATATAGTCATTAAAGGTTTTCCGAAAGCAGACAGGAATGTGTTCTCCGAACACATCTCCAACAACCTTCCAACGCCCAATCTTCTAACAACCCAAGATCTCCAGAGAGCCATTAGAGACCTAACTTCCAAGCGGTCATCTCAGTCCCATTGACAAACATCGAAATTTCCTGCAAACCGCTCCCACGGGACATCGTGAACTGGATCCAAGAGAAAAGACGAATCTACCATCAATTATTGCGATTTACGGATCCGGCTCTCAAAACCGAATACAGCCACCTTAGCGCAAGAAGCAAACAAACACGTCGAAGACTCCTGGACCAAAGCCACCTGTGAATTAGATTATATAAATGGAAAACTCTTCTGGCAATAGAATACTTACCAGAAGCAAGGTAACCCCAAAATTCTACTTAACCGACCCACAAGGCAATTTAATCTCCTCCGACCGAGGAAAAGCCGACTATTTCGGTCTTAACCTCCAATACATTTTCCGAGCCCTAGAAGATCCCGAATTCAACGCCCAGTTCAAGGTACTCATTGACAGCCGCCTCGAAGAACTGCATACTCTGTTGTACAACCTTGGTCCAGAGTTACACTTGGAAGTTGGTGTTTAATGAATCAAATAATTCATAAAGAACTAACGTTTACTAATTAACACTTATATCTTACTTGATGTATATATATTGATTTATATTTTTTAACACGTTCACTGCGGTATCGGTCTCCGGGGACGGATGGTAGACTTTACGCTAGTGCGCATTGAATATCGCGTTGCTATCGCCACGGTGCGTAAGCTATAATTTCTTTAGTTTTCGTCATAAATATATTTTACGAATAACTACATACTACTCGCTGCCTGCATATGCAGGAAATACGCAAAACTGTCTATCGGTCCCCGGAGGCCGATACCGCACTGAAGTAATATTGGTATCACATCAGTGCGGCATCGGTCCCCGGGGACCGATGCATTGGTTGTCGGAGACCGTTGTTTTCTGCCTGAAACGAGTTTTATTGTTTATCCCGCTATAACACGTGTCCTGCTCAGTTCTTACGAAACCCGCAAGCAGTGAAGACGTGAAAATGAGTTCTCTAATAATAAAGAACGTAAAGAAACAGCAAGTGAAACAAATTCAGATCGTGAAGATGATTATTTGCACGTCTGATAATGCAAACCTTGCTGGGACAGGTAATTGAAGATAAGTAGTTTTTTATTGATAAATTTATTTATATTGAATCATTGCAGCAAGTAATACTGAATAACGAAAGTGACTCGGAAGATGACTTGTGTGAATCCAATGCAGGAACACAAAATGATGTATGGAACATGTACTTCCATCAACGTCAAAATTTACTATGCAAGCAGATGCAGCCACTTACAATTTTGATGTGGATGACATAGCTACTCCATTAGATGTTTTCAAGCTGTTCGTATCAGATGATCTGCTAGGCCTTATAGTCAATGAAACGAATAGATATGCGAGACAATTGCTGGGAGGGGGTTCTACGCATAAGTCTAGACTGAATACTTGGAATGATACCAATAAGCAGGAACTACTACGATTTTTCAGCGTCGTTATTGTAATGGGATTGAATCAGGTGCCTACACTGGTGGATACTATGAAGTGAGATCGTTTTTTGTTGCTGCTGAGATGTCTCCACTTTTGCAATAACGATGATCCATTGTTGGACACCTCCAATCGGTTACATAAAATACAGACAGCTTTGAATATATTGAACGACAATTTCAAAAAGACGGTTAACATTGGCAATATTCTAGTTATTGACGAGAGTATGATACCCTTCAGAGGACGGCTGAAATTCAGTCAATACATCCCGAATAAATCGCACAAGTATGGAGTTAAAATTTATAAATTGTGCTCTGTCAATGGATATACAAACAATATTATCATATAATAAAATACTTATCTTTTTTGGGATTTTTTAATGGTGTACTTTAAATTATACAATCTAAACGTTTCGATAACACTTACAGTTATCTTCGTCAGTAGTAATGTTTGTTAAAAATTGTTAAAGATGTAGTAAACAATTTTGTCAAATTTGAAAAATTCAAACATAAACATAAGCCTGCTATTAATATAACAGTTTGAGAAACGTATAAGCCAACTATAAAATTGTAGTAAAGAATAACTAGGTCATTAAAATTAAATATTGTTAAACTGCCTCAAAGATGACAAACCAGAACACTCTCTACGACGAAAGCTAACAATGAAATTTGCCAGCCAAAAACACATTTAACAAAATTTAATCGAGTTATGATGTAAGTGTAAAGTTGTGAAAATCTTCAATTTTAAAATGATAGAAGCATTCACAAATCCAAACATTACATCAAAAAATAACCCAGTTAAATCTAACAAAGAGATATCTTTATCAATAATTGGAAGTGTTATTAACAATGAAAAGCACAATGCATAACGTTCTTTGTAATTTTTAATTTCAATTTAATTTCAACTACTTATGTTAAATTATAGTGCTGTGGAAATTTAACATATAATTGGTAAAGCATTTGCTTCAAGGTCTAGGAAAATACAGCAAAAACCTAGACATACCAAAAGTTGAAAACAAATTAAAATCAAGGCGTATCATTATGCTCTTTTTAATTATTAGATGCCAAAACCTATTTAAACGGAGATTTTCTTCTTGTCTATTAAAATTATTCGGGTGTTTATATATTTCAATAGCTTCACGTTGCAAACGAACATAATAATGGGTTTGTCTTGACAATATTTTCATATTGTCAAATTGAATGTCATGATTTAGATTATTCAGGGCATGGTCAGCCACAGCAGACCTCTCTGGTTGACCCAATCTACAAAATCTCATATGTTCTTTGCGTCTTGTATCAAAGCTACGTTTTGTGGTCCCGATGTATACTTTTCCACATGAACAAGATAACTTATACACTCCGGAAGATGATAATGGGTTTGAAACATCTTTAGGTGATCTTAAATGTTCTTTAATTTTTCTTGTAGGTTTAAAATAGTCCTAATGCCATATTTGATTAGGATTTTTCAATTCTTTCTATAACATTAGCTATGAAAGGAAGAAAAGCAGTACCAACATTAATAAGAACTGGTTTTTGTTTAAGGTTACGTCTTGAAGGTGTAATAACAGTATTAATATCTGTAAGTGAATATTCATTATCTTGTAAGGATTTTGTTAAATATTTATATTCATCTTTCAAAAATTCAGGACCACAAATTCGTTTTGCCCGATCTACTAAAGATTTAATTACACTAATTTTTGATGTGGATGGTGGGTTAATAATTTATGAGGGTATCTATCAGTGTGTGTCGGCTTTCTGTAAACCTTAAAAGATAGTGAATTATTATTTTTAGATATTAATATGTCAAGAAATGGTAAACTTCCATTAGTTTCTTTTCGATGGTAAACTGAATACTAGGATGTATACCATTTATAAAACCAAAAATTCATGCAGTGCTTCTTCTTCATGTTGTCAAATAACTAATGCGTCATCTACCTATCTATACCAAACTAAAGGTTTTCTAGGTGCATTTTGTAAAGCCAATGTTTCAAATTTTTCCATATAAAAATTAGCTATAACAGGACTAAGGGGACTACCCATTGCTACACCTTCAATCTGTTCATAAAATTTACTATTCCACTGAAAATAAGTTGTAGTAAGACAGTGCTGAAAAAGAATGGTTATGTCCTTTGGAAAAAGATGATCTATGTATTCAATAGTTTCTTTTAGAGGTACTTTTGTAAAAAGTGAAATAACATCAAAACTAACCATTATATCACCCTCTTCAATTTTGAAACTATGCATTTTTCAACAAAGTCGGCAGAATTTTTAATGTAATGGGGTGTTTTTCCTATATGAGGTTGTAATAACAATGTAAGATGTTTTGCAAGGTGATATGTAGGAGAACCAATTGCACTAACAATAGGCCTTAAAGGAATATTAGGTTTATGAATTTTTGGTAAACCATATAGTTTTGGTGAAATAGCTTCAGAGTTAGATAGTTTCTTCTTTATTTCTTCAGGAATAGATGATAATTTAATCAGCTCTTTAGTTTTTAAAAGAAACTTTTTTGTTGGATCTTTTGGTATTTCACGATAAGTTTCTGGTCCCAACAATTGTTCTATCTTAGTGTTATAATCGTTCATATTTAATATAACAGTTGCATTACCTTTATCTGATTTTAATATTATAATACTTTCATTGCGTTTAAGATCAAGTAAAGCACGTCGTTGACGAAAGGATAAGTTGCTCTTTGGAGGTTTTGTTTTACGTAATATGTTAACGGTGTTATATCTAACTTCATTAGCAGCATCAAAAGGTAATAATCTAATGGAGTTTTCGATGTTGGAAATTATATCTTCAAAAGGTATTACTCTTGGTGTTATCGCAAAATTTCCTCCTTTAGAAAGCGCTTCAATAGCATAATCTGAAACAACATTATCAGAAAGGTTTATAACTGTTTTCTACAATCAATAGATGGTCTATTATTTTGTTGTTTGTATAATTTATTAAATTTTCTTTTTGACGTTGACATGAGATGTCAAAATTTATTTCCATAGATTTAAACGTTATAGAATCAATTTTATCCCAATCTTCTTTATTCAAAATAGATGAAATTTCTAAATGTAAATATAAAAGATTTTTATCGGTGTTATCCAGTAACTTCCTAGTAATATGTATTTGATTACGTAGAAGAGCATTTTCAGTTCTTCTGTAAATATTAATCGCTTGCTTGTTATTAAAATTTCTTTTAATATAGATAAACTTTGGGATAATCTTTTGGTCTCGGCATCGTAATAAAAAAGTGAGTGACGATAATAATTGTGCTTTACGTTTCCTTAATTTTTCAAATTGTCTGATAAAACGATAAGTTTCCTCCCCATAAAGGACTGAAATATGAAAATGTAAACTTTCACCATTAACACTCATAATAAAATACTTATCTTTTTTGGGATTTTTTAATGGTGTATACAATCTAAACGTTTCGATAACACTTACAGTTATCTTCGTCAGTAGTAATGTTTGTTAAAAATTGTTAAAGATGTAGTAAACAATTTTGTCAAATTTGAAAAATTCAAACATAAACATAAGCCTGCTATTAATATAACAGTTTGAGAAACGTATAAGCCAACTATAAAATTGTAGTAAAGAATAACTAGGTCATTAAAATTAAATATTGTTAAACTGCCTCAAAGATGACAAACCAGAACACTCTCTACGACGAAAGCTAACAATGAAATTTGCCAGCCAAAAAACACATTTAACAAAATTTAATCGAGTTATGATGTAAGTGTAAAGTTGTGAAAAACTTCAATTTTAAAATGATAGAAGCATTCACATATCCAAACATTACATCAAAAATATTATATATATATTATCATATACACTGGAGCCAACACAAAAGTGCCAGGCCAAGGACATTCTGAGACCATTGTCCACGAGCTCCTGAAGTCAGTGAATGGAGATGGCTACTATTTGTTTACGGACAATTTCTACTCGGGATTGCCCTTTACAAGATCACTATTCAACAAGAATATACTATACTGCGGAACTTTGCGCATAAACCGTAAGGGTGTGCCAGACATATTCAAAGGACGCATGAATAAAGGAGAAATACTAAGTAAACAAGCTGACTGTGTCAAAATAATAAAATGGATGGACAAACGACCGGTCTTGATGGTGACAACGGATCCAGATGAAACCGGCTTGCTACAATCAACAGGAAGGTCAGATCGAAAAGGCGATGTTATCATGAAACCCAGATGCGTTCAATTATATAATAGTGCAAAAAAAGGTGTAGATTACAGCGATCAAATGGCCTCATACTACACTGTATTGCGCAGAGGATTGAAATGGTACAGGAAAGTTATGTTTGAGTTGATTCTGGGAACAAGTATTGTAAATTCCTGGCTCATAAACAACCAAGTCACCAATAAAAAAAAGTCTATAATAGAATATCGAAGAGTTCTCGCAAATGAATTGGTTGTTGCCAGCAACGTCGTTCCACAAGCAGGTCCATCTAAACCTAAAAAGACTGCTCACAAACTGGTGAAACCCACAGGACCAGGTAGAAAAAGACGCAAAATTTGCAAGGGGTGTTATAACCAACTGAGAAAAACTTAAATCAGCAAAGAAGCAAATGAAAAGGTGTAGAAAGTTATATCTTACTGTGCTGACTGTCCTGGGAACCCTGGCATGTGCCTCGCTTGCTTCAACGAAGAACACATGTAAATGTAAGAGTTAACTGGAAATAAATACTTTTTTTTAAATTATTTTTTATGAATAAAGTATATATCCCATTCACATGCGCAATTGATGGTAAGTTACTACAACCTCCATCAAGAAAATAAAATACTCCGTTTGCTAATAAAACAAAACACAACTGAAATTTGGACAAAATAAGTAATGGTGCGTTATCGGTCCCTGGCGACCTATACCGCACGGGCAGAAACTCTAGTATCTGTCTCCGGGGACCGATAACGCACTGAATGAAAGTCAGTGGTTTCAGGCTGCGCAGTGAACGTGTTAAATGTATGTTACTTACTTATTTCTTTACTACAGGTTGCTTGCCTACATTTATCTTTGTTCATAACGTAACTAGGTAACACCATTTAATGTTTACTACATACTGCTTAATAATTGAATTGCAATAAATACTATTACGATATCTAATTCTAGTTAAGGTCACATCATCTCCTTCCTGGTGGAAAAAGACATTTTTGTTTACAAACTTTCTTGAAAAAGTATTTACTTCTTAAACTTTTATATAATTTTTTCGATCCTATATGACCACCAATTGATTTAGAATTGTGGTAGTTTCATCTTCATTTTCTACTTTAATGTGTGCTGGGTGTATGAAAATTTGTAGCTTTTCTTTCGTTTGCTGCTTTCTTCACTTCATTTACTTTAAGGAACTTAAACACTTTATCATTCTTACATATTTTTAGTTTAAAGACATTACAGTCTCCAACTATCCTTACGATGCTATACAAAACCGCTCCTAAAGTTGCTTTTCCAAGAGAAAAATGTGCTCTTTCATGATCGATCATTTCTTTAAAGATATCATTTTTATTACTTCATATGAATTAAAAACTTCTATTATATTCATATTCTCTTCAATTTTATTCCTTTTTTCTTATTCTTCTGGTACCAGTTTATCCATAACTTCTATATTTCCATTATTTTCTGCATCTTGTAATTCAATTTCTTGTTCTTCTTGTACTTGTCTTCTTATTCCAGCTCTTGTTACCACATTAACTTGTTCTACTTTTTCGTCAGATTTTCTACTTCCATTGCATATTTGACACCATCCTTATAATCCTGTTTACATTTTTGCAGAGCGTTTGTTATCGATTCAATCGTAAATCTTAGTATCCCTTTCTTCAATTTTCCTATAATTGTATTAATGTCATCTGCAGTGCCTATTAAATTGCTAGCGCGAGCTGAAAGTCATTAACTATATCTTCATGACCTTCTATACTTAATTTTAAAAGTTCAAGACCATTCAGAAACGAATCTAATTCTGAGATGTCACCGCTACAATTTTTTGGTAAAATATTATTGGCAACATCAAAAATTAGTTTTCTTTGCAGAGGCATTGTTGCTGGTATTTTCGTTGCGACACTAGCTTGTAGTTCCTTATCTAGTTCTTCAGCTTCCTCTTCTGTGATATCATCCACTATTGTTTCTAATAACCCTTCTTTAATAATATGTGTACCAATGTGTTCAGGTACATTATCTGTACATTTAATAATTGCAAACATATGAATTTCCTGAAAGGTAATTTTAATAGCTTTATCTACATTTTTATCGTTTAAATAACCTTCTTTATAATAATTAAGTGTTAAACTTTAAAATTTATTGAACACCGAATACTTGGACGCATACACAGGTTACCTTTCAGGCACCTATGCGACCTCACAATACAACACGCAAACATACCACCCATCACACACAGAATACAGACATTACAAAGAAACTTTTCACACAAAAGAATTTTCGGCGACACAATCTCAACCAAAGAGATCCTTACCACTTTCTAGAACTACCGTTTTCCTCAATCCCCACGAACAAAAAACAAAATAAAATTCAAGCACCCTCACGCGATCCTAACACATCTCCTTGAAGACTGCCTCGAGGAGGTAGAAGGACCCCTTGACAATACTCCATATGCCCTCCGTATCCCCCCGTCTATTCGATGACGACCTCGCAAAATATCAGCAAACGAATTGGATTAACCACACGCAGTACGCTACACCCAACTAAACAACACACACATTTAAACCGATTAACCCCTTAACGCCCACGCCCGAGCGCAACTCGGGCAAGCGTCACCGGCCAAAATGCCCATGACCGAGTGGGACTCGGGCAGACGCAATATTCGGTTTACTTTATTATTCATCAACGATTGGGACTCGGGCAATGCTACAAATGTATGAATAGGAAGCCGAGACATGGGAAGATTATCTGACCTGATTGGCTGGTTGTTGCTGGGTTGGTTTATGATTCATTGCCAGATGTTTACCCACTGCAGGTAGTGAAGTGTGTGCAATGTTTGTACGACAAGACGTTATTTAGGCTTATCGTTTTACGAGTAGTTTGTTTAGTGAAATTTGAACTTCTTGCCGTTAGTCAAAATACGCTTCACATATCGTAAATTCGTATCATATGTTACTTGGCTGATTTCTAGGTAAGTGTAAATATAAAATATCATATTGTACGTTCTCACAAATATTTATCTTTGTAGAACGTGCTCTCTTATTGTCAAGAATTATAATAATATATTGAAAACATCGTAAACTAAAATGTCTGAGAATAGCGGCGATGATTTTGAATACGCAGAGTTATCTGAAAGCGGTTCAGACGAGATTGATATCAGCGATATAGAATCGGATGCTAGTTCATCAGATGAAATTGATCTTAGTTCTGTAAGAAATTGGTGTAAATTTAGCGTACATCAGCCCAATTCACCTCCTCCACGATTTCCTTTTCTGGCAATATCCAGCAGCAGTTTCGGCACAAGAAATGATTGTGATGCTTTAGAATATTTCCAAAAGTTTTTTGATTATGGTTTACTAAACATTATAATAACTGAAACTAACAGATACGCTGGGCAGCAACTCAACAAAGCAGGTTGTTCTTCAACTAACGTCTGGGTACCTGTTACGCAGAACGATATTGGAGTATTTTTGGTTATCAGCTTACTTCAAGGAGTTGTAAAAAAACCTGATGAGAAAATGTATTGGTCTGTGAACGAATTATTGTCAACCCCAATATTTTCAAAGCTAATGTCCCGAAGAAGGTATATGCAGATAAAAAAGTATTTACATTTTACTAATAATGACGGCTATGATCCTCGAACTCATCCAAACCCAAAATTGAACAAAATTTGGTCTATCTACCAACATCTCTATGAAAAATGTTCAAATTTATATGTACCCGAAAGAGACATTTCGGTTGACGAGAGCCTTATGTTACATAAAGGGAGACTTGGTTGGAAGCAATATTTACCGTTGAAACGTGCACGTTTTGGGATCAAATTTTATCTTTTATGCGAAGCGAAATCCGGCTATGTTTATTCGTTTATCATTTACACTGGCAAAGGCACGATTCTAAATGATAAATAGAAAAATATGTCCCTCACCTCGCAAGTAGTCCTGTTATTAGCTGATAACCTGCTAGATCAAGGTTACTGCATAACTACCGATAATTTTTACACGTCTCCCGAACTAGCCGATTATCTTATTTCACGGAAAACAGATATATATGGAATTATGCGTGTACAGGGTGGTTTTTTTTCGTTAATATTACAGGGTATAGGCTAAACGGTAAGAGATACAAAAGAACCAAGATACGTGTCCCGCTCTCTTTTTTAGTGTTTAGTTTAATGGCGCAATCGGATCTATGCTAACTAACTTGGTTTCGAAGATACAGAGTGATTCTCAAAATCTGCCGGTTTTTATTATCTCTTATGACTCGGTTATTTATGGAGATAAAAAAAAGCTTTGGATACGAAAGTTATATGACTTTTTACGTTGAATCCAGTGGCGTTCTTAAAAAAAAGTATAGATGTTTGATTTTTTGAGATATTATCAAAAGTAGCATTTTCTTAAATGGTACACCCTGTATCTGATAATCTCAAAAAATTGAATTTTTTCTTGAGATTGCAACAATATATAAACACTTAATATTTTGCATTGTCCTAAATAGCTAAAATACTAAAAAAACATTTTTTTAGTTGGCCATGGATTTAACCAATTCTTTATTTTATAATAGGCATAATAAAATTGCAGATAATAACAATAATAAAACATTAATAAACTAAAACAATAACTACAAAAAACAAGAAAAGATTTGTAACAACTCAACAGTAATTATTTCAAATACTTATACTGGGTTCCCCATAATAGACTACCCATTTTATTTGATTAATAAATTCCCTATGAGATAACTAAATAAGTTGTTCTCTGTGGGATTATCTTCTGTAGTCTTTGGGATTTAAGTTAATTATTAAACAGGTAGGCGCCTGTCACAAATAAGTTATAAATTAATAATTTCGTGTAACGTCATTTTACTACGAGAAGTTTGTTAGTTTTCATCAATAATTATTTAATTTTTTTGCTTTGAGACATTATTTCAACCTCCGTTTGAACTTTCATGGATTACTCAGTCTAACAACGAGTGTTTTGTGTAGAAACTTACATAAGAAGCAATTCGATAGAAGAAGTTAGGCGTGCATTCCGGCGTCAGTTTAATAACAACGATAGGGGTCACGCGCCAAATCGTAAAACTGTTAAGTTATGGGTTCGTCATTGGCGTGAAAATGGTTCTGTACAAAATTTGAAGAAGCCTGGACGCCGAAGAACAGTTCGTACACCAGAACTGCGTTTACGAGAAGTCCTAAAAGGTCTGCTAATCGACAAACCCTTATCCTAGGAATATCAAAGGGAAGCTTAGATCGAATTCTTCGAAGGGATTTAAAATTTCATACCTATAAATACCAAATGGCACAGCACCTTGGCAATCAAGATAAAGAAGCAAGGTTAGCATTTTGTCAAGAATTTTTGGATTTACATCAAGGAGCAATTCACAGTCTCCTAATGAGCCACGAAGCACATTTTTATTTGAACGGCATGGTTAATAACAGAATTTTAGATACTGGTCAAATGAAAATCCTCGTGAAATCTTTACACAGAACCTCCATAATCCAAAAGTTGTTGTGTGGTGTGGAGTAGGATCTTTTGGTATTATTGGTCCATATTTTTTTGAGGATGAAAATAACCGCGCTGTAACAGTAACATCCGAGCGCTACGTAAACATGCTAGAGACATTCCTCATTCCAGAATTAAATAGACTAGGATTACTAAACAATGCCTTACTATTCCAACAAGATGGGGCAATAGCTCATACCGCCGGAAACTCAATGAGTGTTCTGCGAGAAATGTTTAATGGCCGACTCATTTCTCGATTCGGAGATTTGCCTTGGCCTTCGAGGTCCCCCGACTTAACGGCACCGATTTTTCCTGTGGGGATATTTAAAAGCCAAAGTGTTTGCGAGTCGTCCAGGTACAATCGAGGAACTCAAAGTCAAAATTCGTGAAGAAGTTGAAGGAATAGACGAAGGTTTGCTACGCCGTGTAATGAACCACTTTTTATCTAATATTGAAAAATGTGTTGAAGTTGGTGGAGGTCATTTAGAAGTGGTTTTTAAAAGCTAGAATTAAATTACCCAATTTTTTTTTAGTTATCATAAATCCCAAAGAGTTAGCTGTAATTTAGTATAATAAATAGTTTGTTTTGTTAACTAAAAAAATTTTAATGCAAATATTAAAATGGGTAGCCTATTATGGGGAACCCTGTATATATAACAATTAGCATAGGTGGTTAATCACAAAAGGTGCTCAAATTGTCTTCCATTCTGCTCGATGCATTTTTGGGCTCTGCTTGTAACTGAACGAGTGGCGTTATAGATTTGAATATTTGGCACTCTTCCAATGCAATTAATAAAATTTGCTCTGAGTTCTTCTACAGTATTGCTTCGGGTTTTATAGACTTCATTTTTGATAGATCCCCAAAAATAAAAGTCAAGTGGCGTCAGGTCGGGGGAACGCGGAGGCCATCTGTTTGGTCTACATGTACCAAGCTAATTTTCGCCAAAATTGACATTTAGTAAGTCCCTTACCATGTGGCTATTATGTGCTGGAGCACCGTCTTGTTGTAAATAAGCATTATTTCTTGCAGCTAATGGCATGTTATCCAACTCCATTATTACACATTCTTCCAAAATTTGGATGTATCTTTGAGCATTCAAATTTTCATTAAAATTCTGTAGTTAAGGACTCTGTTTTGATATAGCGCCACCCATACATGGAACCCAAACCGTCCTTGTTGTATCCTGGCGACCGTCTGATATCGATTATTATGTCGATTAAAAATTCCTTCGCTAGATATAAAAGCCTCGTCGGTCCATATTATATTTTGAAAAAAATTGGGATTCCGATTAATCTGCTGCGAATACCAATGACAAAATGTTAAACGCCGCTCTTCATCTCCAGGATGTAAGTTATGAACCTTTCTTATTTTATATGGTTTATACTTATGCTTTCTTAACGTTTTTAAAACTTTAGATTTACTTGTGCCAATATCTTTCTCAATATTACGGCTAGATATCGTCGGATTAGCAGCAACACAAGCTAATGTATTTATTTTATCTCTTTCTCTATTTGTCTTATTGTAAATCTTACTTCTTGGTTTTCCAAATGATCCATACACACTTAAATTGTGATATAATCTTTCAAATATTTGTTATTCTGGCTGTCCTCGTTCCGGATAACGCTCAAAATATAAGTCTAGAGCTGCGTCTTTATTTTTATTACTCTCAATCTAGCACTCAAGCATATTTAATTTTTCATAATTTTGAAAATCATTCATTTTAATCACCTTGTTTAATAAATATAATCGAAAACGAAATAAGAATACCAATACACAATTGTTACTGAATTTTATGACATGTAAACGAACAAAAACAATTGCTTAAAACATTCAATTAATGGCCAACTAAAAAAAAATGTTTTTTTAGTATTTTAGCTATTTAGGACAATGCAAAATATTAAGTGTTTATATATTGTTGCAATCTCAAGAAAAAATTCAATTTTTTGAGATTATCAGATACAGGGTGTACCATTTAAGAAAATGCTACTTTTGATAATATCCCAAAAAATCAAACATCTATATTTTTTTAAGAACGCCACTGGATTCAACGTAAAAAGTCATAAAACTTTCGTATCCAAAGCTTTTTTTTATCTCCATAAATAACCGAGTCATAAGAGATAATAAAAACCGGCAGATTTTGAGAATCACTCTGTATCTTCGAACCCAATTTAGTTAGCGTAGATCCGATTGCTCCATTAAACTAAACACTAAAAAAGAGAACGGGACACGTATCTCAGTTTTTTTGTATCTCTTACCGTTTAGCCTATACCCTATAATATTAACGAAAAAAACCACCCTGTACACAGGAAAGAAGTACCAAGTGAACTAAAAAACACGAAACTAAAAAGGGGAGAAGTAATTGCATTTCAGAGAGGTAAGGTGATGGCAATTAAATGGCGCGACAAGAAAGAGATTTGCTTACTATCAACTATACACAATCCCGAGAAAGTTCGAACAGATAAAACTAATAAAGATGGAAATAATATTATGAAGCCAAAAGTAGTTGTTGATTACAATGATACGATGGGAGGCGTTGATCGTTTAGATCAACACCTTCACGATTATCCAGTAACCCGAAAAATGGGGAAAAAATATTACAAGAAAATTTTCTTTCATCTCCTTGATATATCTTTATATAACGCCTTCGTTTTGTATCAAAAAGATGGAGGAAGGAAAGACCACTTAGAGTTTCGGTTAACTCTTGTGGAACGTCTGATAGAGGTTTATCATTGTGAATCTCGGACAATAAAACTTGGCCGACCAAAGAAACCTGGACCCCTAATACTTACTGAGCGACATTTCCCAGATTTCATTCCACCAACCGAAAAAAAGGCCGGACCAACTAGATGCTGTGCTGTTTGCTGCAACCAAAGGGGCAGCAAAGGAAAAAAGAGGAGAAAAGAAACTCGCTATTACTGCCAGCCATGTAATGTCGGATTGTCTGTAGTACCCTGCTTCAAAATATATCACACAGAATTAAATTTTTAACTGCATTTCATTGTTTTGATTCCATTATAATGTCCCTGTACGCTTATGTATTGCTTTTGAACAAAAGATGATCTAATATTGATTTTGACTATATTTTTGACTACTTCTACTATCAAAAATATTTTTTTTGCATTCACATATATGCATATATTTATTATCAACAATAAAAAAAAATGGTTTTTGTTTGGCCGTTTTTCGAAAAAATAACCGGCCGTTAAGGGGTTAAAATTCAAATAAGATCTAAATATCTTTGCTTTTTTTTAACACCAGAAATAACCAAAACTCGTGAATGTGAACTATGCAATTACACAAAACAGCGCAATGCCAACAAGAAAAGATTGACTAGCGCTTAAGAGGAGGACTCCTGAACAGTCTACGAATAATATCAACATAAGCTACAATAAGAAAATTGCTACAAAGTAGAAATTTCACCTTAATTTTTCAACAATACGCCCGTTCCTGTATATTTTCTGTGAAGCCATAATAATAAATCGCATAAAGTTTTAAAACCCGTTTTCTGAAGGAATAATTAAATTCCATTACTTTATACGTATATAACATATAACGTATATAACGTAAAAATTTCGATTCAGTCGTCAAAAGATAATCACGTTTTGTATAATTTTCCATGAAGCGATAAGAATAAACCACATCTAAAATAAAAGATAAGCTCTTTTACTACATTCTGTATAATGTGTTTTATAACTGTGGTTTCATATTAGTTGAGTTGTTCAGCCTATTTCCACAATTTTTGCTTTTTGATCGTGACGTTTCGGAAGCGGACTCTGCTTCCATCATCAGGATTGGTCCTGAGAAGAACTGCACCTGAGTCGAATTCATATGGCAAGATTTTTTTCCCCCAGCACTTGACCACTCGAACTTGGTACCTTTCACTTACAAGTCTGACACCTTTACCGCTAAGCCACTGGGTCATCCAATATATATTTTCTAGAATCGCTGCCGAACCACGAAAAAAAATCAAAAACTGTGGAAATAGACCGATCTACTCAACTAATATATTCATCCATTCTCGAGTTTACGATCCCGCTATTTCATGTTACATCTTTTGCATAATTAAAAATAATTATTGCAAAACCCCGAAGTTAGCGATTAATAATAAATTAAAAGCGATACTTTTAATTTATTTTAAAACAGAAGTCAATAACACCTGTTGACCTAGTAAACTACATACAAATTCATGGCCCCCATAAACCGCTTTATCAGTCCATTGTTCGTTTCTAAATTATTAACGTAGAGTATTCTCCTAACCAGCTGTACTATTAATTATCCGATCCTCAGATATAAACCCTATACCAGGAGATCCTCCGCCGTTTGAAACCTTTTACTGTCCATCCTTAGTAAGGGCCACTTGGTGAACCCACATTATATATACATATATATATATATATATATATATATATATATATAAATAAATATATATAGGATTAAGTAATATATTTAGAATTGTATCTTGTAGGAATACAAAGCGTGTTCGTTACCATCTGAAAGTTGTCATGATTTCTGCGAGACGCTCCCATTCTCTGATTGAAGTTATTCCAGGCAAAGAAAATAGCTAATTAAACAATAAAGGTAGACCTTTTTATAAATAAGGAAGGTGATTTACAGCACACCGACTTACTGAAATAGAAATATGGAACGTGTAGCATTATAGCAAGTCGGCTTGCTATTGACTAATATCGCTAAGTTGTCAGGTTCTGCAATGGAAATTTAATATTTTAGGGGAGTAATAAACAAAATTATTGAAGCAAGTCTAGTTACACTTCAATAAGGCTATTTTTAATTCAACTTGCTAAAATTGTTTTTTGTAGTATTTCAGTCTATTTAAAAGTTATAAATAGCAGTAGCTTGTCTAAGTGACTACAAAAATAAAACCAATATAAAACCTATTAATTCGAGTGACTACGTTTTACAATTGCACGGAAGTTCTCACTTTTTTGTATTACTGAAAAATGCTGTAAACATGGTAAAAATGAAGATTAATGTAATCAAACGCAGTAGTTATATTATTAAATTTTTCTTGCTCTAGGCAATAGGAATGGAATCAGTTACCTGGATTTTACTTATAATCTATACGAAGTTTCAAACTTATTGCCCTATATATCAAGTCTTCTCAATCATTAACATTTTCCAATAAATGCATATCATTAAAGTACTAAGTGTATTATAAGAGGAATATGTTTTACCGAGTCGATGCATTTGCTTTTATCACATTCGTAACGTTCTTAATTAAAATGACCGGACATAGCAAAGAACAAGCTGAAAGTAAAAGTCATCGTGGTCATGTGCGTTAATGCTTATGATCACTTTTTTAAAATAAACCGTAGGAATGTAAATTTAAACGATACTTTAAATGAACAAATCATTCGCTAAACAAAATACATTATTAAACTATCATACCAAAGTAAAATACAAAAATAGTTACACATTCTTTCATAAAAAAATAGATTTCTACTCATACAATGGGACGTCTATACCGGATTGTCCGGGTGAGGTGACCTATCATTCAAGTAGTTAACAAACTTTGAAAACCGTCGTGGAACCATTTTCTACAGGTTGCATATTGAACCCAATCGTATTTTCTTAATGTAGACAGGTCTGCTCGCCACATCGCACGCATTCAGCACTGTCATTATCCTCAGGGCTATCAATAGTCTAATGGGAAACAAAGTCGGAAACATTTTCATCCGATGATGAATCATCCACACCTTTTTTGGATTTTTTTCTAACTCTAATTCTCTTATTTGACCAACCAGGTGAGGGATATTCTGCTTCCTTAGTTTGTTTGTATCTTCTGATGCGTGAGGTTGATGTCTTTCTGTTGGATGTTCTTCAGGTGGATGTTCTTCAGGTGGATGTTCTTCAGCTGATGTTCTTCAGGTGGATGTTCTTCAGGTGGATGTTCTTCAGGTGGATCTTCTTCAGATGGATGTTCTTCAGGTGGATGTTCTTCAGGTGAATGTTCTTCCGGTTGATGCTCTTCCGGTTGTTGATATTCTGCAAGTTGATGATCTTCATTTAGGAAGGCGTAATCTGTAATGGCATCTGGTTTGAACGGGTAGATTCCAGTTGCTCTAAAAGATAATATTCCATTCTAGACCATTGCTGATTTCGACCATACATCTGATAATAGTTTGCCGAGTATCATTCTGTTGATTTTTCTTGTAGGATTGGTTTTGATAAACAAGTTACAAGCTTTAGCAAAATGTGGCTTCAAGCCTTTAAGAAAGGCTCGGTCCAGGGGTTGCAGAAATTGCGTGGTATGACTGGGGAGGCAGATTTGGGATTCATTTATACAACCGAAGCAGGAGGCATTCCATCTTCAAACTCGGTCTTACTATTTTCTCTTTATAAAAGCACGCAGGAGGTAAACACGAATCACCAGCATTACAACAAGAGATTACGGTTATGATTTCCCCTATCTCAGAGAAAGTGACAGCCGCAATATTCTTAGATCCCTTTTCGGAGATTACAAATCCTGCTTTGTTATTTAACTGCAGGCCTGTCTCATCCATGTTGAAGATGTTGGCTGGTTTGATCATGAGATCATTTTCACGTAAAGTTCTCTCCAAAAACTGGAAGAACGCCCCAACTTCTAACTTATTCATACCTTGGCATCGAGCCAATGAAACACCTTCAGATTTTCTAATTGTGAGGTCTTGATGACGTTTTAAAGACGAGTTTAACCAATCATACCCGGCTAACTCTTTGTCTCTGTTGAATTTATGGTTTATGCCTAAGCTTGACCGAAATGTCTTCGATCTAACACACACAAGTAGGTGCAAAGTCATGCTTTTGCAACTTTTTAATATGCATTCTTAATTTCTCTTCATTTTCTCCTCCCAGCAATGCAGGCGGTCCGAACGTTTTCTTAGGCACGTGATTATTCCTTCTCCTCTCAACGTAGGAGCCGCGACACTAAAGTTTCTGGAGTCAGCATTTACAACCGCCGCTTTGAACTGCGTCTACAACACTTGAAAGTGATTCTTGTGTCCATGATTCTCTGAATATAAAACGTTTTATTTTGTATATCTCTCAAATAAACAATAATTATAATGATTAGAATAATTTTATATTGGATCAATTATCGCTTAAAATATTTTCATCTAACCCGAAAATACGGGAGAGTTGGTCCACTTGTTTTTCACAATATCGGCATGATACAATATCACCAAACGAATGTATATATAAACATAAAAATTCAAAGGATAGAAAATTTTATTGCCATGCATAATTTACCTAATTTGACAGTGTAGCACACAAAATTGTAATGTGTGATGCAGCTTGTCAACAGGTTGCGGTACACTAACAAAAATAGCTGCAAGCATGGATTCTATATAAAATGGAGAATCGAGTCTTCTCAACCGCAGGGACATCTAACCAGAAATTACCCTATCAAAAAATAGCTAGTTTCCAGAACTATAAATGGAAACATTACTTCGCAGGGAACAACAACGATTCAAAGAATATTAAACTTAATCTTTCGGCAGCAGAAACTGGCAGGCGTGCGTTAAGTCGAAAAGGTTTACGCGATTGGAGGAAAAGATAAAAAATTGAAAAACGTGGTGTTAAAGTTTTGAACGTAGTTTGCATTGGTAGTTTTAAAACTATAGTTCCATTTTTAATCTAAAGAATTTACATATAAGTCATGGTTTTTGATAATTATTATTATAGTCGCCACCTAGAAAAGTAAAAAGTTAATTATGTACTTCTCTGCATTGTGTAGGCGAACAATTTCCTAATTAATTGAATTTCTCTTTAAGGACAACTTGATTTGATGATCGTACCTAAAATGAATACATTTTAATGCAAAAAATATTATTAGTATAAGGACAATTTAAATAATTATAAAGACGGCTATTAATTCTACTCTAAATTTAACATAACTGTGCGAGGAGGATTAAATAGTCTCCAAGGAACGTTTTAAATTGGTTAATATACGTACCCAATCTATCTAATATCCTGTATTTTCTATTTTTGGGTTATATATTGTAGAAATTTGTTTTTATATGTACTTTAAAATCACATTCTTATACTATACTTGCGCAAATTGCCCCATAAAGTTTATTTAAAGCCATATTACAGTCTGTTGTAAGGTGTAGCTACATACTGTTGTATACTACGAAAATACTAATTTCAAACACACTTCCGTAATTATTTATACGTTCAATTTGATACTCTATTAAACTTTACTGGATAATATATTTTGCATTAATTATCTGTAAAATAATAAATCTGAACAGTTTTAATGATAAAGTCCACTATGTTCTGTCTTTTTGTCACTGCTAATAAAGAAAAGGAGTATTATTGTTGAACAATAAAGTTTTGTTTTCTCAATACAATAAATTTTTTAAAATGCCCGTCTTTAACTATTCTTTCTATGCTTCTTTCAGCTTTACTTATATAAGACAAAAGATTCATGTCTCTTCTCTTGCTAAACAATTACAAGTCGGAACACCGCAGTGTCGTACGTTGACGAAAGGTTACATTTCGATTAAACCGAGCTAGCTGGATTTGTGGTAACATGGTCTGCCTAGCATTGGGGCTGTAATTGGTTCGATACCCGTTACCGTCTACCTTGTATGAGGCGTGCAAGCTTAACGAAGTAAATGGGTTACCTAGCCAGCACAGTGGAAATGGGCGGGGTCGATATAAGGAGTAAAATAATTTAAAGGCAGTTTCAAACATCTTACCATAAATCTACATCTCACAATGGTCAGTCCAGGAAAACTTGCCTCTTGGCGCCACCACAATCTAAATACTATTAGTTAAATAGTATTAGCCGGGATCTTAAATTAATCCTATCCAACTATTTATCTGACTATTTATCCAAAAGCCTAAGAACATTTTGAAATACACGGGTCGTAGTATAATTATTGATCACACCCTGTACATGTGAAAATTTCAAGTGATAAAATGTTAATTTGAATACTTTTAAGAATCCGTCGTATACATATAAATTTATATTTCTGTTATAAAACTCTGAATTAAATGAAAATTACCCAATTTAGAAAAGAGCCAAAATAAAAAGTGGGTTTAATAATTTTTAAATCACAAAAATATTCGTTAGTTTCCGAAAAATTTTAAATATAACGATCAGTGCTTTCATCATGAATAATATCTTTATCTTTTTCTGAATACTTTCTCTTTATACATTCAGCAATAGGTTTGAATTTTAATACTTTAAATCTGTAATTTATGCTTAATAAAAATATTCTGTTATCAGTGTTCTGTATCTGATTGACTGTAAAACAGTTCCAAAATAATTAAATTTTGTAATCGATCTGGCTCATAAAGCAATTTGAGATCAATCATTAAGCTCAAAAATATTCAAAGATTAGTTCAATTATTAGTAGGTGTAACTCTTTTGATAAATTTACACAAGTTAATGCTAAAAATTTTACCTCAGCTTACTCAAATAAACAACAAAGGTAAATTAAATAATGGAGAGACATTGACCAATTTGAAATTGTAAATATGTATTCGTGGCCTCCAAAAAGTACCACAAAACCAATTATAGATTAAAAATTCCCCTAAAATCTTATACACTAAACACATTAAAATAGATAAAGTTCGATTATCCTTTTACTTAAAATAAGTAAAACAACGCAACAAGCAAGAATAAACTTAAAAGGTGATCGTAATTTTATCTATTAGACAAATCCTAAAACTATTTTTTTACAATTTACGTTAATTAATCCTCTGTCTGTGATATAGTCTATGGTCTGCTTCCTGTAATAATTTTTAAATTTGCACTCAGACTGGCACAAAAGAAAACAGAGATAATCGTATTCTTTAATTCATTTGGCTGTAACACTCGTGAGCACCGTTGTCTGTCCTTCACTCGCGCACATTACACATATGTACATGGGCGACCTGATTTATTATTTGCCCTTTACATAAACATCCGTCACAACAAAGAATGTTTACTTCTACTTGTATAATAGAATTCTTATTTGCTTTGTACGATCGATTTGGATATTATCGATTATACACATACGGCAATCAATGTCACTGATGACCTCTACTCTTAGCTAAATTGACAAACTGGTAATTCTGTTATATAAAAGGTTACGTCAGGCTTTCCTTTTATTATTATCGTCACACGCTCCATTATTAAACACTGTCGACGAAATATTTGCTGTTATTTTTAAATCTGCTTTTGCACCTTTTAAATCCTTGAAGAAGATCTCTATTCTTTTCTTCAACTCACAATTAAACTGTTTTATCTCCAATGTTTATGTACGATTATCCCCAAGAAGGGTTATTTCCGCCATTTATATATGTACTGCAACACTGAGTTTTTACAAACAAAATACAACACTGACCATTCTAAGATTCTCTCAAAAACAACACGTGCGCGTCCGTCTTCTCCCGCCGTCTCACCGAGCGATTCTATTTCCTTACTTCAATTGGGCTCTCGTTTATATACCCTCTATTAAACATTCTCGTGTCAAAACTACCATCCACCTATCACAATCGTGTATTTCGAGCGTTTATTTGCCGAGTACAAAGTCCGGATGGACCCAACGCAGACGAACGAACAATGTTGCCATCTTGAATTTACTTAGTAAATTCACTCACAACTCTCCGAAAGAAACATTAATTGTAGTTATATTCACTCTATACATTATTCAGACCATAACTCAACTTTCCGTGAAAATTTCGCATGTGGGCGACCCCTATTTCCACACAATCTAGTAAACTCCATTACATTCTAGCACCTTTATTCTTGAACACGCATTCAATTTTTCATTATTGCACAATGTTACAAAATTTCTACAAACAAAAATATGCATACAAATTCCTTACTGCTGTGTGTGTGTGTGTGTGTGTGTGTGTGTGTGTGTGTGTGGGAGGGGGACGTTAGCGTTGGCGTGGGCTGGCGCGGGCGCGGGAGCGGGCGCGGGCGCGAGTGTGGGTGGGTAGGTGGTCGCGTGCGTACGTGCGTTTGTGTATGTGTGTGTGTGTGCGTGCTTGCGTGCGCGTGTGTGCGTACGTGCGCGCACGTGTGCGCGCGTGCGTTCGTGCGTGGGTGTATGTGTGTGTGTGGGTGTGTTTGGGTGGGTGGGTGGACGGGTGCGTGCGAGCGTGCGTGCGTGCGTGCGTGGGTGTGTGTATGTGTGTGTGTGTGTATATATATATATATATATATATATATATATATATATATATATATATATATACCGGTGTAAATCAAATAACTTGAATGGGTCGATAGATTTTGTTCAAATCTTGGTGGGCTATATAAGTGCCAGTTTGGGATTATCTACATAAAAAAACAATATGGCCGACTTCCGGTTTCATAGAAAATGATACAAAAGCTGAAAATATAAATTGAACACCCTGTATATTTTTACATATTTGGATTCTAGCGCTTCAAATACATACGGTTCATCTGTCAAATGCCAAACCAGGTGTCATTTTAATTTTATTTGTTTAAATATTTCTTTAATTTTAGATCATTATGACGTCATCTAAATTATAGGTAGTTGACGTACAATTACCCCCACAATATTATTTTTCCTAATAAATAATTTTTGTGAAGTTTGTTAACGATAAAATTTAAAAATTACGGCTTTTTATCTGAAACTCACTGTTTTCAATAGAAACATAAATGGGCCACCCTGTATATCAAATAGCTCTTTCAAGTACTCGTAAAACGATATGCATAGTAATTGCCTTAGTTCCTAAATAAAGCAGTAATTTTTAATGTTCTAATTTTTATTAACACAACATACTCCTGAAGTCGACTCTGTCAAAGTAAAATGGCGTTTAAGTTGATATTTGCCAGAACTGTATGTATTTGAAGCCGTATAATCCAAACATGTAAAAATATACAGGATGTTCCATTTAAATTTTCAGCTTTTGTATCATTTCCGAAGAAACCGCAAGTCGGCCATATTGTTTTTTTATGTAAAAAATCTCAAACTGGCACTAGTATAACCTACGAAAATTTGACCAAAATCTGACGACCCCTTCAAAAGTTACAGGGATGGCCCCTGATTATGATATATATGATATATATATATATATATATATATATATATATATATATATATATATATATATATATATATATATATATGGGTGATTGGTTGAAACCATTCATTAGAAGTATTAGGAGTTCCAGCCATGCCTGATTTTTGAAAGTTTGTATCTGGACTAAGTGATTCATATTCTATTTAAGGAAAATATTTTCATGATGACTACACTTCCGGTTCTACCGGAAGTAGCCATCAACTTTGTTATTTTAAATGGAATCGTTCCCTTTTTATGGCATATTCGAATTGTACTCGCTATTTAAGTAGAAATTTTATCAATGTTCCCTATACTTAAATTTTATAGTTTTTGAGATTTAAATTTTTTTTTCGAAAATTATTGGTTGAACGCTATGACATTTGACAATGCCTACTGGCGCCATTTTTAGTACGAAGCAAGTAATATTGACGTTATGCATAGGGGTATCCTTAAGCTTTACGCTGATGCTTTAGGTACTGCCGAATTATTTACAGGGTTTTCAAAATATGTCTTCCATCTTTTGAAAATAAAATCCATAAAAACTTAACTTTTTCAAATACAATGCCCAATATTTTCTCCCTTTAACGGATGCAGAATAAAATTCTGCATTGATTTGTATTAGCATTCCCTATACCTATCTTCAACAGTTTTTCAGTTATTCATGTATTTCTAAAATCTCGTCCGAAATTTGGAAAAATTAATTCGATTTCTCCACGGACGAAGCCTACTACAGATGCAGAAACCAATTACATTAATGTAGTTTATCAAAGCAAACAGAACTGTTAAATTTCGTCAACAAATAAGATGAGAATAAAAGTAATATGCAAATAATAACTATTAATATTATTGAAAGTAAGAAAAACAATTCAAAATTTTGTAAATGTTCTATGTGGCCTCCATTTTGTTGAAGACAACCTAAAAGTTTTGACTGAACTTCTTTCGTGCAAGCTTTTTTGACGTGATGACGATTTAACTGGCGAAATGCCGTCGTTACTCTTAAGCCTAGGTCTTCTCTTGTGTGGACTGGAGTGGCGTATACTTGATTCTTGACTTCGCCCCACACGTAGAAGTCGAGTGGAGTTAGATCGGGAGATCGGGGAGGCCACCGCCATGGTCCGTTTCGATCGATCCACTGATCACCAAACGTAGTGGTGATCAACGTCACGCGTTGAATGTGCAGGAGCTCCGTCCATTTGATACCAGCAGTATTGTAAAATATTAAGAGGCAGATTTTCTAAAAATTCAAAGACATCCGTTCTCAGAATCTCCAAATATTTTATACTTGAGAGACACGACCATTCATTATAAGACAAAACACGTTAAAACTAAATTTGTTTTGAAAATTTGATTCTCGCTTGAAATGTGGGTTTTCCGACGCCCAATAGTGCCAATTACGTCGATTAACAATTCCTTCTCTGGTTAACATTTGCTCACAAAATTCCACTCGCTTGAAATTATCGCCTGGATGAAGTGCATGAACCAAGGTAAACAAATAATCATGCATTTTATGCTTCTTTAAGATGTATTGTATGGAATAGTAAGACAGGCCCAAATCTTCTGCAGCAGATCGTATCGAGCCGTGGGGATAGTTATTAAAATATGCTAGGACATTAACTTCATTAGCTTCTTCGCCAGTAATAGGCTTTGATCGTGTTCTGGCAGCTTTCTCTGTTCCATACCGTAAAAAGTTTGACTCTATTCGATTAAATTTGTGCTTGTTCATTGGTGTTAAATGAGGATATCGGTCATTAAACAAACGGCAAGTTCTGCTAATAATCTTATCACATTCTCCATGAATATAAAATAAGTTCAAAATATCCCTGTTTGAATACTTCCCATTTTCCATTTTGATAAACCGAATACAGAAACACAACAAAAGGTATTGACAGTTACTAACAACAAACTTAGCTGTGGTTTCCATGGCTATCCATGGAAAAATCAGGTAAATCGGTTTGAATTTCAGAGGAAATGAACAAATACCTCAATATGAGAAAAACTATCGAAGATAGGTATAGGGAATGCTAATACAAATCAATGCAGAATTTTATTCTGCATCCGTTAAAGGAAGAAAATATTGGGCATTGTATTTGAAAAAGTTAAGTTTTTATGGTTTTTATTTTCAAAAGATGGATGTCACATTTTGAACACCCTGTAGATAATTCGGCAGTACCGAAAGCATCAGCGTAAAGCTTAAGGATACCCCTATGCATAACGTCAATATTACTTGCATCGCACTAAACATGGCGCCAGTAGACATTGTCAAATGTCATAGTGTTCTTCAACCAATAATTTTCGAAAAAAAATTTAAATCTCAAAAACTATTAAATTTAAGTAGGTATAGGGAACATTGATAAAATTTCTACTTAAATGGCGAGTACAATTCGAATATGCCATAAAAAGAGTACGATTCCATTTAAAATAACAAAGTTGATGGCTACTTCCGGTATAACCGGAAGTGTAGTCATCATGAAAATATTTTCCTTAAATAGAATATGAATCACTTAGTCCAGATACAAACTTTCAGGAATCAGCCATGGCTGGAACTCCTAATACTTCTAATGAATGGTTTCGACCAATCACCTGTATATATATATATATATATATATATATATATATATATATATATATATATATATATATATATATCTATATATAATTTAAAAAAAAAAAGGAAGAATGCATTCCGAACACTTTTTAACGCCGAAGCTAAAACAAACATTTTAAAATCTAATGGTTATGAATTAAATTTTTCAGTTTGTAACTCGGAGAATATAAGTCGAGCAATAAATAATTTTGACATTAAGTACAAAAATCATATTTTCTGTTAAGTACAGACATGCAGATAAATTAAATTATGCTAAACACTTAATTGAACAAAGACATCCGTTAAACTCAAAAACCATTAGTGCTTTATTTTCCTAACTATAAAAAAATAGATTTTCAGGAAGAATTTGAAATTTATAAATATAAAAAGGTATATAAGAAACTGTAAGCTTTGAATGAAGCTCAAAACCTGTGAGCTAGAATTTTAATTGGGATGTCTAGGTTGTGGTGGTGTTCCCTTCCCTAGACCTGAAAGTAAGCGGTATGCAGCTTACATGCAATGTCTCACAATATTACACTGATAATAATTTATGGAATTAAATTTACTTTGTTTTGTCTATAATTTTCCTAAAAATAGGTATTATTCCATTTTTTTTAATTTCCATTTTGTAGGTTGAAGGAATTGTAGCTATAATTATCAATAACTAAGGTAACTAGCGATAAAGGGGTTTGATGTCAATAATACATGAATCAACACTTGCATTATTTTTATATGCTATTCCAAATTGCTTTTAATTTTTATTTACAGAGCAGCACATACGATCATACGATAATATAATGTGAATTCTTCATAAACGTTTCTCAAATACTGTATTTTGTAATGTACGCAGAAATTGAAATGCTTAATGTTATGTGTAACTAATAGCGTCACACTTATATGAATAAATCACTATAGCAAGTGCATGTAATATTCGCCACAAATATCAGTACATAACTACAGACAGTAGTGTTATCCGTCAAATGCATCATTAGAAAACGACTTATGTATGGATATCATCAGCGACGGGTCATTTCTACACACGCGTAGGTAATTCTAAATTACTAATTATTAATGTACTATAATCTAAAAAAGTAAGTAGACAATTTCACCCAATGCCCGAGTCAAATTAAACTTTGAAATCTCCATTCTTCCCTCATTTATCTGAATATGAACATGGATTTCTTATGAAATCTGTCTTATTGGCACAAATCCATCATGAAATAAACAAATTGGTATCTTTCGTCAGTCTGCTATCCAGAAATTTTTATGTCGAATTAACATCAAACGTATGAAAATGTAAACTTTTACCATTATCACACATAATAAAATACTTACCTTTTTTGGGTTTTTTAATGGTGTATTTTAAAGTATACAATCTAAACATTTCTATAACACTTACAGTTATCTTCGTCAGTACTAATATCTGATAAAAATTGTTAAATATGTTGTAAACAATTTTGTCAAAGTTGAAACATTAAAACAATTTTTGTGTGGTAATACACGATTATTGGACCTACATTCTAAAAATATTTAGGTATATACAGGATGATTGACAAAAATATGCCAACTCAAACCTGTGTTTTTTAAATAGAACATCCTGTATATTTTTGCATTTTTGGATTCATTGCTACATTTAGAATATAAGTGTAGAAATTTGTATCTGTATCACTAACCGTTCTGCAGATATCGCACTTTAGTACCAAAATCGAGTTAACTTTGGACCCACGATGCGAGCGTTGTCACTATGATATTGTAAATCTGTTTATACCACCGACTATAAATAATAGTCTACTAACAAACAGACTGTGAAATTTTTCAAAAACATATAAAACTATACAGAGTGATTAACTTACGCGAAATGTAATTTTTCTCAATTTTTTCAAATGCAACACACTGTATATTTTTTCACATTTCGTTTCCCCGCGAAAAGTAGATACTAATTGATATTAAGCTTCATAGTCATAAGACGAACCCTTATTGACGCTTTATTTGAAAATATTGACATACAGCAGAACAAATAAAGCAAAATCCAGAGCAAATAAGAAAATACGAATAGCAAATAAATTCTTTACCTGATATGAAAACTTAATTAATAACTAAACAATAAAATAATTCTCTGCACCTAAAAATAACTTGAGCAAGTAAACATAAACGAATAACACCATAAATTCAAATTAAATGTTCAAAATACTGATCACGCCTAGCTAAACACTTTGCAATTCGCTCGGTAAACGAAAGATTCACTCGTAACGACCTTAGAGTCGAAATGGATTCAAACGCAGCTTTAAGTCTACTGTTGATATCTTGCCTCGTGGTGGGAGGATGTTGGTAAACTTTTTCTTTAACGTAGCCCCAAAGGAAGAAATCAAGAGGCGTAAGATCCGGTGATCTGGCTGGCCAGTTTTGCACACCACCTCGTCCTATCCACCTCATCGGATAATTTCTATCGAGATATTTCCTAACGTTGATTGCATAGTGTGGAGGGGCTCCATCCAGTTGAAACCACATAATATTCGTAATATTATCTACCTCGATATTTTCCAAAAGCTCGGGTAAAATTCCAAACTGTAAATATCTTTCTCCCATGACTCCCATCAAAGAAAAAAGGACCAGCCACATTAAAATTGATTGTACCACCCCACACATTAAGTGACCATCGATGCTGGTGATCAACAACTCTTAAGATGTGTGGATTAGTATCTGAATAGTGATTATAGTTATGTGTATTAATATTGCCATTATTGTGAAAAGTTGTGTCATCCGTAACCAGAATGTTATTAACAAAATTGGGTTCTTCATTGACTTTAGCAGTTACCCATTGGCTGAAAGATTCACGATTTTGAAAATCTATTTCACTTAAAGCTTGAAGTTGATCGATATAATAAGGATGCAATTTGCTTTTTTTAAATAAAGCCGCGAACTGTATTTCTATTTAGGTCTAGCTCTCTGGTACTAATTTGCGGATTTTGTATAAGAGATGCCACAACTTGAAACTGAATTTCTCCATTTGGGCTTGTTTTTACGTGCTTGGGATAACACACACTTCCAGAATTTATAAATCTCGCAGTTACATTCATAAACGATTCTTTCCACGGCTGTCTTCTCTCTGGGTACCGTTCACAGTACAAACAGGTAGACAGAAAAGCAATTCTTTGAGCTTCGCCGTAAATAATGATCATATCGACCATTTCTTCTTTGGAAAAATTTTATACAAAAATTGACAAAACGACAATCCAAAAACACACAAACTAATGAAACAATATTTTAAAGATTACACAAACGTCAAAACGATAGATGCAATTGTTCCTCTTTATTACGAGCGGCTAGCCTACCTGATTTGTTGAATTCCATTGTCATAGAAAATTTGTATTTTAGAACATTTTTACGTAAAAGCGTCAATATCTCAAGAAGGGCCCGTCTTATGACTATGAAACCTATTATCAGTTAGTATCTACTTTTCACGGGGAATCGAAATGTGAAAAAATATGCATTTCGCTGTATAGTATATTTTCGAAAAATTTCCCAGTTTGTTTGTTAGTAGACTACTATTAATAGTCGGTGGTATAAACAGATTTACAAAATCGTGGTGACAACGATCGCATCGTGGTTCCAAAGTTAACTCTATTTTGGTACTAAAGTGACGATATCTGCGGAACGGTTAGTGAAACAGATACAGATTTCTATACTTTTCTTCTAAATAACAGTGAATCCAAAAATGCAAAAATATACAGGGTGTTCCTTTAAAAAACACTGGTTTGGTGGGAATATTTTTGTTAATCACCCTGTACGTACCTAAATATTTTTAGAATGTAAGGCCAATGATCTTGTATTACCACACCAAAATTGGTTTTCATATCTCTAATAGTTAAGGAGAAATCCTACGTCCAAGCAGTAGACACCCACCCTGTATAATACAGTGAGTTTTTTCATTATCTGTATGAAGATCTCGGAAACTATAAGAGTTACACATTTGCTTAAATGGAGAAAGATTTGCGTCTTTAGAAGACTAATCCAGATACGCTTTTGTTGATTTAACAAAATGCATAGCTTACTAGATATTTGTAAAAAAGTAAAATTCTCCAAAATCGCCCTGTATAATACAGTGAGTTTTTTCATTATCTGTATGAAGATCTCGGAAACTATAAGAGTTACACATTTGCTTAAATGGAGAAAGATTTGCTTCTTTAGAAGACTAATCTAGTTGCGCTTTTGTTGATTTAACAAAATGCATAGCTTACTAGATATTTGTATAAAAGTAAAATTCTCCAAAAGCGCTTAGGCGCTCTAATTCGTTTATTTCTAAAGATAAGATAAAAATTGTTTAAGTACGATTTGTAGATAATTTTGTGCCGAATAACGTAGCTTTTTAATTTTGCTTAGCATTTTAAAGTTATGAAGCAAAGTTGAATTTCTTTGAAATGGAAACCATAGTTGGCTATGACATATTTTAATTGTGTATTTTTCTCTGATTTTAATGATGTAAGGGTTATATCACTTATTTTAATAAATAAAAGCACAATACACGTTTTTCTATTATTCTCTGTAACAAATATCATATTTTACCATGGAAAACAAAAATAAAGCAACTGAAGCGTTGTTTACCATCATCTTTGACAGTTCGCTCGTTAGTGTAATTCTTTCCGGCTTTGTCAGTGTGGAGTTGCTTTAGAAAATTAATTATGGTGTATGAAAATTTCAGGAAACTTGATATGATCGAATATTACATCATTTGTAACAAAAACATTCAACGAGCGGTCGAACGCTATTTTTATTGCATTTTGATCACCCTCAACCATCTGTAGACACCTTCAAGAACTTATACAACAATTTAATAGAGTTTGGGAGTTTTGTGAAGGCCAAAATAGGGATAATATTGAAAAAAACGTGCAGACAAATGTTCTAGCTGTTAATCAAAATCCATCTACATCAATACGGCACAAGACGCTGCAATCTCACAACGTACAGTAATGAGAACTTTAGCAAAACGTAGATACCATCCTTATAATTATTCAGTTGGACAATCTTTGCACCCTGGTGATGATGAAAGAAAATAAAATTTTTGTAATTGGTTCAAAAATATGTGCTATGAAGATAATAACTTTCGAGATGCAGATTTTATGGACCGACGAAACACATTTTACAAACTGAGGTATGTTCAACCGCCATAATGAACACCTGTGGGCTCAAGAAGATCCTCACCGTTTACGCGCAGCTTGTTGGGCCATTTATTTTTGAAAGTTAATTGTAAATCGATATTTGCAATGTATTAGGGAAGATTTTAACAATATCCTATTTGAATTAAATTTACAAACCCGTGCAAACATACAGTGGTATCAACACGATGGTGCCCCACCCCACTATCGGGTGCAAGTTAAAAGATATTTAGATGACATTTTTCTCGTGGATAGGCACAAATGGTGCTGTTTTATCTGCTGCACGTTCCCCTGATTTTTCACCTTTAGACTTTTTGTATTTGGAGTAATAAAAGATCGTGTATATGTACGATCATATGCAACCTAGCAGGAGCTACAGGAAGCTGTTATTAATGCTTTTAACAGGTTAGGTGGGCGTAAAATTAGGAAAGCTGTTAACTCCGTGTTGAAAAGGTGTCTCGTGTGTGTCGATAATAATGGTGGAAATTTCGAACACTTGTAATGCCACCTTTGTTGTACTTTTATATTGCCCTTAGTTTGTTGCTCAGGTCGCGGTCGGGGTTAATGAATGTCACTACTTTGTGAAGTCGTATATATATATATATATATATATATATATATATATATATATATATATATATATATATATATATATATATACAGCGTGTTCAGCGAGGAATGGGACAGTGCAATATCTCGAGAGCGGATGAAGATTTTAAATTATGAAAATATTTTTGTAAATATCTTCCAAGGGCGCACATTTGTTGGCACAAAGATTTGAATCAACGCCCATCACCGCCAGGTGGCGCTATCTCACTTAAATTTTTAAATGCAATGCCCTATTTTTACTTTATTTTGGATTCTATGACATATTTGTGATGACTTTTATTAAGACTCCTACCAACCTATCTTTTGTAGTTTCTGAGAAAAAAATAATCATTGGAATTTTAGCACAAAAACGTAATTTCAGGAAGTGCTCATAACATTTGAGTGATACAGACAAAATAGCAAATTTTATACCAAATGAAAGATAAAAGATTATTCTTCAATAAAAATAATGCAGATAACGCCGAAATAATGCGATACGCTGTACACTAAATTGTAAGGGGGACCAACTTATCACAGTCGTTGATTAAGATTCATGTGAAACATTTATCATGCCATGAAAACAAACGCGTAATGAAGTGTCTGTCAAGTTTCTGTCAGTTTACAGTTTCAGTTTTGAAAATCGTCTGTGCATCTTCAAATTCCATAATTATGTTTACGTTTTCTAACGAAGAATATTTTGATATGGTAATAATTTATGGTGAATGTAGAAAAAATGCAAGGGCTGCACAAGTATTGTATGCTGCCAGGTTTCCCGATCGACGCCATCCCGGAAAAAATACATTTGTTCGTGTAGCAAATATTTTGAGGGGAACCGGTCATTTTCCTCACCGTAAGTGCGAGAATCGCACAAAGACAGCAAAATATTGATTGTTTTGTGATCTGGATGACGTTGGTTCGGAAATCGTTCTCTGTTCCGACGCTCGGCAGAACGGGCGTTATCATTGCAAGCGCCTAAAGTTTTCATCATATCGACGTATTCTCTGTTGGTATACTCTGGCATCTTGAATTTAAAAATACTTTTGAAGCTTCCAATATTCACTAAATGGCACATGTCAAATAAACATAAAAACGTTAAAGCCAAGTTAATCCATGGCAACTACATTTTTTGTCTGGCACCAAATTGCTCAAACACAAGTTCTTTAAATAAAAAAGAAAATGATAAGTTTTTCAGCGTTTATTACGGAAATAGTGAAATTCTGTTTTCGTTTCGGTTCCCGACCCAGACGGTTCTTCGTTTTCCATATTTCCTAATTTCAATATTTTCACAAGTTCTTTAAATAAATAAAATGATAAGTTTTCCAGCGTTTATTACGGAAATAGTGAAATTCTGTTTTCGTTTCGCTTACTCGACCCAGACTGTTCTTCGTTTTCAATATTTCAAGCTACTTTTTTAACATGAATTTATAGAAATTAAATGAAAAATTAATAAATGTTAATTCTTCATTCCAATTTTACGCGAAAATGGCTTCGCTTTCTGGATTTTAGTATTCTTCATTTTTGTCTTATTTTTAATTGTAGAATACATATGCGACAGCTGGAGAGTGATTATTGACTCACCATGTATATATATATATATATATATATATATATATATATATATATATATATATATATATATATATATATATATATATATATATATATATATATATATATATATATATATCACCTCCTTCAGAAGTGACATAATTAAAAAAAAATTATGGATTTAGATACATTTTGAATTATGAGTATAACTAATTTTGTTCTCAAATTCACGAGCACTTTTAAATTTAAGTTGTTAACCTTTGATTGGAGCCTTTAGGAGAATACTTAACATAATTATAGAAAGAATTTATTATAACTGTTTTAATTATTAAAAATTATTACTAATTTTATACGTTTTTGGCGCGTTGTGACGTTTTTATTTGCTCATGAAATTTTTTTTTGGTTTTGTCACTTTGATCATTTACTTCTGTGTTCAAAAAAGATTCCAACAGATTTATTTTGCCAGGCACCAAAGGAAGAAAAAACTATTGTATCATATTTTATCAAAAAATATTCACTTTTGAAACTATTTAGCCAATACAAAAACAGAACCTATGGTGTAAGTTGGTATAGATTTACTGTATTTAATACACTAGCTTTTAACGTACATTAAACAAACAAACAACAGTAACTAAAAACTTTTACAAGGAACTGATAATTAAAAGAACAACAAAAAGATATTTATTATGGTTTGTTATCAACGAATAAGTTCAAAGGTAAATATGTAATTACAAATTATTATTAATTTTGTTAAATACATAAATAAAAAGTTTACCTTTGTATCCTTGCGATATTGCAGGCTTACATTCCATTAATATAAGTAATTTGACTGTAATCTCATTATATTTAGAATGTACATTAGTTCTACACATACAAAGACAAAATTTACGTCGATTAGGGCTTGAATCTCGATGGCGCAGTTGGTTAGCGCGGTACTCTAGCAACGTACAGGTCGCAGGTTCAAATCCTACTCGAGGTAAACTTTTAATTTATGTATTTAATAAAATTAATAATAATTTTTAAAAACAAATAGATATGTTTTAAATTTCACAGATTTTCATAAAAGTCAGCATAAAATCTTTTAATGTGATTAGCATGTAGAAGTGACAAGAGGCCTTCTTTTTGCTGTCTTTAAGATTTAGCTTTCTTTTGAAGAGTGACTTCAGGATGGGAATATTTGGAGTTATTTCGAGGCTCCTTTTTGTTATATTAATTTCCGGATATTCACTGGGTTGGTGTGATGTTTTGATAAACAACTTATTTAGGTTAAATATTTAAAACTATTCTGCTTTAACGTCATGGTCACCATGACGTTAAAGTAGAATGGTTTTAAATATTTTTACGCATATTTAATTAAATTTGACCATTATCGCATAATTTTTCCTCTCTGAAGGTGATGTTTTAATTTATTTATATACTATTTACGTACGTTTCAGGAAAATTTATTGAGTATATACTATACATATATATATATATATATATATATATATATATATATATATATATATATATATATATATATATATATATTCATTCAATAAATTTTCCCGAAACGTACGTAAATAAAACTGATGTTTAATGTCAGTACTATTTGTAATTTGAAGGTGCTGGATCCGTAGACTGTGAAGTATTTCATTGTACTGTACTTAGATGAGCGCGAAAAACAGACACACTCTCTGTTTCGAATGGAGCTACTTCATCTGGAAAATAATTGTATAAAACTTGGACAATTAACGTAAGTAGTTTAAAAAATTTGTCACCTGTTTTCGCCCAGAGGCTATTTAATTCAACTTGCACTGAGTTTATAAGGGCAGTAATACTCAGTTCGAACGAATTTTGTTGTGCTAAGAAAAAATAACAATTGAAAAACAGACAAATTGTCTACTTTGGATGTAGTTACTTCATTTGCAAAATGTAACTGTAAAAAAAAATAAAAGTTAAGTTTACAGAATTTCCCACCCGTTTTTAAGCAAGAGTAATAACTTCCGGACCTACCTTGCACTGACCTTGTGAGAATAGCTATAATTCCTACTTCGAACGAATTGTATTGCACTATAAAAAAATAACCAGAAAAAAAAAGTGAACAACAAATTTAAGATACTTGAATTATTGAATTTCTTACTTATTTCAGGAAAACCTTCTGAATCACTGTTTGTTTTTTTTAACTGAAACTACGTTCATAGTTTGTTCGTTACCTTGTCCACCCTTTGAAATTGCTTCGCCAAAATATCCAGCATCTTTTTTCCACGACCCCCAGACATTGCTAGAAAGTAAAATAATTATGTATATATTTTTTTTATTTTTCTACACTACGAGTTGTGAATCAACTATTCCAAACGTGTTTTAGACTATACTTTTTCAACGACTGCTTCCGGAATTTTATCAGAGAGAAAGATCTTAACCGGCAGTGAACTAAAATAGCCGCCCGTTTAACAGAGACGCGGCAAAAATAAATTAAATCAAACATCAAAAGTGCAATCTGTAATACTCTAGCACTATCTTGTGAATCTTGTTATGGCATGAAGTCATTCCGTAAAGAAAAACTAGGTCGAAATTATTGTATTTTATAATAGTGACAGCAAAAACCATACCTTTGGTTGTGGGTTTTTCCAGAACAAGGCTAAATAAATCAATCACAACTCACAATCACAAATACTTTATTTCTAAGTAATTATAATTTCGTTTTGAAAGTGACTTAATCCAAAATAATAACACAAAACAATCTTTATAGTCATCAGAAATGACACAACTCGGATTAAAACGTTTCAACTAACGCGATGAGCGATTATAAACGACGCAACTCAAAATAGAACATTTAAGTGACGACTTGACTGAACACTAAATGTGTCACTTCATAACGTTCTTGCTGGCGCGAATTTAAAAATGTTAAAAGTGACACTTTTGTCATCTAGCGGAAAGTGTTGGGAGTTTAGATGTGTCGTTTCTATAGTGTGAGGATTAACTTATTCCTTTCAAAAATTGATTCTTTCGAGTTATGTCACTTCTCAAGCAGGGGTGCGATATATATATATATATATATATATATATATATATATATATATATAGAGAGAGAGAGAGAGAGAGAGAGAGATTGGGGTTGTTATGAGTAAACTCGGTATTCAGGGCGGTTGTCTGAAATGCTGATAGTTGGGCAATTACATACATATCGACAGACGTGGGGAACTGTAATAGCGTCTTCGGAGTCTGAACTGCCGGCAGCGTTTACAGGGTTTTATGATTAAAGGTAGTTGTACCAGTAGTAGATAGTTAACTAGTTGAGGTCTAACCTCCGTTTAATTAAGTACCCCTTCTATCTTATCATTTGGTGCTCGTCTCGGGGCGATTTACCAGTATGACGATAGCATAAATGACGTAGCTTTTCTAATTTTGTGAAAGGGTGTTATATGGAAAAGGATGGTTATTGGCGTTGAAATAGTTATCTTTACGGGGCAGCACCTCCGGCAGACTAAGTACCTCGTACCTTTGTCACGTTTACGCACCTTGCTCGGGGCTGGTAATCTCCAAGAATGTTTTGCCAAAACGTGTACATAGATGAGTAAATGCGTTGTAAGGATATTAATATAAGTGCGGGATAAGGTGATACAGGATGCTGGACAGGGTTCTGATCAGGCTAGTTTTATCGGGTCAGGTCAGCATACTAGTTGACGTTCAGGATCGTTTTGCTGCGGAACGGGATAATATTACAGGCACAAGAAGGGTTGGATGTGGGGGGAATGAATAAAATGTTTATAATGATTGAATCTCTCTAATGGTCGATTTGTATGCTAGGGGATCTGGTATTTATCGGTAAATGGGATGCAGTGGGAAAGGAGTGGACAACTGATAACATATATTAATAATGATAAAGCAGTAGAGGAAGAAAGTTGGAAATAAGTTTTAATAGAAAATTTATTTACAAGGATAGGAAGATTTATAGTAAGGATTTCAGCATCATCACACGCTTACTGTAAATTTCCATTGTTTTCCATGGCGATATAATTTTTGTTAAACCTAATAATAGAAAAACGTGTATTATGCCTTTATTTATTAAAATAAGTGATACAACAATCAGAAAAAATGCATTAAAATATGACATAGCCAACTATGGTTTCCATTTAAAAAAATTCAACTTTGCTTCATAACTTCAAAATTCTAAGCAAAATAAACTAGTACGATCACGTTATCCGGCACAAAATTATCTAGAAATTGTATTTAAACAATTTTTATCTATCTTTAGAAATGAAAGAATTAAAGCGCTGAAACGATTTTGGAGAATTTTACTTTTTTACAAATATCTAGTTAGTAAACCATGCATTGTCTTAATTGAACAAAAGCGTATGGATTAGTCTTCTAAAGAAGCAAATCTTTCCCCATTTAAGCGAATGTGTATCTCTTATGGTTTTAGAGATCCCCATACAAATAATGAAAAAAAACTCACCCTGTATAATAACTTGAATTATTAAAAACCGTGTTTGAATGTACATCTAGCTTAAATATGGTAGTCTTTTTCAGTAAGTACAATAAATAAGAATTTTTGTATAACTGCTTATAAAAGTTGTTTGCTTTAATAATGAAGTGTAAAAATAGACGTTTCAGAAAAGAATATTTTGAATATCATATACCACGTGCAATCGTTAACAAAAGTAGGGGATAAGTGAATGGTTTGGAAGCAAATCTACAATATATTACATACATAAAAAAGAACAAAATGAAACCATTATAATATAAATATAAACCTGATATAGCCACATCCACAGTTTTTTTCGAAACGAATTGCTGAAGAACTTCAACCTTTATCATTTTTACAGTGATACTTAATGATACTTACTGAAAAGAAAATTCACAATAAAATTTTATGTTTACGACATACATATTTTATGATATACTTCAAACCGCCTTCTTTTAAACGAGAATATTGTATAAAGGATCCAATTTGAATAAAAGCTAATAAATAATGTTTAATTATGTGAATAAGACCACTTAATTGTAGATTTTATAGCAAATCTTTAACAAAACCAATCATTTTATATTAGGGTCTTCAAGAAAATCGTTTCGATGTAGTGATTGAAAACCAATTAAATGAGTTTTTAAGATAAATCAACGTTTGCTCTTTTTACCGGTTTCAATAGCACGATTCCTCTTTTCTAAATTAAGTTTGTATTGATAAAACGGTATAAAATTTAACTCAATTAATTTAATAACTAAAGATATAGTTTGTTAAAATACAATTAGAAAATTGAAATTGTGATTAACATTTCCTGATTATTTTTGTAACTGTTTCGATCATTTGACTCAGCTTTCGTTTGAGTTTGCAAGGATCAGCTTTCATCCAGAAAATAACGTGACGGTTTTATAAACACGCTTCCAATTATTGTATTTATGTAAGTTTAGCAAAATTTTAACAATGTGCAGTATTTAATTTTTCAACGGTTCATGTGTTCTTTAACGTAAATCTGAATTTGAATAAATTAATAACTTTGAACCCTTCGTGATTTTTTTATGAATTGCTATTACCTACAGTTGAAGCATACGTGATCTCAGAATTAAACGAAAAACGAAAACCTCTTTTCGTATTTGAATTTTATTCTTTTATACGATCATCATTAAGCAAAAACTTACACTTCGGAAAGTAATCTTCGATGAATTTTAAAAAAGATTGCAGCGGTATAAGTTTGGAAAAGGAGGTTATACGATTTTTACGGTAGTACATTATGTATTGTTTTTTAATAATTCATGATATCAACAAAAAAGTTTCTTGTGTTTTTCTTAAATTTAAAACAAGCGCGCGGTATTTTAAATTGTGTAAAATTTCAAAGGGTATCTTTGCCTAGAATAAATTTTAAAGATTCTCCCAAAACATCAATATTTTTAGTCTCGAAAGGAAAGCTGTCAAGTAAATAATTCTACTATATAAAGATTACAATTGCAAAAACAGCAGAATAACAAAAGGATGGAGAAGTTGTCGATAATTTTTTGCAGGGTTTATATGGGATTATTGAAGGTACATTTTAAAATTATTTTATTTAAATTTAAATTTATTTAAATTATCCTACAAATACAGAACGTGAACAAGTTATCTATGAGAAAGCATAATAGTATTCGATGGTTGATTAAATTTTACTTCTCTTGGCACAAAAACAGAGTTTCCATCAAGCAACCTACGTATTACTTGTATTATCATTGTTTATGTATTAATTACAACACTGGGTTACTCCTATGTGGTTTATATTATAGTTAAGCTACATCAGGACCGTTCCGACCCGGGGTGCAATTCATACCCGCACACGGGCGGCAAGCTGCGTGGGCGGCAAGCGGAGGCGTCGACATTCGTCATCCTGTTACAGAAAATGTCGAAAATCGTCATTTTTTGTTAAGGTGTTTGTAAAATTAGTATCGTTTAAAATTTTTCCACTCTGTCATTGTATTTGTCCTTTAATGTAAAATTGTGATACTTACACCAAGGCATATTTATTCTTTACATAACAATATATTCAATATTTAATTGATATTACTGTAAAGAAGCCAACGTTTCTTTTAAGAACGTAACGTTACTTCTTACTTCGTAACTTGTTGGAACCTGTGTTTTTTTTTCGATCGCGTTGTCGTTAGTTTTTCTGCTCCGTGCAGGAAATAGCTTGTTTAAAACTAGACCTTATAAATACACGCACCGAGTTGAAATTTGTGATTTAGATTCCGAACGTATCAGTTTCAACAACATTAAAATATTGTTCCTAGGTGCTTAACTTTTGTGTTCGATTTTGTGATTATCATTGACTTACAGCGGCTGCAAATTTATTACACTTAACTACATTTTATGATATTTTTTTACGCACGGTTACATAACTAATAGAATACATTTATATATCTAGACAATGAGAGATTTTTGTAAAATACGTAAATTTTTCGTAAATGCTTTAAACCATAGCGTCAAAACAGCAGAGCATTGTTCTGTAAAGATTTATCTTTATCGAAATGTATCCAAACATTTTAAGCCTTACATTACGATAAGTATGTTGATACCATATGTCATGTTTATTCTAAATAGGTGTGAGAATCGGAACAAGCTTTCTGGAGCTCAATGTAGAAAAGGAAAGCCAGAAAAAGAAGAGTTAGCCAAAAAGGCAAGTGGTTCACTGAGAGAATGTTTAATCTCCGAAAAGTCGGAAGAGGCAACAGGATTACATCAGGAGATCACAATGACCAGATAGACGAGGCACAGGAACAACCATCTTGAACAAAATTCTGAAGAAAGTTGATTTATCCGATGAAACAAATCCTGAAACAGTTGAATCTGTGGTCAAAAACAAGTTAGAAGGCCAGTGATCGTTAGAAGAAGTAAGCGTGCATAAAGACGATATTTATAAGGATCCTGTTCATTGGCCTTCCGTACTATCCGACAACGTGAAATTATGTTTAGTACAATTAAGCATAACCCAACTTAGAGAAACAGATGTAAACTTTACCTTAGATAAAGATTGCATAGGTTTCTCATCTACATATTATAAAAAACATTAAGTAACGCGGAAATAATTCCAAAAGTTTGGCCAGTCTATTCTACATTAAAAGATTTCGTATCTTCTTTTTCTTGCAAAAAATTTAAAACCTTTACTAGTGCTTTTGTTGAAGGGTATAACGATTGGAGACATTTATCTCAAGCTATAGAGCGTCCTGAAAAATCAAATAGTCATATTCGTAACACAAAATCTTGAGTTGATTTAAATAAATCGATTCAATCTCAAACCACTACTGATTCGCTAAATAAGGATTGATACAGCAGGAAAAAGATAGATGGGTATCCGTGTTAAAAATTATAATTTATACCGCCAGTCACAATTTAAGTTTTAGAGGTAAAAATAAGAGTTGCACGAGCAACAAAATGGAAATTTTTTTAAAATTAATTGAAATAATTGCCCAATACAATGATACTATCATACCTCTAGAATTAACAGAAATCGAACAATTTATGCCTCACTATTTAGGTGTTCACATCCAAAATGAACTTATTTCCCTTTTGGGACCGAAGATAAGATATGAAATAATAAACCTGGTTAAGTAATGAATCAAAGCTAATTGAATTTAGGGAGCACGTTTTAGGGTTCAGTTTAATATTTGATTCAATAGGACAGGGTATAACTAAAGTTGTAATAGATTTTTGAAGGCCAATAAGTGATAGATCGCAAGTAGATATAGATGATTCTGTAAAGGGCGTTAAGGGCATTAATACATGAAACAATTTTGCCGCACTATATAAATTGCGATTTCTCAGTAGAGGCGACACAAGGTCGCGCATTGAATACTCTTCCCTTGTTACGCCTGTGTGCAGTTAGACGTTACTCCTGTTAACGAAATATTTAATTCTATCCCTTGTTTAGCGATTATATAAATTAAGAGAAAGGCGATATTTCTGTACGTATTGGTTTTAATGACAAACAATTACTTATCGAGGGAATTTCTTCAATTTTCCAAAACTTTTCTAATTGATTTTGGACATCAGTTTTACTAACATGACATAATGAAATATTTCGCCCAGTATCCTGAATTGATTCTGTCATAACCCACCCTAATCTGGTTTTTTCAACATCGGCTCGCTGTAACCCAATTTTATCTGTCCAACACACAGTAACTGATAAAATATGTCAGCACCTAAAATAATTTGGACATCACTAGCAGTAGCAAATCCAGGGTCAGCTAATTTTAGATGACTGGGTACAACAAGATGACTAATATTTATATTTTTTGATGGAATAGATTTACTGATTGAAGGAACTACTAAACATGAAACAGATTGACTAAAATTATAATGCAGGGACATAAAATTTATGTAACATTTTTCTTTAATCCTACTTTCTATTTGATTTATACCAACAATCGACAAGTTAATTTCTTGTTTTTGCAGCCCTAGAAAATCACAAAATTCTTTTGTTATTAAATTATACTGAGATCCGTTATCTAGCAATGCTCTACAAGTATGAAAGACACTGTTTCTATCACTTACTTGTACAAGAGCTGTGGAAAGTAATACTTCGTTTGTTGATGACTTGTCATAAACATTCATTTGTATTGAATTACTGATCAATTGTTGATCATCACAAGTTTGTGGATTAGAACTATTATTATTGATTGTAACTGAACTATTTCCTGTATGATTTATATCGAATATAGTAATGTACCTAATATCAGTTTTTTCTTTAGTTGATTTTATTTTTAATTTTGTTAAATTTAGCGTAGTGACATTGACATTGGCATTAATTTATTCATTGATTATAACGTAGTTTTTTCTGGAGATTACGAATCTGGAAAGAAAACTGCACCTTTCCATTTAACATTTAAAAGTTACCCCCCACCCCTAAAAAGTGGAAAGGGTTAAAACATTACTTACTCTGTCAAAAAGTGTCCCCCAACGACCCATTGTATCCCTAGATATTTCATTTATTTTCATTCGGCCATTTTCTCAATATCGCTTTGTAACACTTTAAAAGGACCACCCTGTATATCTGCTTTTACTTCTGTTGTAGTTTCCACTTGATACCAATTGGAGGTAGTCACGTATTTAACAAAATGTTGAAACCAATATTTTCTGTCCACACCACTTAATTATTTCTTTGAACAGAAATGTTTCTCCACATTATTTTTCCGAATTCAAATATCCGGCTCGACAAAGAACCAAAATGTTAGGGAAATCCCGCTATTTTTTACTTAATGAAAATTGTTTTATTGAGAACTAAAGTTCTACCAAATTACTTTTTATTCACAATTTTATATATGACATACTTTTTTTTTAACATTTGAACAAAATACACAACATACTACTTTAATTAAATTTGAACAAAATATGATTTACAATGTGATACTAATTCTAAACAGCTACTAAACTGCTATATTGGATTATTTTTAGTGCTTTCGGTTTTGCCGAAAATAACAAAAGGTTATTATTTTAATATTTCCTTAATATTTTATATCACAGTTTCAAAAACAATTCTAACGTATTTCTAATTTCTAATGCTATCGAAATATGTAAAAATATACAGTGATTTGCAAAATACAGGGTGGATGAGAAAAAAGAGTATGTTGTGGATAAGTATATCTTATATTGTAAGTTATACGGAGTTATGAATTGGTGCGGGCAACAGTTAGTTTCCTTATACGAGAAAGTGTTGTACCGAAGACCATCTGCCAGATTTTTTTTGTAGTTTTGTTCTTAGTTGAAGCAATGGGCAATAAATACTATTATTATTTCCACATTTGTTTGAATATAGCCTAAGTTTAGTTTATTTGGAATAACATATAACATATGACTATATTTTTTTCCCTTTTTTAACGCTTGTAAAACATCTGTTTCTTAATGTTACACAAAAAAAAATCTGGCCGATGGACTTCGCCACAGCACTTTCTCGTACAAGGAAGCTAACTGTTACCCGCAACAATTCCTTACTCTGTATAACGTGCAATATAACATGGGCGTTCTGTCAAAATTCATTAAGTCCAAAAAACTGTTTCTGAGATATTAGCGATATAAACTTGAATCTCTCACTTAAAATCAGAAATCCAACGCATACTCACCATTTTTTAGGAATTAGTTACTAAAGTGTGCTTTCTTCTGATCTTAAAGTTTTTTTTTTCTATTACGCTAATTAGCGGTAATTAGTGGACTTAGTGACTTTTAAATACTTTAGAAATAGACTTAATGAGTTTTAAAATAATTATTGTTATACAAATTAAAGGAACACAATTGTATCAAAATACTATTTTATTATAATAACAAATTGAAACATTCAAAATAATGTAAACCAAATTCAAAATTTTCCTATTCGTCGTCTTCGCTGTAATCGGTGTCGCTCAATACGCTGGGTTCTGGATTCCTATCGTTAACGTTTTGCGATTTTGGCAAGTTTCTGTACCATGCATGAAACTCTTGCGGAATATCGTTTTTGTCGCATAAGCGCTTTAGGTCGTTATATTTTTTTCCGATATTGGCAAATTATTCAAGTAAGCTCTTTTCAAGGTCTTTGGAAGTTTTGTTGGGCGCCCTTTTCCGCAAATATTAATTTTGGAGTATTCCCCTGACTGGTTGTATCGAAACATAATGAAACCTGGATTTTCTTTTTCATAACAGAAACATATCACTTTAAGACAAGAAACTTTGTTACCATCTGTGTCAAATGTCTTGTTTCGTATCAGACTTTTTGATAAACCCGATAAATCCAGAAAGTCACAAAACTGAAGCTCTTGGATGTAATATAGATCGTTCCTTTTCTTTCCTCTTTTGGAATGAGCTAATCGAAAGATGCCTAGCCAGTCATGCATGGTATAAACTGGCACATATTTTTTCTGCTTCTCTATTGCACTATGCATACTATCACACCCCATCATTGAGTGTCCGGATTCTAGAAACGTTTGTTCGATTACATCAAGATTTGAAGATGTTTGAACAACGTACAGTAATATAGCGGCAATGTTTTGATTTCTGTTTTGTACTCCGCAAGTATCCGAGAACAATGAGACTTCCTTTACATGGTGTGGCAAGTTTCTTAAAAGAATTTCTAAACAAGTGCCTATTTCGTTGCTACCACGTTTCCCATTTATTTCAGTCCATGTGTAACAGTAAACATTATTCGGAGGTGCTCCTGCGTAAATAGTTAAATTGTAACAGCATCACTTTCTAGCGTAGTACATTGGAGAAACATCGCTGCATGGTATTTACAAAACGCTTTGTAGGTCAAACGTGGTAGTCACAAAAGTGTTATCATCTGATGCTCTGAGCTTATCCACAGCTTTACTGTTTGCATCTTCTTCTCTTTGTCTATGTTCTTTGTAATTGACTTCCAGTAATTCTTTATCTTCCCTCTTTGCATCATGATACCGTACACAAGTAGAACATAGATCCCTTTTTGGTTTATAAAATGAGTAATTATATTCTAGGCCAAAAATCCGTTTATTGTAATACTACAAGGTCTGTCATTGTTTTCAGCACAAAATTCTTTGTAAAGTGAATACATTTTTGCAATTGACAAATTGCTATCTAAATAGAGTCTTGAGGAAGATTTTCGTGAGTAATGAGATTCGGTAACTGGAAAGCTCTCAATATGATTTTTTATTTTTTGTACATCGTCATCACTTAATTTGTTGACTGGTGGATGCTTTCCCCGCTGATCACCACTATCAAACACGCGATCTTGGTTTGCTGTCTCAAAAGCTTTATTTACTGGCCCGTTACTAATACAAAGTGTTTTTAGAAAAAAAGTTTGGCATACCCTAATTTCTGCACCGTCTTTTAAGAAGAAGTACTTTTTTTGCGTTTTGGCGCTCTTTACCGTCAGTTTTTCTTGCCCTCCGACGCTGTGGTACAACCGCTTTTATGTTTTTTTAAAATGAAGTCTTTTTTTCTACAGTAGGTTTCAAGTTTCCAATAAGTGGAACATATTCTAATTCTGTCTTCTTCACTAAAATTATATGTGCATTTAAATTGACATTTACTACAGTCAGATTCTTTGGGCACCTTCGCTGGTTGCTTCCCCTTCTTCGTAACGTACGCTTGACCTAAGTCTCTTAACTTCTTGGTTTTGATTATAGTCCAAGACCTTCTCCAACGACGTCTTTTTTTTACCCGGTTGGTTATTTTCTTTATCTTCGTTCTGAACAATATCGTCAGTTACTACGGGAAACGCACCAATTTAAGATTCTGCTGATGTCTCATTTTCCGAGCTTGTTGAATCAGAATTCACAGAGGGACTATAATCTTTGTCCATATCGCTGTAATCTTCATAATCGCTGGGGTTTGATTCGTCTCGCAACTGATTTTGTACTCGGCTGCTTACAGACCCTTCAATAATTGTATTAGAAATATCATTGGTCCTGTAGCTCGTTATGTCTTCAGTGAATGGGATAAATGTTGGTACCTGCAAAAATGTACAACCGTACAGCGTTAAAACTCACGAATACATTAAAAGTAGCAATTTAAACAAAAATTAGGTACAAAAGTTTATTATTACCCCTACTAATCGACATATAAAGTTCAAACGCCTTAGTGACTCACTCAATTGAGAATCAAGCTATAAGCCAAACGGCTTAAGTCCTAGCGATGAAATTTTGCATAAACACAGTTATGGGTGTAAAAACACGTACTAAGAAAGGAATTTACAATCGGATGAGTATTTTTTGTTTAAATAAAAAATAAAATTCAACAATAAATTATGACAGTTCATCTGACAATTCATGAAAATTATTTGACGGAAGGGAATAGAGTGGGAATAATTTGAATGTAATGTCATCAAATATTTGAGATTGAAGATAACACGCCTACTGATCTTCGCTAGATGAAAGCAATGTCAATGTTGTAAGTATCGCTATAAATTCTTTCATTTAAAATTGTCTTAATTTTATTCAATTTTCAGCTAAAACATATTATTATTAGTTTCAAACCTGGATACAAAGTATTTAAATACTAAACTATATTTCAGCCAAACATAAAACAAAAAGTACCCAGATTCAAGACATTTCGATAAACATTAATAAACGTGTAGCATTTCAATTAAGCCACTTGAAACAAAAACGACTGGAAAATAATAAACATTATTCTAAATTTGGAAAAGAACAAATTAAAAATTGGCATTTGGAAAGATAAAGAAGCCGCTGTCATTATTGGTGAATTTAAAAAAATACTAAAGTTGCAATTACAATTATAAATTCAAAAAGCAAAATACAGACTAAAATTACGATTAATTAATTTCTATGAATCAATTTATGTAAAGAATATCTTAATTAGAAATGATATTATTTATACTATATTAAAAAAAATCATTTATTTTATAGTTAAGATACATTTGAATTTCATACACGTAAATTTATTTATCAAATTATATGTTTTATCATTGTTTTTATTGTTGCGTTTGAAGGGCGTCATCCTAAAAAATTGAGTTGGCTTTTCGATAAGTTGACAACTTAAACAACATTTAATAAACTTCCCCAGCCGAAGACCGGGTATTGAGCTAGTTACTACTAAAATAATAAATCTAAGGCAGTGTAAAAAGGTACAAAGTTATTAATTAGGGTAGGCTAAAAATTCAGAAACCACAAGAAAAATTCGTTAAAAGTGAGGTTAAGTTAAAATTACTTACATTTAAGTCAGGACTGCACTTCGAAGCATCTCCTGCAACCGCTAAAGCCTTTAAGGCAAGGTCCATTATCTTCCTACCTCTACTAGATTCATTCATTTCTTGTTATTATTAAATAAAACCACAAAACACGACAGTGCTCACAGCTGCTTTAACTTTTATTTGATGATACAAAAACTTCTAAAATATGCGCATGTTTGCTTACATCATAAATAATATGCAAACTTCACTAAGTCCACATAATGACTTTTGCCTTTTCGTACAACAAACTTTCATAAGACAATTTTTCACTAAGTCCTCTTAGTGACTTTTGCTTGTTAAAAAACTGGAAATTTGCCATTTAGTGACAGGTAGTCACTGCTGTAATTCAATAATGACGTCACACAGGACTTAGTGAGTTTTGCCATATCATAGAATTGACCAATAGCAACATGCCAGTGCATTTATCTCATTTCGGACATTTTTCGACTTAGTGACCTTTGCTTCAACGCCCACGATAATAAGATATACTTACAAAAATTATTTTTTTCTTATTCACCTTATATTTTGCAGATCATTGTATATTTTTGCGTATTTAGATAGCATGAAAAATTAGCGTTAAAATATTTTATATTTGTTTTTGAAACTTAATATTAAATATTAAAAAAATTTAAAAAATAACTTTTTGTGTTATTCTCGGCAAAACCGGAAGCGCTATAAATAGTTAAATGTAGCAGTTTATCAACTATATATGTCCACTATATAATCCCTTAATTCCGAGATTTCATTTTTATCAGAAGCATGGTTATGAGGGATTGAACTCAGGGCCTGGATCCTGAGGAATGTCATCAAGCATTTTCAAATTGCAATTAGTTTTTATGGTTTCTTAGTAACAGCGCTAGCGCTGAAATGTATTGAAATAGCCATATTGGCCGCCATTTTGAATTCAAAATTTAAAAAAAATTTGTTCGATTGGGGTTTAGGGTTACTAATCTTTCACCAAACATAGACTCTCTGGCTCTTGTACACCCCCAAAAAAACTACCCTCATTTCATTGAATTTTACGAAAATCCAGATTTATACATAACTTTCAGATATAGAGGCCCGTGTCAAATCTCATTAAAATCGATCAAATAGTCTCGGAGCCACACACAGACACACACGAAATTTTTTTCGCGAAAACGATGTTTTTCGACTCGGAACACGAAAATGTTGAAATCCGTGAAAAAACATTTCAAAAATTTTTTTTTTCGATTGCAGTACTTTCTCGTAGAATATGTAGTATACGAGGAAGTAAAAAATTAAAAAAATTTACACCCAACACAAGTTCAGTAAAGCTCTATAAAGCTTAACAGCCAATTTTCCTTCAATAATCAATTGAAGTTAAACGATTTTAATTAATGTTTACTAATTTGACTGAATATTTGGTGTTTATACGTAGTGAAAGAGATATGCTTAAGAAATGGATATTCTCCAATGCACTGGTTAAGGACTATTCAGGAATGAACACGATATCTCAAAATACATTTACACAAAACTAGATTGCTCTTTATATACATTTAACTTCAAAGACATATTCAGAGATATACAGATGTCATTTGAAGACGGTTGGAGCGATAAGATGTAGACTTAGTTGGGGAAATGGTAAGTACTTTGCTGTTGGCAGTACTCCAAACTATTTTCTGTATTACTAATATTTCTTATCTCTGTAGCTATATCGTTCACCACAATCGTTCAATTGAAAATTTTGTATTTATTGATGGATGGGCAAAATGCATCTTATCGAAAGAACGATACTGATATGTTGGAGTGATAAAAATGCACCAATTTATGCAAATTTAAGAGCATTCAATTTTACTAACAAAGTGTACGTTTTTCTACTTATTGCTAACTCGGCAGTTTCATTTATATACAATGTCATGTAATTAAGGAATTTGAAAGGAGTCTTTTTCTTTTGAAAATATAATCGATAGCGAAAATAGCAAACTACCTCAGCACTTGCAGTAATTCATTAAATCGAATGCTTCAGTAATTTATATACTAGTTTTGTAAACCATTAAAGATACACTTAATCCTAAAATCTAGTTTAATGCTACAGATTGTGATAGTAATTAAAAACATATTGTTATTGAAACTAATACGTATAATTTTTGTTTTCGGTTTTTTATTTAAACGGAGTGTTTGTAACATTTTTAAGGGTCTTTAGGAATACCAAAGTTTTCATAATACCTATTTCTTTCACAATTTGGTGGATTTAACTAAACAAATACACCAAACTGCACATTTCTGCACTGCAACATGTATTGGGATAGTTTTTTTCTTTTGTTTTTTATTTTTTGAGTCTTAATAAGTTTGAGATTACGTAATTGATAAATGACTACATAAGTTGTGCAGGTTAGATTATTACATTATGTGTAGGCTAAGATATAGTAATTTTATATGTAATAGTTATATCAGTATATAATTCTTTTATAGCGTTTGATGAAATCAAATCTCTTTTCCCATTTAAAAAACGGCACAGTATTGTTTGGAGGTACACTAAACTTACAGCTAATAGTAGTAAAAAATATAGCTTAGGGAGAAATGTAGTTATAATATCGCTACCTCAATGCAACAGTGGGATATCTGAAATTTTCTCATTTTGGGACATTTAGGCATTTAGATTGTGGTATTGTCCAAGCTATCCACTGCTACAGTGGGATACAATTTATCACACTTCGTTAATTGAGAATAACTGATATCTCAGTGTGGAATTATTAACTAAAATTCAGTCATTTCAATACTACACAGGGACATTTAACATATCCCAGTGAAATTTTTATTTGCTTATACAAGAAATTCGCTGATGCAACACTGAGACAGTAATTAAGTCGCTCGTGTTATTTCATAAATATTCACAACAAACTGGTTAGTGAGTCACCTGTGATAGTGGTTGTTGTGTTTTATTAGCAAGTTTATTATATAAAATAATATCAGCAGAGGTAATTATGTATTCAAGAGGAAAGTTGCTGGTCGATTTAGCACTAGCAAATGACAGAGATCCACCCGGTAAGTAAATACTTATAGTTTTATCGGTGAAAATTGAGGTTAAGTACAAGCATCGTTGCAGTGAAAAATAACGTTCAACATAAATCCTCCATAAAAGAGCCTGTCCATCAGATAAGAACGGTAAAGACATATGATACTACACAGCATAATCAGGAATTGGCCGATTACGAAATTACAACAGCGTATCTTGAAACCCTGAATCCTGTTGGTGAACAAGTAACTACCATGTCTTATTTATGCAATAATGCGAAGATCTCGGAAGTTTTGGATAGTCCTGTAGATGATTCAGATGTAGATCCTGACTTCGTGCCAGATACTGAATCAGAATCAGAAAACGATTTACAACTACCGGAAACCTCAGAACAACTCCGTGAATTAACAGAAATCACTAATAATAGCGAGGAGAAAGCTAGCAAGAAACGTACCTGTGACACAGAAAAATGGGCGCGAAATAGTAAAAAGTTGAAAATTAATTCTGGTGACGAATATGTTTCTAGATTAGGTAAATACCACAGTGCAAAATCTTTAAAACCGCCCTGTAAAGACTGCACGTTTAAATGCATAGAACATTTTTCTGAAGAATATAGATTAAAATTACACAAAGATTTTTATAGTTTGGCTGATAAAACACGACAAAGAGACTATATTTCTAAATGTATCCGTACAGTTCCTTCCCAAAAATTTACTGCAAAACGTTGTAATAATTTCGCTTATTATTTTGAAAAAGATGGTGAAAAGAAACGAGTTTGTAAGACTTTCTTTAAAAATACGTTGGTAATCTCAAACAACTCCATATCAACCGTTATAAAGAAAACTAGTGATACTGGTGTTGTTGAAGGAGACAGAAGAGGTACTCATAAGAATCATAATAAAACTACTGAACACGATTTGCAAATGGTAAGAAATCACATAAACAGTTTTCCGCGAATCGAATGTCACTATTGCCGCAAACGCACAAAAAGACAGTATTTAGACGGTTCTTTAAATTTAACTACCTTGTATCGTGTATATCTTGAAAAATGCAAAGAGTCGCAAATTAATTCCGTCACTAAGGCTATTTATGAAAGGACCTTTAACATCGAATTCAATATTGGGTTTTTTAAGCCAAAAAAGGACCTGTGCTCAATTTATGAAGTCTATAATGCAAAACCTACAGAAGAAAAAGAAAATTGCAAGGAAGATCAAGAAAAGCACAGAACTGAAGTTTCGCTGAGCAGAACAGAAAAAGAGAAAGATAAAATATTCGCTCAGAATAACGAAAATACCGTGGCGTGCGTATTTGATTTACAAGCTGTCATTCCTCTCCCCTGTGCAAATATTTCACAATTTTTTTATAAAAGTAAGTTAAACATCTTTAATTTCACGGTATTTAATTTAGCTACTAAACAAGGGCATTGTTACTTATGGCATGAAGCACTTGCAAAAAGGGGAGCAAATGAAATATCCACCTGTATGTTTTTGTTTATTAAAGAAAATATTGCTAAACAAGCCAGTACTGCAATATTTTATTCCGACAATTGTGTTGCACAGAATAAAAACAGGTTCTTGTTTAGTATGTACCTTTACTGTTTAACGAATTTTGACATTGATTCGATCACTCATAAGTGCTTGGTTGTGGGGCACACAGAGAACGAGGGTGATTCTATGCATAGTGTAATAGAAAAAGAGAAATCTAGGATTTTAAAGCACAACCCAATTTTTGTGCCTTCGGAGCTAAGCATGTTAATTAAAGCAGCCAAGAAAACTGGACCGCCGTACACTATGTCTGAAATGCATACTGATGACTTCATAGACTGGAAAAAAGTTTCAGAAACGATGGGAAAAAATTTTTCTATCAATACAGATAACGAAAAAATACGATGGAATGAAGTAAAGATTGTAAAAATGGAAAAGTCCCAGAAGGATGTTATTTTATATAAAACGTCTTATGAAGAAGAGATACCATTCAAAAAATTGTACATTAGACAGAAAATGAGAAAACAACATGCTGAAGTTACATTAAATAGTTGCTACAGAGAAGCTCCTAAAATTTCAGCAAAGAAAAAAATGCATTTGGAATCGCTCTGCACAGCCAACCTAATTCCAAAGACACATCACGCCTTTTATTTGAACTTGAAATCATCAGATGTTATTGCAAACTCTTCTGAATCAGATGATTAACTATTATTATTATAATATATTTTATTATACCTATGCATTGTTAATGTAATTGTCTCATTATTAGTATAAATAACAAAATAATGTAAATTTTTATATTCAATTTACAATTAAATTTATTTTGTGCAACACTGGGTCTTTCTTGAAAAATAGAAATACTTTGAATGTAACAGTGGGACATTTGGCAATAAACATTTATTATTGTTGCTAATATAAACCTTTATTTATAATCACCATCATAACTAAAGGGTATTACTAATATACAACTCATGAATATAAAAACAACCGGTTTATACAACCATGTTTCAAGTAACATCAAAATAAGTAAACTCGATTTTCAAATAATGCAGTTTTCTCAAATTCACTATTTTCTTTATACCCCACTGTTGCATTGAGGTAGCGATATACGTGTATATGTTTGGGGGCTAAATAATTCTAGCTTGCTTATATTTTTAAATTATCCCCTATTTGTTGCTTATAGTTCCTGACGAAGCTAATAAATTTAGCGAAAGCTAGAAGAAAAAGTAGTTTCATGTTATTAAACGACTGGTTAATTTCATTAAAGAGGGTCTTCCTCTTTGCTTTTTCTACTAGAACTATGTCAGGTCTGTAGATGATATAGTTCTGTCAGTTAGTATCGTTCTAAACCAATATAATTTATGTAAGTTATTTTCTAAAACACGCTCAGGATGATAGTTTACAATAAGGGACTTTGAAATCATCTGTAGGATGAAGATCCTGAACAATACATTGGTGTATTGTTTTACCTACACAATTATGGCAATGTAAATATTCATTATGAGCTAACATCGTATAACCAGCTATAATGTGTTGTATATTTCACATTTAAGCATCTACGACATATATTAACTAATATGGTTGAATCTTTGATTACATGGTTTGTTACGGTCGCAAATGAAACTAAATCGTGTGGTAACAGATAATTATAGTGCACAGGACTAGCTCGGTGGGACAGAGGGCGTGGGTGTGTTTTTGAACCTAAAAATACTGAAAGTGGTTAATCGCATTGTCGAAAGTCGCAAATAAGGCTCCGTCGTAATTAGAATAAACCCAAGTAAAGGGCGCCAGACTGTTATTAAGACGATGTCGGTAAGGATACATCTGGTCACACATAGATAAATTATCCTTCAACAGTCAAAAGATCACACTTACCTTACGTTGGCTACCTCCAGGTGCACGTCGGAGACGTTTCGAAACTTTAGCTCTAGAACAAATCTTAAAATATCCTGGCGCTTAAATACTAAAGCAGCCTGTGCGCAATTCAGCTGTTGGGTTTCAATGTTATGCTTAAATCTTATTAACTCAAGTTTAAATACTACTCAACCCCAAAGTTCTGTCATTAATTGAACTTCAAGCTAAAATAATTAGACATGAACTAGACAAACGTCATTCAAAATTCCTCTAATCTGTTACGATAAACCACAAATATCTAATAAGAGTCAAAAAAATGTATGACACTAAATGCTACAATTGTCGGAAATTACAAATGGTTAGTTTTAAAATAAATCAATAAAATTGAAATAAAAATTTTGCTCTCAATTAATTCTTTAGTTTGAATAATAAAATCACTACTTTTCGTAAATTATTGCTTTTACTGGTCGGGAGATCACAAATAACACTATAAAAGTCAATTAATTGTTTATCTATTCTACTTGAATAATCGTATATTAGAAATCACACAACAAAATACACATATTTACACTGATTACGGTTCAATTTAAAATCTTAAATTCTAGAATTCGGGAGCATAAGTAGGTCAACCTTGTAAGCTTACCAGATTTTAATTTTAAATTACGGAAATGGAATTACCTAAATATGGTTAAAATTCATAATATTACGTAACCAAATGCTCACTCAAAATCAATTTTACCACGTGGAATTTTTACCTGCATAAATTTGCAGTACATTTAATTAAAATAAAAGCAGTTCGTCTACCTCTTAATTGAGATTAACGCGAGGGCGTCAATTACGGCAAAATAACAAAAAAAAACTACTGCGTTTATTCGCTCATCAACAAATGATATCACCAAATTTATAAACAGATATATGATAAAATAATCACAATAACGTACAATATTGGGTTTTCTTCTGCACAGAACTCTTGAATGGCTTCGGGATACTTGCTGATGTTCTCGATCGGCAAGGCAAACCCATGCGGCAAGTTCCCAGTTTTAAATTTCGATAGCGATACGTATAAGTTATTTGGCCAGGACGTTATATAGTTTATGTGCACAAAACAAACCGCTTTTACGCACGAGATATATTTACACATTACCTGTTTAATGTTCCATTACTTCGGTAGCTCTATTTACAAGTCTATTAGTATAAAACGAAAGATGTCTAGTTACAATTTATTTACAGTGAGACTTTTGTCTGTTGTAGCTGATCTTGTTACGGAGGGAAACAAAACGTTGTGCCTTCACAATGGTTTTATTAGAAAATATAAATCTGTCTTTAGCGCGTCTCCAAATTCACTACCAATTCACTTATATAAAACACATTCCTTTGTAAAATGTTCTATCCTTCAAAAGAAATAACCAAGAGGGATGAACGTGTACACAAGTATCCGCCAAACTGCTGCTTTAGTTGCAAACAACTTCTCCGAAAGGTTCGGTCCTCCAGGTATTCGAAAACAAGGCACGCCTCTAACTCCCAACTTCACATCCTTTCCTCACGAAAATCAGATCAAGAATCCCCGCGCACAATTCACCGCTCAAACCCCTTCTCCATAATATTACATCACATTTCTGAACTACGCTTTAATTTTAAAGAAAACCGCTGACACTGCGACGTGCACGACTCAAGTGTAAATTGTCGTCCACAGATTTATTCCCTTAAAAGCGATAAGTAAAATTAACATCAATAGCCCCTGATTAAACAAGCAAACCAAGGAATGATCTCATCCTACAATTTAAGTGCGAACTTTTCTTATCTACAACTACATTTTACTTTAACGAAACCTTTTATGAAGATTTACACGAAAACTAATTTAGATTAAACTTTAAAATTTCGTGTTTTCCAATTAATTAATCCACAAAATATATAATTGCCAATTCCTGAAATCAAATCTAAATGGCGATTCTTTAACTCGAAAACCGCTTGAAAAATCTAACAATCTATTATTACTTTCACTAGTACCTTGATGAACACAAAAAAACAACAAGTTTAGTTAGCGTAAATTGAGTCACTGGGAAAAAAGAATAAAAAAAAATACGTACATATATACAGGGCGTTCAAATACACATGACAGTTTCAAGTAATTCTTTGTTGCAATTACCTGGTCAAGAGTGGAGCACTTAAATTCTTCAGTCTCCGGAAACAGAGTACCATGCGTTAGCCAATAATTTGATGCAACATTGTTAACATTATCATCGCATAATTCATAAGCATGTTTTCCATGCAACGATTTTCTTTTCCATTATCAATTAAGACATTAACCATTTCTTGTTTGTTCAAAACTGGTTCTACTTCAGGTATCGACATATCAAGTGGGGTGTAATTGTAGTCTTTGCTACAGCTTTAAATAGAAGAGACTCTTGAGATTTTTCATTAAAGTATTACTTTAGATTTTTAACAATATTATTATGTAAATATGTGAAATTAATAATACCCCTACCTCCTTGAGCTATTGGTATAGTTGTCCTCTCTATTGCCGATTTTGGATGATATGCACAAAACTTTGTTAAAGTTGTCCTAATACATCCTTCAATAGAATCAAGTTCTGTGACAGTCCATTTAATTGCTCCAAATGTGTAAGTAATGACAGGTATTGCATACGTATTAAAAACTTTCGCAATGTCAGCGTTTAACTGGGTTTTCATAATATTTTCTAGTCTAGATTTAAGTTTAACAAGAATTTTGTGTTTAGCTTCATTGTGTTGTGTACGAATGGACCGTTGAACACCAAGGTATTTATACATTTCCCCTTCTTTCATTGATTCAATGATTTCCCCAGTCTGGGTTTTAAAACGTTGTGTATTATGAGTACCTCTAATCAAAGTCTGCGTTTTACATTTATCTAGTCCGAAATCTACTTTGATATCATTTAAAAATAATTCAACTATCTTTAGTAAAGAATGTATATGATGCAAATTGCCAAAGGGCTCAAAGAATCTCCTTGAATAATACCATTCAAAATTTTTATAGATGAAAAAGTAATCAATTTCATTTTCTCCTGCAAAGGTTGAGTTATCCAATCCGATATTAAATGTTTGAGCAAATCTATAATAGATGAACTAATTTTATATGTGTAAAGAATCTTAATAAGCCAAGTGTGAGGAACGGAATCGTATGCTCTTTTGTAATCGATAAAGGCTGTATATTACAGAATCAATCAATAATTGCTCTTTACAACCTTGCGAGTTTCTCGTACAACAATTCTGTTCAATAGCAATCATTGAATTATCATCACAATATATGTAGATTTATCGGCTAAACATGAAGTTTGGAACTTATATGCAGTAGGTAGACACGTAATTGGTCGATATTTTACAGGGTTTTTAGTATCGTTATCTTTCAGAAGCAAATATGTAATTCCATGCATTAAAAATTTTGGAATAAGTGATGGATCCTTAAGAAAATCGTTGAAGTAAAATAAAATGAACTAGCGAGTAGTGTGAAAGCGTTTGTATCAAAAATTCGATCAATACCAGCGGCTTTCCAATTGTGAGTTCTATTAATGACCATTTTTAACTCCGGTAAATAAATTTCACTTTTACTCGTAGTTGGGTCATTCTATCATTTTCTCGTCGACTCCAGCTCGCCACTTTTTATGTTTGATTGGTACAGACCACAAAGCAGACCAGAAATGAATATTTCTTTTTTGTCAAGAATTCCATTACTTGATGTATTTGGTGATTTTTGAAGATGACGATAGCTTCTCACTTTTTTTAAATAGATTGTTATCTATTCTCCTTTTAATTGATGCACGATACCGCCGGAGTATTTTAAACGTAAGTGCAAGTTTTAGTGTATCAATATCCTGAGCGATATTTTCATTATCTGGGTTATGAAAAGCATGAATTAGATTTCGATTCATGATTATGTTAATTTTCTTATTTACCTTGCTTCCGTTATGACCATGAAGAAAAGCAGTCAATCGACCTATTTCTTTCCTCAACGTTTCAACTTTTTTATTGTCTTTTTTCCCATGGACTTATATTGGGTTTATTATTCCTGTTACTGACTTCATTAACAATATCATTACTACAATATCTAATAGAAGTTACTGCTGTAGATACTATGTAAGTATTCAAAAGGCTTATTTATTGATCAATGTTCTGCGATAACTTTAGTATCTAGTATATTTAGCGCGGTAACTAGTTTTCTAAAGTTATTAGGTATTGCAATTGGTGGTCGTTTCAAAGGATCTTTATCTTTAAATTCCATCAACGTCTGTTCAAATAATAATTTGATATAATACATTTCGCTATTTACATATTATCATTGTTCTGAAAGTGTATACCTTGGTTATTAATGCCAGCTTCAGAATTAATATCAATTATTTCAAGCGGTTGTGTAGCGTGTGGTTATGGAAGTTGTACTTTCAAATTAACTTCAGATATTTTTACATTTATAACCTCTGCATATTCTATTTTTAGTAAATTCAATTGTAGATGAGGGATAAACTTTCAGTTTATGATTACTCTTTTTGGTCTACTAGTTTCTGTTCCGTTGCATTGGTATAATCGGTAAATCTACTTAAAAGCATTTCCCTAAAACTCTGTCTACTTAACGGTCAAGTTTCTAAATTAGTTACATTATTTTTTTCATATTATTATTATTATTATGTCATGTGTATTTGAATGCCCTGTATATATGTACGTATGTTTTTTTCTTTTTATTCATTTTTTGCTATTGACTCAATTTACTCTCACGAAACTTGTTTTTTTGTGTTCATAAAGGTACAAGTGGAAGTAACAATAGATTTTTGGATTTTTCTAAGTTGTATTGGTTTTCGAATTAAACTTTTAGGAGTATAGTATCTCAATCCATTTAGTGTTAAGTAATTATCGTTATCGTTAAAGGAATAAATCTGTGGACGAGAATTTTCACTTGAGTCGTGCACGTCGCAGTGTCAGCAGTTTTCTTTCAAGTTAAAGCTTAGTTAAGAAATGTGGTTTAATGTTATGGAGAGCGGGTTTGAGTAGTGAATTCTGCGCGGGGATTTCTTGATCTGACTTTCTTGAGTAAAGAATGTGAAGTTGGGAGTTTTTTTCGAATACCTGTAGGACCGAGCCTTTTGTAGAAGTTGTATGCAACTAAAGCACCAGTTAGGCGGATATTTGTGTAGAAGTTCATCCCTCCTGGTTATTTCTTTTGAAGTTGCGGATCGTTAACGAATATTTCACAAACGGATGAGTTTATATATAAGTGCACCTTGGTGGTGAATTTTGAGACGCGCTGAATTTATGTTTTCGTATAAAACAATTTATTGCAAAAGCACAACGTTTTGTTTCCCCCCGTAATAAGATCAGCAACACACGAAGTCTCAGTGTAAATAAGTTTTATAGACATTTTTCATTTTAATATTAAAAAGACTTGGAAAAAGAGCTAATGAATTAATGGAACATTAGGCAGGCAGTGTGTAAATGTCTCGTGTGTAAAAGCGATTTGTTTTGTGCACATAAGCTATATAATGTCCTGGCCAATTAACCTAAGCGTATCGCTATCGCAATTTAAAACTGGGAATTGCCGCATGGGTTTGCCTTGCCGATCAAGAACATGAGCAGGTATCCTGAAGCCGTTCACGCCCGTATTGCTTTCATTGCTACCTGATGAAGACGTATTCAAGAGTTCTGTGCAGAAGGTAACTCAATATTGTACGTTATTGTGATTGCTTTATCATAACTTTGTTTGTAAATTTGGTGATATTATTTGTTGATGAGCGAATAAACGCAGTCGTATTATTTTTTGGTGGTTTTGCGCAAATTGATTTAATTTAATCTCAATTAAAAGGTTGACGAACTGCTTTTATTTGCGCTATCTTTGGTATTTTGTTTTTTTATTATTTAATTAAATGTGCTGCAAATTTATGTGTATGAAAACTTCGCTTGGTAAAATTGATTTTGAGTGACCATATTTAAGTAATTCCATTTGCTTAATTTAAAATTAAAATCTGGCAAGCTTACAAGGTTGACCTACTTATGCTCCCGTATTCTAGAATTTAAGATTTTAAATTGAACCGTAAGCAGTGTGTCTTGTATGTTTTCTAATATACGATTATTCAGGTAGAATGAATGAACAATTAATTGAATTTTGTAGTATTATTTGTGATCTTCCCCTGACCATAATGAAAGCAATAATTTGCGAGAAGTAGTGTTTTTATTGTTCAAACTAAAGAATTAATTGAGAGCTGCATTTTGGTTTCAATATTATTGATTCATTTTAAAAGTAACCAGTGGTAATTTCCTACAATTGAAGCATTTAGTGTTATACAGTTTTTTTTTTGGTTTTATTAAATATTCTGTGTTCAACGTAACCGATTAGAAGAATTTAAATGGCGTTTATCTAGTTTATGTCTAATTATTATAGTTTGGAATTCAATTAATGACGGAGCTTTGGAATTGAGTATTAATTAAATTTGAGTTAATAAAATTTAAGCGTAACATTTAAAGTTAATTATTTCCTTTATTGTGTTTGAATTATTTTGTTCACAAGCGTTGGGAGTAACGTAACGAAATATTGAGTTAAGGAAGTCATTGAATCCCAATAGCTGATTTGCACACACGTTGCTTTAGTATTTGAGCATGTGGAGATAGTAGGATTTGTTCTAGAGCTAAATTTTCGAAGCATCTCCGACGTGCGTAGCCAACGTAAGGTAAATGATATCCTTTGACTGCTGATTTATCTACGTGTGCCCACGTGTATTCTTACCGATATCGTCTTAATGACAGCTTGGCTTAATTCTAATTACTACGCACCCTTGTTTGCGACTTGCCACAATACGACTAACCACCTTCTGTATTTTTAAATTCAAACACGCCCCACCCAGGTAGTCCGGTGTACTCTAATTACCTGTTACCTACCGGTTTAGTTTCATTCTTGACCGTAACAATTATTATTATTATTATAAAAAGACACCATTTAAATCCAAAAGATAAGTATAATAAGTACATTTGAGCTATAGATTCAAATAAATTGTTGATATAGTCTGTAAAAATAAAGATTTTCTATTTCGGCTTAGCGCTTTATTACTCTGAGACAATGAAAATGTAATCCTATTCCAGAAGTTACCAAACGTTTTCAACGAACTCAGTTCGGTACTGAATTCAATATTCTGGTATCTCAAATACTTTTCCAGATATTAAATTTCGAAATTATCAAATTTTATCTTTTTGATAAGGCCAGATTTTTTTTATACTTCCGTTACGGCGGTATTCGAAGTTCGTTTTTTGAAAAGATTTTGAGGCAATGTATTATTTTGGGGTCTAAATACGCAAATAGCCACCTATTATAATAGATTAAATAATGAGGAATTGACTACCACTTTCATCACTTTCTACTAATTATCCCATTAGGTATAAGTGCATTCCTATATAATATTTGAATGTACGTTATGTTCTGCATGTACAATTAATCTCACCATTAGTAAACAATAAAAACTGGTTTATGCATATCAATTCCTTTTTAATTACCAATTAGTGATTTCGTTTTTGCATATTTCAAAATAAATGAATTATATTAAGTAATAAACCTCTGCATCCACACACAAAAAAAACTTTGCAACATAGTTAAAATTAAAAAACGTTCAAAACGTTTTATAACTTCTCGAATAGAATTAAAATTCCATTGTGTTTACCTCTCGCGAGCGGTCTTAAGTCATTGAGCAGGTAATTTACGCTTTCACTTAAGTCGCGTACGTTTCTATTGAAAACCTAACGTTAGAAAGAAACGGCTGTATATTCTCAATGTCTCAGAGTAATAAAGCGCTAGGCCGAAATAGAAAATCTTTATTTTTACAGACTATAGTAGAATTTGTGGCTTAAAATAAAAAAAGCCTAAAGTATAACGCGTAACAATATTATATTGAAAGATCGCTAAATGGATAAAATTACTTTGTTCAAAGTCCTTTCATTTTAGATAGACATAATCTCCTTGAGGTTTATGGTAATCTTAAGCACGTCAACTTATTTGACTTTAAGCTACTGTAACTAATCATAAATATGGAAAAGAAACATTGAGAAAAAGACAAAATGTCACATTTCTTTGCTGTATAATTTATTATAAAGTTTGGCTACCTTAAATATCTTAACGCGATTTTAATTAAATATTTGGTGTACAGCAATTGGATTTTTATAATGTATAATAAAATATCTGACTATAAAAGCTATCCTTTCAATAAAATACATCATAAGTTTATTTTTGAGTTGGTCAAAAGGTATAAAAACAATTTTATTCCATTACGGAAATTATTCCTACAAAACCGTCTTCAGTCAATAAATGCTTGATAGTAGATCAAAGATATGCTGGGGTTGGCTGTTAAACAAGTTAAATATGGCTTTCTATAAACATATGTAGAGCTAAACGTTACTTTATGTTGAAGATGATACGATTACTTCTTTCATCTATTTTTTTTTTTTTTTTTGGAATAAGAAGTTTATGCGCTTCTTAATTTTAACAAACCTCCGTTAGATAAAATCATAATTGGCGTAGTAAGTTCGATTAAATCATTGGGTTAAAATTGTTAAAAGTCGTTAGACAAGCCAGTAACATTCAAATTTCGGAAAATGTCCAACAGGAGTCAAAATTTAATTTAAATCATTCAGAACTTCGAATTATTAAAAATCTCAAAAATAAAATTGCAAAGCAGATAAAGGCAATCAAGTACCTAGAATGTATTGCTTGCCTAAGATTCATAAACCAGATAATGCTATGCGACCCATTATTTCTGGTATTAATAGAATTTCATAACCTCTCCTACCAACAATCCAACTTCAGTGTTTCAAATTCGTATGAATTTATTGATAAGATTAAAATGCTGAACTTACTGAAGATGAAATTTTTTAAGATTTTCCAAATTAACAGATTTGTGTATGAAATTTATCTTCGTTTATGGCCAATCTATTCAGTGGTAAATTTGAGACAAACTTAAATCGCGATTTGCCTTACTTTCCTAGAGTTTGGATTAAATTAAATTAAATACGTGATTACAAAAGGTCTATCTAAAATATTTTCCAAAATTAATTTAAAAACAGTCACTATTTCTGATAATAATTGGCAAACTCTTTTAGACAATCCAAAAGATCAAGTGGATAAGCTGGATAGGTCGGGAATTTATAAAATTAATTGTAAAGATTGTGAAAAAATATATGTGGGGCAAACTAAACTGCCCATCAAAATTCGCTTTAAAGGACACTAGCTCTTATCAAATACAAACGTTGAGACAAGTCCACCGTAGCCCTACATGTATGTTTGATAAAAATCATGTAGTAGATAAAGTATCCTTAATCAAACATGTTAGTAATAAGGACGAACTTGATTGTTATGAAAGTTTAGAGATTTTTAAACACAAACAAATTCTAATGAATAATGACGATTAAGAACCTTCAGGCTACTCATAACTCATTGAATTTTAATAACTTTCGCTTTCACCAGATAAGCAAAGAAGCGTCACACGCTGGTGGTATATACAGGGTGCCCGTTTTTCGAGCCCCAACTTGGGATCTCAGTTATTTAAAGAGGTACAATGTCGGTTAAATTAGGGCAAAGTTAGACAATTTGGTGCTCAATAATATGTCGCTATGAAATTTCGGATGTTTTCAGAAGTTGCCGAGATTTAAAAAAAAACGAAATTTTCAATTTTCGATTTTCCTTTTTATATCCAAAACTGCAAAAGGTGGACGTTTTAAACTGAAACATTATTTAGGCACTTTTTACAAAAAGTACCCTAGAGCTGAAAGTTATAGTAGTCACCTTTGTTATTTCTTAAGGCAGCCATATTTGATTTTTGCATTTTTGAATGAAGCTCGTTTTGCTGATTATAATTATATTTTATATGGTGTGATTCAACTTCAATATTCTCTCAAAATATGGAAAAACCGTTTTTGCGGAGAATGCTTTGAAAAGAACATGCGTCCCTTTGTTTAAAACACATATTTTGATCAAATTTAAAAATGTATTATGTATTTTTTAAAAATTTATTATGCTTCATGAAAAAATTTTATGAAAAAGAACAGCGATAATCTGCTCAAAACTATTTTCTATCAAACAGAAACATTTTGATTAAATTAAAGTATTTAAAATTAAATAGTTATTCCTAATAATAATAGATAAAAACTAAACTATGAATGTATTAATAAACATAACTGGAAGAAGAAACATAACAGATGTTCAAAGGGTTCACTATCGACCTCTAAACATAGGTTTATGCATCTCCTTAAATTTTGTGTTGCCCTTAAAATGTCTCTTCTTCGTATTTGGTCCTTAACGTCGTAACTATTTTTCTTCGTAAATCGTGAATATCATCGAGTATAGTTTTGTAAATAAAATTTTTCATAGTTCCCCATAAATAAATTGCTGGCCACTCGAACTTACACATAGTGATTTTTAGGCAAAATTTAAAGTTAAATATTTTCAATAGGAATGCAAATTTTTGAACGCGGTTTGCAAATTTTAGGAGCTAGTTTTTTCGGATTAAGCTTCATGACGTATATTTATCGTAGGACCATAGGTTTATTATATACGGGGTGATCAATGAAGTCATGCAAAAAATCAAAAAGTTTGTATTGGTGAAATTTCCGCAAAAAATTCCTTTGGTCGTTGCAATATGGTTCTTTACTAAGGTAACATCAATATCTCTAGACGTTTTTGTCAGTTTTTGGATTAAGGCCCTTAGGCCTTGCACACACTACTCAACATAAAATTTGCGTAGCAAAATCTTTAAAATGCTATAACATGACGTTGCATTGACGGTTCTTGACGATTTTTGCGGATTTGGAATCCTTGTTTCACGTAGATTTTCTATGATCTAATCATTTTATTTGAGGGTTGAAATTTACACATTATACTGGGTCGATAATAAATAAAAACGTAGGGTACGGCGCCCTCTAAGGTTTGGCATTATTCAAGTTTTTGTAAAAATAAGTTCTCACCTCAAGTTGTTTTTATTTAATCCTCTTTTCACTGTTCTATCCGAAACTCACACCCCACTTTGTTCTCTCAAAGAGTCATTCAGTTTTACAGAGTTCGTTTTCCACCCCATGCCTATAATTATGATCGGGTGTAATTTCTACGCGACGCGTCAATTTCAAAGTAGGCATTGGAAAACAAAAATTGTTGCTATGGAATTAAAAACTGTTAACATTATTTTAGAAATAATCTGACACATTTCAATGTTATAATTTTGTAAATTGTAATTAATATGAGGCGTTTAAGCACGGCAGAAAGGGAAAATTGCATTCGACTTCTCAACGAAGGAATGTCAAAAGAGCAAATTGCGCACATTTACAATGTTAACCGAAAGACAATTTATAATTTGAACTGTCGCGTCGAAACTACTGGTGATCATAATTATGGGCATGGGGGTGGACATACAAAAAAAAATAAACCAAAGAACCGAAAGAATTTTAATGAGAGAAACTATGCAGAATACGTTTTTTTAGGTATTGCAAGAACCTTTAAATTACGTTTAGAATTATAAATTTTTTAAGAATTGACTTTTGGCCGTTGTTAACCATTCTTGTATGTTTTAGAATATAGCGGAGAAGCCTTGGGCACTTTTTTGGAAAATTGTCAATAAAACTCACATTTTGAAAAATAAGCTTATTAAAAATACTTTATTTGCAAGGCAATATCTTTAACTACAAATATACACTTAACAAATGACATTTTTTTTAATTATTCAAACATTTAAGAAGTGAAAATCATTATCCGAAAAGAATGCCCAATGCTCCCTACCCGAGGGAGGCTTGGGCATGGAGTAGGGAGCTTTGGACACGGTAATAATTATTTGTGTTAGTAATGTTTATTTAAATTAAGCACCTAATATAAATGGGGTAAAACATGGACTGGCCTATTAAAAACGAATTTAGTGCTCCCTCTTCTGGATTGAGCTGATATAGTAGGGGCAGGTAACTTCGTTAATAAATCTTCTTTGGGTACTGTTGCTATGTCTTCATTCTCAGGAAATATAAAAGTGTTCTTTATCTTAGAAAGTCGCATGAATTTCACAGTTGCAAAGGATGGATCCAGATTTTCAATTTTTCCAACATAGTGAATGACAGTTTTCTTACTTGTAACAAATTTGACTACTACAAAATCATCGGCGTTGAAGTTTCTATCTAGGCTTATAATGTCATCATCATCATCGCTATCACTAGATTTTTCTTCGGTCCACGACACAGAGCCTGAACTAGGAATTTCTATTTCACTGTCGCTTGAAGAAGTGTCATTTTTTCTTTTTATAACTCTTTCTTTAGATGATACCATTTCTTTTGGTAATTTGCTAACATTCTTTCTATTAAGTTTCATTTTCCTTTCATCTGCTTGTTGTTCGACTATTCGCTTTTCCGGTGTATTGGTTAGAATTCTAGTTCTACCAGGTCGCATTCTTTTAGTGTTATTTTTTCTCGGTCCAGCCTTGGGAAATGGTCTCACCATCTCAGAAGTTATAATGGTAGCACTTGACGAAGTTCCAGCGACAGGCAAATCTTCATTTGATGGCACAGTCACAGTTACAGCTAATGTTCCTATATCAGAATTTGTCTGTTGAACTATTCCTATTGGCTCTTCGATAGCTTGAACAGGTCTGTCGGTTACGGCTGAACTGAGAATATCGTCGTCTGAGAATATTTCACCATTAAGGGGCCAAATACCGGTCTTCTCAAATCCCTTCTGAATATTTAGTGGTTCAAAAGTTTGTGGCACTACAATTGTAGCTAGTTGAGGTATTTCGTATATTGTGAGTGTACTACCAGGATGTGATATTAACCAGTCTGTTACAGCTACATTATAATAATGTTTTAGTGGTCCATAAACAGATACATCCAAGGGTTGCAGTTTGTGGCTGCAATGGGGTGGGAATGTCAATAAAACAATGCCCTTTTCCTTGAAAAAATCCAAAGCTTCTCCAGAAATGTGGCTCTCGTGATTGTCTATCAATAATAGAATAGGTTTATCGGCGGATGGCTTAGCAAATTTAACAAATGTTCCAGATACAGCAAAAAGTTACTAGCAGTCATTCACCCTGATGGATAAGCAGCACCGCCAGAACTCACCGGAGCATTGTGCAACATAAAAGGCTTAAAATTTACACGCGGAAATATAAAATATGGGGAAATCATATTCCCAATTGCATTGACAGCAAAACACAATGTTACCAACACTCCTCTCTCGGCAGAAGTGGCTTGACCAACCTGTTTAGCACCTCTTGTAGCGATTACTTTTTGTGTGCGTTGAACAGTTGTCAGACCTGTTTCGTCCACATTGTAAATTGATTCTAGCCCAAACTGATGCTTGTTATAGACATCTTTAACATTATTGAAAAATTCATTGACGTTAGTCCTGTTAAAAGCAGTGGCACGTGAGAGACTAGTTGCTTCTGGAGTTCTTAATGATAATTGGTAGTTCCGTATTAAAAATCCTTTCAACCAAACCTTAGATGCTATGCTGTTGTTGTTCCAATTCTCAGGCACATTTTTTCCGTTTGCTGTGGCGAAATCATATGCCCACTTTCTGGTTTGCAGTTTGTTTAAACCATAGTTGAGTTTGGCGCTCCTTTCTAAATACTGTGCAAGGCTCTTCTCCTCATCTGTAGAAAATATTTGTTTGGAAACATATTTAACTTCGGGAGCCTTTATACTCATGACTTTCATATAACGTTGTAAAGACGAACGCGGAATGGCATATTTATCAGCGGTAGTTTTTATTTTTGCTCCTCTCAAAATTTCTTCTTATGCTTTATATATAATATTTACAGGAATACTTCTCCGTTCTGTCTTTTTCTTATGTTTAAAAGGCATTGTGTCCTGCAATAAAACAATACACATATTAAACCTGATATTTGATCTGTAGGGAGGTTTGGGCATGCCCGAACCTCCCTATCTGAATAATGCCCAAACCTTCCACGCGTCACTTTGTGGAAATAATTACGAATAATAAATTTTAGGTTATAGGTACACATGCAACAATTTGGTCAAATTATACGTAAGACATTCCCCTTCCACATTGAAAACATTATTTAACAACAGTGTAAACTAATCACAATGAAATGAGACAAAAACGTCTACGAAAAATACTTACTTTTCGGTATAGAAATATAAAACTTAAACCAACACAATAACGTATTCATATATTACACTGCTAATGTCAATCATCAGTACTACCAACGTAAAGACTATAATCAAGCGCAATGGTGTCATTGTCAACTTAGCGCGGGAAGATTTAAAAGTAAGTGTCCAAGCCTCCCGACTGCCCAAGCGTCCCACCTCTCCCCTAATGTAATAAACTTGTTCTTGTCGCTACATTTTTGTTTATTATCGACCCGGTATAATGTGTAAATTTCAACCCTCAAATAAAATGCTTAGACCATAGAAAATTTATGTGAAACAAGGATTCCAAATCCGTAAAAATCATCAAGAACCGTCAATGCAATGTCAAGTTATAGCATTTTAAAGATTTTGCTACCCAAATTTTATGTTGAGTAGAGTGCGCAAGGTCTGAGGGCCTTAATCCAAAAACTGACAAAAACGTCTAGAGATATTGATGTTACCTTAGTGACGAATCATATTGCAACGACGAATAATTTTTTGCGGAAATTTCACTCATACAAACTTTTTGATTTTTTGCATAACCCCGTATATAATAAACTTATGGTCCTACGATAAGTATACGTCATGCAGCTTAATCCGAAAAAAACTAGCTCTTAAAATTTACAAGCCGCGTTCAAAAATTTGCATTCCTATTGAAAATATTTAACTTTAAATTTTGCCTAAAAATCACTATGTGTAAGTTCGAGTGGCCAGCAGTTTAGTAGTCTAAGGGAGAAAGGTCCGGTGAACGCTAACGTATGCCTCCGTTATTAAAAATAACTTTACGGGGGAATAATTGCGATAAATAATCAGTTACGCTTCTAGCGTTATGTGACGGAGCACCGTTTTGCTGCGTCAGAGATTGCCAAGATTTTTCAAGAAACAACCGAAATTTTCAATTTTCGATTTTCCTTTTCATACCCAAATCTGCAAAAGGTAGACGTTTTAAACTGCAACATTTTTAACCAGATGTTATTCAAGCGGTTGAGGTAAATATTATTATCAATGTAATCCGTGAGATATGTCCTTAAAAAATGTAAGTATCCATCTGAAGAAAGTGTCTTCATAAATGTAGGGACCAATGATTGTGTTGTCAAATAAACGGATCCATACATTTAGAGCGACTTGTATTTGTCGTCGACGTCCTTGATGTTCATGAGGATTTTCAATGGACCAGACGTGTTCTTTATGACGATTAATTATACCTGAGTTTGTTATATGCAATTAAGCGAACTGTCAAATATGTGTTTTTTAAACAAACGAATACATGTAAAGCACTGAATACATGTGAAGCACTCTTCGCAAAAACCGTTTTTTTTTCGATATTTTCAGGAAATCTTGACGTTGAATCATACCATATAATACATCATTGTAATCAGCCAAAAGAGCTTTATTCAAAAATGTAAAAATCAAATAGGGCTGCCATAAGAAATAACATAGTTGACTACCATAACTTCCAGATCTAGAGTACCTTGAAATTTTCGACAACATATTGGGATTTCTCGTAAAAATGTGCCTTAATGATGTTCAAGTTTAAAACGTCTACCTTTTGTAATTTTGGGTATGGAAAGGAAAATCGACAATTGAAAATTTCGGTTGTTTTTTGAAAAATCTCAGCAATCTCTGAAAACATCAAATTTCGTAACGGCATATTATTGAGCACCACAATGCCCATATTTGCCCTAACTTAACCGACATTGTATCTCTTCAAATAACTGAGATCTCCATATTGGAGCTCGAAAAACGGGCAACCTGTATATTAGAAATTCCTTTAGTTCGTCCCAGTCGACCACTGATGATGATAGCTTTGCTATTCACACGCGTTGGTTGTTTTTTATTTTTATGTGGTACAGCTTCTGTTGAAAATTATTTAAATAATGAGTAGTTGCGTTGAGAGTGATAACACTACTAATTATTTGATTAGTGCAGTAGCTTGTATCATTATATCTGTCCAACTGAAATATCAAAAATATTATGCAATAAACGATGTGTTTAATTTGAAATGCTCGTCATAACAGTGTGAAATTTGAAATGTACAGTCTGCCCTATTTCGCGTCTATACATGTTTGATGTTCTGGCATTCTATGTATTAATCAACTCATATGTACTGATTGTGCTTGCAGTAACAGAACAAATTACCTTAGACCGATCACGAAGGCTCGTTTCCAACAACACTAGAAGTGTCGCGTGGAAGTTAGCCTACCCACAGGCGTGCATCTCCCCAGTAAGGCCCATATCGCCAGAATTGCTATTTAGTTTTATTTTAATCTTCGTTTAATTTAACCATTTTATATTACTGTTTCTTTTAGTTTATATAATTTCATTGAGTTTCCAGAATTATATTCTATCTAAATTCTACTTAAACTTGTAATATCTCGAAATATCGTCAAACAGAGTAAATATTGGTAATTAAATTAATTCTTCAACTGTTATACTCAAATATATCCAAATCTTCAATATTCTGTACCTCACTCGCGAGACTGGGTACTACTAAATTTCCTAAGGTTCGAGAAAACAAAAGAATCTATGGTACATTTTAACCACACGTGACAAGTGAGTGCCAGTTTTTGGCTATCGTTACCCGAATGTTTTGGATTTATGTTATCATTAGTAAACATATTTACACTATTTGTGTATATTTAGACATATTGTAGTATTTTTTTCTTCCACTAATTAAAATTTAGTGGATATGTCGATATTAGTGTATATAATTACGAATAGCGGTGTATATATTTTTACGGTCTGTACTGAATATTTAGCCGATTTTTGTTTTATGAGCAAGGCGAAACTGAGTTCATTTCCCTACCATCGTATTTTAAGTTTACTTCCCTGTACAAGGCATGCAACTGCTTTTAATTACATTTTTGTATTACTTTATTATTTCTAATAGGGAAACTCCCTCCCTTGCATTAAGAAAAATGTGTAACATTTTAAATTGAATATACAGGGTCAGTCAGCGAAACGTTTCATTTTCGATTATCTGTGACATAATTTATTTTACCGAAAAAAGCCGGCACAGGTCGATTTTTGTTTTAAGAGGGACACATTCTGTAAGCGTCATTCTCATTTGTCATTAGTCAGGGGAGGGGGAGGTTAGGTTCAAATCTTAAATGGCAGTGCCCCACTTGTGACCCAACATTGGAAAGCGGTTGGCATGAGGAATATGCCACACTCCGATGACATTTGCCCTTTCTAGGACCATTCAAAGTTTCCACTAATAAATTAACGAAATCTTAATTGCTTAGAACAATCGGCTTCGGTTAGCGTGCTTTGGAAAAATGTCAAACTTTGACAGCGATTAATGTGTTTAACTGAATAGTGTCAATTAATCCTAAAAGTATGATCTACACTTTACAAGAAAGGGTAGAAATTATTTATCTTTATTATGAGAACATTCTCTCTGGTATTACTGCTGCTAGAATATTTAATAACTGACATGCAGGAAGAAATACATCTCATACGTACATTTGTCATTTATGTTACTTAAAAATCTTAAATGGCAATGTTCCACTTGTGGTCTATCATTGGAAAGCGGTTGTCATGAGCAATACGCCACATTTTTTTAATATCCTATGATATTTTCCCCTTCTGTGACTATCCAATGCTTTTACTAATACATTTTTAACGAAATATTAATTGCTATAATAATCGGCTTTAATCAGCGTGCTTTAGAAAAATGTTTGGCAGATATTAATGTGTTTAAGTCAACAGTGTCACTTCATTTTAAAGGTATCATCTACACTTTACAAGAAGGGAAAGAAATTATATCTTTTTATTATGAGAACAATCGTTCCGCTATTATTGCTGGTAGAATATTTAATAACAGATATCCAGGAAGAAATATCCATCTCATACGTACATCTTTCATTTATGTCACTCAAAAACCTTAAATGGCAATACTCCACTTGTGACCCATGATTGGAAATCGGTTGTCATGGGGAATATTCTATACGCTTATTTTTAAAATCGGATCACATTTGCCCTTTTATGACCATCCAAATCTAATAAATGTTTAATCTGAGCCATTTAAATAAACTTAAAGTATTAAAAGTACAATTTAACGCTTTATCAAATGTTCAAAATGTCCACCATCAATCTCTCTACAGAAGTAAAGCCTGCTTTCAAATTCCCTTCGCACATTTGCCAAGATCTCTCTCGAGTAAACCTTAAGAAATACCCCTCCTTCCAATCCATTGACTTGAAAACCTTGCGTTTAAGAACTGTCTAACTGCAACAGCATAGTGTGGTGGAGTCCCATCTTGTTGAAAATGAATATCAACTTCGGAATAATTGGGGTCATTTTCAATTGCTGCCGTCATCATGGGTTCAATATACTCCTCCAATAAATTTAAATGATTATCTCCATTTAGGTTATTGTCAAAAAAAGTGGACCAATTATTTTATTACCTGAAATGTTGTAATAATTAGTAAATAGTGGGCTCCAGTATGAAATAATTATTAAGTACAGCGAAGATAAGGTAACCTACCAAATATTCCTGGTCAACTTTTGACTTTTAATATATTGTGTATGTAACTTTCTTGTTATACTAGGATTACTGTCGCTCCAGTATCTACAATTATGTCAATTAACATTTCCATTTAAGAAGAAAACACTCTCATCGGAGAAACAAATGTTGTATAGTAAGTTCGGGCTATCCATTAAGCGTTGAGTCATAATGTCACAGAATTCAGTTGGCGATCATCGTCATCTTCATTGAGTTCGTGCACAAGGTGGATTTGTGTATGGATGAAATTTTTATGATTTTAATATTCGACATACTGATGACTGGGACATTCCAGTATCACGTGACAGTTAACGCGTACTTCTCTGGGATTCAGTGCCACATGACCCAATACAACAATTTGAATGTCTTCATTTCTGGCAGGTTGTTGGGGACGTCTCTTGATATTAATTACTGAAACAGTTTGGGTGAATCTGTTTACCAACTTTGAAATGTACGTATGAAATGTCTATTACTAAATATTCTGGCAGCCGTGATATCAGAACGATTATTTTCTCATAATAAAGAGAAATAATTTATATCCTTTCTTTTATAGTATAGATCATACTTTTAGAATTAAGTGACACTGTTTACTTAAACATATTAATGGCTATCAAAGATTGACAACATTTTTACAAAACACGTTGACCGATTTGTTTAGTACAATTTCATAATAAGGTTTGATTTTGTTAAAATAATTTGCTGTATTTTTTAGACTTGCAAAGTTGAAACCAATTTTCTGGAAAATCTTTTGTCGGATGCCATTTCTGGTTCCGCAAGTCGAAACCAGAAATGTAAGTTCATTCTACCCACAACCTGCTCGTACCGAATTACTACGCAGATCTCCAACTCACTTTAATGTGTAGAAATGCGGAAAAATTATTTCCTGATATATTTCGATAAATTGGCTTACCCTATATTTTATGTGATATTGTAGTTTTTTATATATAGCTTCCACAAGAACATATACCTAATTAATTAGTGAATGTTTTGCAAAAAATTTGAAAGAACGTTGTACCTTCTACTAAAGGGCAATATTTCATTGTTTAATGTTGAAATTAAACAGCGTAAGTTAATTAAAAGGATAATGTGTTAAATTAGGTTACATATGTAAATAAATGTGGTAACTTTTAAATGTCTACTTCATTTAGACGTTCTAATTTATCTTTGAGAAACAAAGTTACCAGAGGTAAAAGTAAAAGACGTCAAACTGCTGAATTGTATTAGGCAGTACATTAATTTTAAGTGGAAAGCGTATTTCTATGAAAACTTATTAAGCAAAAATCTGTGAAAGCTACCCTGAGGTCCCTTACTAAAACAGAAGATATTAAATCAAATACACGGACTATTTCGTTGCAAAAACTGACAACTAAAATTAAACATATAAACTTCAGTCTACATGCAAAAGGGTAACGAATGCTTTCAAAGGACGTTCTAGTTCTTTTTGTCAACGGCCCATGTTTTAGCTTGTTAATTGGTGCTTTACATTTTTTTATTGCGGTTTATCCTGGCGGTTTATCCTTGAACAAATACGAGCAGCATTTAGTAAATGTTGCGTCTTGAATGTCATAATCAATGTTACACAACATGGTATGAGCTATTTGTATGAATAATTAAAAAAAAAAGGTTAAATAAAAGTTACATCACCATCTTTACTAATTTTCATTATATATTTTGGTTTTTTGCGAATTGAAAATATTAGTTGTGATATGTACTGTGGAAGCATTATTATCCTTCGAAGTATGTATATTAGGGCGAACCATAAATATTCATAGAGATGGGAAACCAACATTTTTATGGATACTGTTAGTGTAGAACAAATTTAAGCCATATTTGTAATCTAATACCTTCAAATAAAACAAATATTTTAACAAACTAACTTTGAAATTTATAGAAGTAGGAACTTCTGCTTCCAATATGCTGATTCACATCAACAGGGTGGATACTTGTATTAGTTATTCATTAGTATTGAGTTTTCTATAAAAGAATGAAGTGATCAAATTGAAAGCTAATATATCATTTTTTAATAATCCTTCGGAATACCAGGTTATAAAACAAGTAAAAATTATGAATATCGGAACGCGTCCATTTAGAAATCTTCCTTGGTATACGCTGACCGATTCTCGACCATTTGTTTTTTAATAACTATAACGTACTTATGTTCCTCTACAGGGTGTCTTTACAAAATACTAGAACAAATTTCTGATACTAAATTATGAGGGTCCAATTTACCTTAGCCCAAAAGTTGATAGTTTCCGAAATACAGGGTGTCAAAGTTATTATTTTTTTTAACTCTTTTTTTAAATATCTATCTTAGTAATAACAGTATTTGCATCTAATTTGGTGCCTAGAGGTTTTCTATGATCAAAAATCTAGATTTGATCATAGTTTTCTGTATCTTCTAGAGGGCGCCACCAGCAGCCCTATTTTCTACATAACTTTTTTTTTGCCCCGGTATATCAAATTTCTATTCAAAAATTCTTATTCCTTAACATGTTTTCTTCAAAAAAGGTATACCTTGTAGATGTCGCTTCGAGCAGTCGATTCTGTGATAATCGAATTAAAATGTTTCATTGCGTACTAAAATTCATCATAGCAACGACTAAACATTATTAAGCATTGTCATTAATTACAAAAGAGTATTGTCAAAAGGCAAATATTTATTGTAATTTGAATTTGCTTCTTCAATTTTTCGCTATGCCCGTGCCCTACACTAACGGAGAAATAACCGATATGATATTAGTTTATGGTTATTACCAAAAAAATGGTTGACTATGGGTCAGTGTATACCAAGGAAGGATTCCAAATAGACGCGTTCCAAACCGTCAAACATTTGCCGCTATTGAAATGCGTCTTCGAGTAACCTGTGGTTTCGTTACTACTACGGTTAATTATGGACGTATCGTACTATTAGGACGGCAGAGGATTGGGAAGAAAGTTTACAACGAGTTGAAGAAGATCCGAGTCTGAGCACCAGCCACATTGGTTTAGAACTTGGCGTTTCTAAAGATACGATTAACTTTAAGAGAACAGTAAACATTTTAAGATTAGATGCAGAGATGATGGATAGGGTGCAGTTCAATTTTCTCCATAGAATTAATCTTTGTGTACATAAAAACGGGGGTTACTTGCAAAATTTATTTAGAGTTTAATCAAACAATTTGTAATTTAATAAAGGTTTGCTGTTTTGGTCGTTTGTTATTGACTTTGTATGCTACTCCTCTTGTTCTTTGCCAGATTATTCTTACATTCTTATGTTGTTGTGTTGTTGCGTAAATTTCAGTTGTTGTTGGCCGGTTCGTGTTTATGCTCCAAACCTCTCGAACCAGTCACAAGCCTGGGTGAAGTGTGAAGGAGTACTTTTTTGAAGAAAATATATCAAGGAATAAGAATTTCTGACTAGAAATTTGATATACGGAGGCAGAAAAAAGTTATAGAGCTTTAAATGTAGACAAAGAGGTACTGGTGGCGCCCTCTAGAGGATACATCAATACTATGGTCAAATCTGGATTTTTCATCATATAAAACCTCTAGGTTTCCTGCAAATTATGTTATTATTAAGATAGATGTTTAAAGAAGAATAAAAAAATAATAACTTTGAACCCTATATTTCGGAAACTATCAACTTTCGGGCTAAGGTAAATTGGCCTAGATCCTCATATTTTAGTCTCAGGAATTTGTCCTAGTATTTTATACAGATCTTTAAGAGACACCCTGTATAAAAGACGTAGTTACATTGAAACGTACTTGTTAAACCTGCAACTTATAGTTCCGATTTATATTTTATTATGTACCAATAACACAATACATGCTTGACATCGCAGTATTAACTATGCGTCCACTCGCCGGATTTAAAACAAACCACCTACCAATAGGATTATTTCCTTTGCAGTTTAAAACGGTGTGCGAAGGAAAAAAATTGACCATTTTCATATATAATACCACTAGTGCGTCCAAAATTCTCGATAATCCGAGATTGTTCTCGCTGTGAATTCTCTTTTATGTTTTCTATCCACTGAAATCGGATGTCTCGGTGTAGTAATTTGAGTTTTGTAAAGAGGAAAAAGATGGCTGGCGCCATATCAGGGTAATATGGTAGTTGTTCGATAAGATTTGTTCAGATTTTGGCCAGAAATCCGTTAACAACGATAGCCCTATGAGGTGATGCCTAATTGACGTGCAAAATCTATAAGTTTACTTTCCACAGATCTGGTCTATTTCGACGAATTTTCCCTCACGAATCGATTAATCGAAAAAAACTGTTAACATCATTCACTTTGAATCAACTTTGACGTGATTTTTTCGGCTTCCACTCAATTGGAAGGTGCCATTCCGAAGCTTGATGACTGGTTGCATGTCAGACCCCTAAACCCATGTCGCATCACTAGTTAGAATACGCTTTAAGAATGTGGGGTCGGATTTTACTTGCTCTAGCGTAAAAAGAAAAAGTAAAGGGCCATGTATTTCATTTCCTCCCCAAGGGGAAGGGGGGGCTGTTTGACCTTACCAAGCTCCTGTCGCCACAGTCATGGATTACCGGAATACATACATACATTACGTATATATGCATAGTGGGATTCAGGATGAGTGTCATCAGGATAGGATCGGAATGAACAGAGTTAGGGTTCTTAGAGGGAAAATACTGCCCTAGCAGGGGGGAATCGAACCCATTACCCCCGAATGCTAAGCATGTCGTATTACCACAACTATACTAGCTCGGTGTCTAGCATATCTTCACTATACGGACTTGAGTTTTTGCTGAAAACAATCGCTTAAAATGGTACGAATTGATTCGTGAGACCAGAAATTTCAACGGCTATCTCTCTCTCACAGTTCAACGACGATTTTCAGTTACCATTTCCTTCACTTTCGCGATGTTAAGTTCAGTTTGAGACATTGATGTCCTATAAGAGCGAGGCAAACCTTCCACCTCATCTCGAGCGCTTTTGAATGTACTGTACAACTCATACGCATGCGTTCTTCATAAAGTCAATTCACCGTAGGACGTCCTTTGTTCGATATTTTTGTTCATTGTAAAATGCAAAACACACTTCATATAATCTGATAAAATGGAGCACTGTAACCAAACTAAATGACAGACTCCGCATGAGCATAGAGGGCGGTTATGCTAACTTAGCAATAAAAGGAATTTCAACAATTCCTTTAAACAGGCTTTTTAAATGATCAATTCCCGATACTTTCTTGACAGAATATATATATATATATATATATATATATATATATATATATATATATATATATAGGCATAGAAGGTTATGCGATCGATTTTTTTTTCCACTAGCACTAAATCGATTAATTAGGCCATTTCACAACGTTTGACAAAGTTTCGTCAAGATAGGCCATGATGTTTGTGTGTATGTATGAGTGTGTGTGTGAGTGTGTGTGTGTGTGTGTGTGTGTGTGTGTGTGTGCGTACGTGCGTGCGTACGTGCGTGCGTGCGTACGTGCGTGCGTGCGTACGTGCGTGCGTGCGTGTGCGTGTGTGTGCGTGTGTGTCCGTGTGTGTGTGTGTGTGCGCGTGTGTGTGTGTGTGTGCGTGCGTGCGTGCGTGCGTACGTGCGTACGTGCGTGCGTGCGTGCGTGCGTGCGTACTTGCGTGCTTGCGTGCGTGTGTGCGTGCGTGCGTGCGCGCGCGTGCGTACGTGCGTGCGTGCGTGCGTCCGTGCAAGCGCGCGTGCGCGCGTGCGTGCGTGCGTGCGTGCGTGCGTGCGTGTGTGTGTGGTTGTTTTGGTCTGTGTGTATACAGGGTTTTCAAAGTTAAGTCGGCACTATTGCTACCTTCGTTATTATTGGTGATACGAAGTCGGTTAAATGGGCAAAGAAGTAGCATTGTTTCCGCTCGTTACGATGGCGAAATCAAAATAAAAATTGAACTTCGTGTTCGCGAGTTATGTCAAAAATTTTCATTATTTTAAATGGCACATCCAGTATGCAATATCCATAATCGATAGAAAATTAAATTCTGAACAAAAAAGTTCCTATGACATTTTACTCTAATGTTAAAAATGACAAAGTTATTTATTGAATTCGTCAAGGTGGCTGGTATTACGTGAACAATATTTGTCATTTTCACAAATGTCATTAGAATTGATATGTCAAATTGAAGATTGCTTTAAGAGTTTGTGTTTTTTGAATAGAAAAATGCCTTTCACCCATTCAGAAAAGTGTGATATGTTAGAATGTTACATCGTTTGTCAAAAAAACACTTATCGAGCGCGTGATCGTTACAGTGATTTGTTTCCTACGCGTCATTTGTCGGATACAAGATGCTTTTGGTTTTGTATCGTAAATTTAGATCTAATTCGAGCGTGTTTAAGAAATCCAGGTCTAATAAACAATGTATAATTAGTGAAGAAAATGAAATTAATGTGTTAGCTTATTTTGAAGCACATCCCAACAACTCAATTAATGATTTAGTGCAAGAAAATGGACTATGTTTGGGTTCCATCCACAATATTCTAAAAAAGTATAAGTTTGTGCCGTATAAGTTCCGACCTACACAGACACTAGTACCAGGAGATCAAGAAAGACGCGTTCAGTTTTGTCACTGGTTTATTAATCAAATGAGAACCAATAATGATTTTTGGAGCTCAATTCTATGAAGTCACGAATCAGCTTTTGCTAATAGGGGCATGTTCAACAGGAAAAACAGCCATTTTTAGAGTCTATAAAATCTGATGCTGATGTAACCCGCCGAGACGCTTCAGTGTTAATGTTTGGTGCGGTTTAATTGGCTCGATAATTGTTGGTCCAGTATTTTATCAGGGTGCGTTAACTGATGAGCGGTACGCCGAAATGTTGACTGCCACACTCCAAGACTTCTTGGATAATGTAAATTTAATGGATAGGTGGAACATTGATTTCCAACAAGACGGAGCTCCTCCCCATAACGTTCGTCAGATAGATGCAATATTAAACAATTTTTTTTGATGACATATTTATCAACTAATGGGCCTATCCGTATGCCTCCTCGATCACCTGACATTACTCCAATGGATTTTTTCTTTTGGGGATATGTGAAGAGTGTGGTGTACAACAGGCGATATGATAACCTTGAGGATCTTCAGCAAAGCATCGTTCACGGCATCAATAATATTGATGGTAGATCCATTGCTAAGGCTAGTAAAAGTATCTACAAGCGGGCCCAGAAATGCTTGGAGCAAGAGGGTGATGTTTTCGAACATCTAATTTGAGTTTTGTTTTGTTTTGTTGTTCCTTATTATTATTATCACTTAGAATAAAGAATCCTGTTTAAATTGTCTGATATTCTTTTCATTTTCTGCTCTATGGTAATACAGAAAAATAGTTGACACAGCCACCTTGATGAATTTGGTAAATGATCAATAACTTTGTCATTTTTGACGTTAGGGTGAAATCTCATAGGAACTTATTCGTTCAGAATTTAATTTTCTATCGATTAAGGATATTGCATATTGGGTGTGCCATTTAAGAAAATGGAAATTTTTGACATAACTCGCGAACACGATGTTCAATTCTCATTTTGAATTCACCATCGTAACGAGCGGAAAAAATGCTACTTCTTTGCCCATTTAACCGACTTCGTAGCACCAATAATAACGAAGATAGCAATAGTGCCGACTTAACTTTGAAAACCCTGTATATGTGAGTGCATATGTGCATATGTGCATGCGTGCGCGCTTGCGTACGTGCGTGCGTGTGTTTTGATGTGTGTGTGTGTGTGTGTGTGTGTGTGTGTGTGTGTGTGTGTGTCTAGGCGTGTACGCGTGTACACATGTGAGCTTGTGCGCGTGAGATTGTGCACGAGTGCCCGTGGCGCGCGTTCCCGTGTATCGTGTGCATATATGCGCGTGTTGGTGTGCGCGTGTATGCGCGTGTACATTTGTGCCCACGCGTGCGTGCATGAGCGTGTTGCCAGTGTTTTTGTGTGCGTCCGTGTGTACTGTGTGTAGTATCCATGATAACTATAGAACCATAATATGTACGTACTTCAAATCTTGTATTTAAGCTTCATTTCCCTTCTCATGAAGCCGATTATATTTTGGGAGAAATTCAGCGGTGGTGAAGTTGGTTTATTAGGAGCATTTTTTGGTCTTTAACAAATATTTCTGGAACAGCTTCGTACTTCAAAGAAATAAAAAATACTAAGATGTGGACCTTAGACGTGTGAATGGATTATGTTTTATGCAATTTTTTGATACGAGGCTTAATTTGGTGACAAAAATATTCCTAGCCCGCTTTTGAATGCACTGTACTACTCATATGCACGCGGTCTTCATAAAGTCAATTCACCGTAAGCCTTATGTAACACTGTCATGGATTCGGTACACAAAATTCCATTTGCACTACAAACTTTAGGACATTCTTTGTTCGATATTTTTGTACATTGTAAAATACAAAAGACACTTCATATGAACTGATAAAATAGAGCGCTGTAAACAAACTAAATGACAGGCTTCGCGTGAGTATAGAGGACAGTAATGCTAACTTAACGATAAAAGTAATTTCAACAATTCCTTTAACCAGACTGTATATATATATATATATATATATATATATATATATATATATATATATATATATATATATATATATACATATATACCTGGGTATGGAAGGTTATGCAATCGACTTTTTTCCACCAGCGTGTGTATGTGTGTGTGCGTGCGCGTGTGCGTGTGCGTGTGCGTGTGCGCGTTGCCGTGTGAGTGTGCGTGCGCGTTGCCGTGTGCGTGTGCGCGTGCGCGTGCTTGTGCGTGTGAGTGTGGGTGTGCGTGTGCGTGTGCGTGTGCGTGTGCGTGTGCGTGTGCGTGTGCGTGTGCGTGTGCGTGTGCGTGATATATTCGAAATATGCAGCTCTTTCAGGAAAACTTCAGGAAAGAAAACTGCTACTACTAAGGTCCCTCTCCGCCCCTGGATTTTTTTCTAAAGTCTTATCAGCTCTAGGAGAAATTAAATTTCAAGTACGTATGTTTTATCGTTCTGGAGTTATCGTGGATACCTGCGTACATCCACACACGCACAAGCAAACTCACAGGCACACGCTTGCATACGGACCCGCAAGTACGTCACGCATACGAGCACTTGCACACACACATACACTCACGCACTCCCAGATCCACACCCACACGCATGCGCATTCAATTTTAACCCGATAACATGAAAAATTTTCATTTCACAAAGTGCAAATTTCAATTAAATAAAACTGTGCATGATTGTGACTTCGCCGCACCAGCAAATAACTCTCATTGTTTCTTTACACAAGTGATTCTCATCCTTAATTGAAATTCATACACTTAAAAAAAATCATGCAACATAATCAAGCTCAAAATTGTACAAAACTAACAAATAGTCTTCTTGAGTATAATTAAGGCTCCCGGCCACTCTAAGCTGCACTTTTAACTGACACTTTCCTAATAACCAAGGCCGCCGAAATTGCCTTCCAAAACAACCTTCTTGATATTTTGTAAAACGAAATTACTGTTTTTTGTTAATATTTAGAAAATATTCTATTGTGTATGTAAGGGTTTTAACCAAAAGTGTGCTTCTCTTTTATCGCTGAGGGGAAATATGGTAAAATTAGACCATCCCATTTATAACAATTGCCTTTTTGCGATTTTTGATATTTACATTAGAAATGTGTTTGGAGTACTTTCTATAAAAAAAAAGGCAAAAATTTATTTAATGTCCCTTACATTCTTTATGCACTATCCAAATAGCATTACAAAAATTTTATCGTGTACCAGAAAATGCCGTACGTTATGAGGTGTGCAAATGTCATTCTTTTATTTTAAATTGGATATTTAAAGTTAGACATACGACATTTTGATTTCCTGTCTACATTCCATTAAAATTCCATTAAAATCCGTTTAATAAGTAAGTTAGAATCGTTTTCTGGGATAACCGAAAGTATAAGGTGTGTCCAAGATAAGGATTCTCACTTTAGGGATATCGGATATATAACAGGGCATAGTAAGTTTGTCCATTGGACGTTTCCTACTTTTATAGCCATCATCAACTTATTTTTAAAATACGGTCTTGTTATTTTGAAAACTGACTTTTAAAGGTTTCTTTATTACAAATTCGGTAATGTATCATATTTGATGGTTTGATGGCGTTTTGAATCTTTTATGGACTACTAAACTAAAATATTGTTAATTATGCAACAACATAAAAAATTAATGCTTCTAAAATTAACATTAAAGTTGCGTATTTAAATGATCATTATCAAACACTGCTAAAATACATATGTATAATTTCCAAAAAATAAAAATTTCTTTTCAAAGCTGAAAAGAGTTAAAAATTAACATTAATTTTATTAAATACCTACATAAATAAAAATTTTATCTTGAGTAGGATTTGAACCCACAACATCTACTTTGCCAAAGTAGCGCTCTAATCAACTGACCTATCGAGATACATGCCCTAACCTATGTAAATTTTGTCGTTACGTATGTAGAACTGATGTAAATTCAAAATATCTCGAGATTATAGTCAGATTACTTATACTAATGAAATGTGAGCCTGCCATATCGCAAAGATTGTTTGAACACTTGCGACATGGATATGGTTAGAGCGCTACTCTAGCAAAGTAGATGTCGTATGTTCAAATCATACTCGAGATATAACTTTTTATTTAGGTATTTAATAAAATTAATAATAATTAATTACTTCTTTACTTTTGAACTTATTCGTTCATAACAAGAACTTATAACGATAAAGAGCTTTTTATGAATCTCCACAGATAAATAATATCTTACTGTTCTATCTGCGACATCATAACAATGATGTTGCGGCTTTGAAATAAATAAAAATAGACGGCTCTGAAGTGATTCAGTATCTGTCATAATTTTGTATTGTGTAATTTTGTATTTAGCTGGTGCCAGTATTTAACTCTGAATTAATTAATTTGTCGTATTTATTATCAAAATGTATGGTACAATTTTCAAATACAGAAAAATATTGTAACAACCTTTTTTTGTGGTTGTACAAAAGAAATACGTTAATCTAAAATCATTAATTTATTTGGCATAATATTAGAAAAGTTTTAATTATTATTATGTAGAATTGAAAACTGGCAACTTAAATTGCATTTTCTAGAACAAATCTTTTGGGTGTAATATTACATAAATAGTTTTAGTTCCCTTTCTTAAAAAAATTGGATTTATATTATTGTATTCGCGCAAGCGTGAATATTATATATACTTGAGTTATGCAGAAAGCTTTTGGTAATTCAGTTAATGCTGACTGTTAACAGCAATAAAATGATTTTTACTTAATTTTTTATAAAGTGTGCCATCATATTTTGATGGTAAGTTTGTTTTTTCTCATTATATTTTAGCTAAAGCCTTTGCTTTTTAGGCACACAATTTTTTTACCACACAATTTTTTTACCACAATTTTTTTACCACAATTTTTTTACCACATTATTTTTTTGTTAATTACTCACTTTTAAGTACGCCTCTTTTTATTCATTGAACTTGTATTCGTAATAATCTTTAATGGAAAGAATACAATACGTATTGGATTGAAAATTTCTACAAACACATAGTTTATCGAGTTATTACAAGACTCGCAAAGTATAACCTTACTAAAATTAAATTATCGCCAACTTGTAGCACCAAATTGTAGCAATGCTTTAACTTAAGCCAAAGTATAATAAAAAATTAAATTGTAATAATAAGCACAATTTAATTGATAATGTGCCGCTGGCTCATCAGTAGATTGAGATAGGGAGGGTTCTAATTTAGCTCTGATTAACCTACCTGAAATGCGTCTTGTTTCTACCCTGTTTAGTTATTTTCATTTCTTTAATTACTAAAAATGCAATGTAAAAAAAATTATAAAATATAATTAAATGAATTCTCGGGCACCATGTTATCTTTGACAGGGATAACAAAACCTATTTAATGAACATTAAATGCTTTCTAATAATAACAAAAAATAACAATATGCAATAAAGTTTATTACCAAATTTATGGATAATAAGGAGAGAAAGAAAAAAGGTTTTTTAAAGCTAAGCTTAAAACTAAAAAATTCACTACTATATAAATACCTCTGTATAATGGTTCCAGTGTTCTTTTTGGATACGGAAATGTCAACTAGTAAGATAGCGTTTCACAACATCCTTGCGAGTCTTGTGATAACTCGATAAACTATGTGTTTGTAGAAATTTTCAATCCAATACGTATTGTATTCTTTCCATTAAAGATTATTACGAATACAAGTTCAATGAATAAAAAGAGGCGTACTTAAAAGTGAGTAATTAACAAAAAAATAATGTGGTAAAAAAATTGTGGTAAAAAAATTGTGGTAAAAAAATTGTGGTAAAAAAATTGTGTGCCTAAAAAGCAAAGGCTTTAGCTAAAATGTAATGAGAAAAAACAAACTTACCATCAAAATATGATGGCACACTTTATAAAAAATTAAGTAAAAATCATTTTATTGCTGTTAACAGTCAGCATTAACTGAATTACCAAAAGCTTTCTGCATAACTCAAGTATATATAATATTCACGCTTGCGGGAATACAATAATATAAATCCAATTTTTTTAAGAAAGGGAACTAAAACTATTTATGTAATATTACACCCAAAAGATTTGTTCTAGAAAATGCAATTTAAGTTGCCAGTTTTCAATTCTACATAATAATAATTAAAACTTTTCTAATATTATGCCAAATAAATTAATGATTTTAGATTAACGTATTTCTTTTGTACAACCACAAAAAAAGGTTGTTACACACCCCCTCTTAAAATTTGGACTCGGAGATCACCAAAGCGGAGATTCCAAACACTAATCTAATAAATGAATTATTAAAATTAAAAACATACAAAATGTTAAGCTAATTAAAATATAAGCAATATTTAAAAAATAACAAGAAAATGTACGAAGAAGTACGGAAAATGTGGTGACGTTGGTCAGGAAAGACCCCTCGCAACACCATAAAAGCTAATGACGCGCTACCACCCGCACACGCCACTAGTCGAGAATCAAGGACCCGAAACCTTAAATAAAGTAAAAACTTTAACTGGTGGGGTTAGTGAAGCAAACCACCATCAGAAGAACAAAATGAGTATCCAGTAAAAAAATTTGATTCTAAGGTAAAAAACGAACGGAAACCGTAACCTACCATGACCTGAAGGGACAGTGGGCAGAGAACCAGGAAACGGTCATCGTGCAACTTCATAAAAAATCAAGGCTAACGCCACTCTACTCGAGAGTATAAGTATTAAAAAAAAGATCCTTGCGGACTAACAATAAATAATCGCGAGATTTGAGGTCGAGAGAGAGCAGTTCAATTACCCTACCCCGGTGGTCTCAAACCAAGCCTCCTAGGTACATAACACAACTACCACTGTCACGTTCGATAAGTGAGTCAAAATCGGTAAACCAAGATACGATTATTTTCTTGGCAAATTAGCTCAGGATGCTTCGTCGTGGAGAACAAGAGAGGCCACTCTACCCTTCACGAGATTCAGGTTTCATGTTGTTCCACAGTCATCGTCCAAGACTCAACATACCCTAACTAACACGCACATTTTATAAATCAATCGAAATCTAGGTGAGATAGCAAAGAGAAAGGTGATGCACTCTTACGAACACAACAACCCCCTCTTAAAACTACCAAAACGTCATAATCAGGAAGTGAACTAATCGAGGTTGACACGAGGCGAACCGAAGTCCTCAAGCACCGTCCAAGAATAGTAACACTACACAAACCAGGAAAAAATAAAATAACTAAATTAATCAAAAAATAAAAATGTATAGAAGCATTACTAGTTTTCTTATCAATGGTAAAGAGTTTACACGTCAAATTAACGATCAGAGGTAAACTCAAAATAGTTATCTTCAATTTTACTATTGTAACAATAGCAAATGGAAAATCCAATAAAGGAAGATAATCTGCCTGAGAACTAATGTCCCACAAAGTCGGCAATTCAATCACACAATGGGATCTAAATATCAACCATCGTGCTAAACAAGTGTAGCAAAAATCATGCTAACAAATGTAAAAAAAAATAATTAAGTGGTTTGCAAAGCCACAACAATATAAAATAAAATAATGTGCGAAATAAGCACAAAATAAAATTATTTTGAAAAATTATCAAAATAATTAAAAAATATAAATAAGAAAACCAGAATGTAAAAATACTAGAATAAAAAATAATTAAAAAGGACACGAAAAAAATAATAACTAATGAGGTTTTAAATCCTTAACGTGAAAAACACCTAAGGGTTTATTATCAATAGGGGTGGCCAATCGGTACGTAGTTGGACCTACCACTTCAATAACTTTCGCTTCAACAAATTTTGGAGCTAACTTTTGACTATAATTTTTAGTCGCATCAGATAAAGTAAAATTCTTTTTCCAAACCAAATCGCCAACATTTAATTTCAACGGACGACGTCGCAAATTGTAAGATTTTGAATTTCTTTCGTAAGCTGCATGTAAATTTTGTTTAACATGTTTAAAAATGGGTGAAAGTTCATTTAAATCTTGAACTAATTGTTCACGGTTAGTAATAAATAAATCATCCTCTTTGAAATCCTTTAGTCGACCATAAAAATCTCCAGAAATCGGAACTGTCCGACCAAAAGCCAAAAAGGAAGGTGAAAATTTCGTAGACTCATGAACAGCGTTACGAATACAATTAAAAACAATTCAACATAGAAGAAGTACAATCTAAAAAAATAACAAATGAAATTTACACACCAATAACACAAAAATATGTTAAACGGTCGCATCTAAACTACTACCATTAAATTTTAAATTTAATAAACATGAACAAACTCTTAAAAATTTGTAAATATTCCAATCAATTTGGAAAAAATCTTAAGCAGGAATACTAACTGTAGTATTAATATTGTCATTATGTGACAAAGAAATAAAATAATCTAAATTTATAATTCATTTCAAAGTTTTTGTTAAATGGATTCAATAATTTCTAATGAATCGTATAAAAATTCATTATCAAAAGTAATGTAATTCAAGCGCTTCAAAATTTAAATAAATGTATTAACAATTGAATGTTAAGAAGTTTATCAATAACAAAAAACTTAAATATGATAAATGAGATTTACAAAATTCACATTTATCTTTTAATTAATATTTAACTTGGCATCATTTAGCCTTTAAAAGTACTAAAAAACAATATCGTTTAAAAACAAAAACTGAATGGGATAAATCATGACCTAGAATTGAATCTATAAATCGTTGTAATGTATCATAATCAAATATAGAATGCATTTTTTAATAATTCAGTTACATAAAATGTAATCAAAGCAATTTGGATTGATCTTTTTAAATTTAACAGACGTCTTAAGAGTTTACGCTTCTCTTCCACAATTAACCGTTGTGCTCCACTTACAATTAAAAAATTTTAATTCTACTAATATAACTCATCAATATCTAAAACATCAATTAAATAATTAAAATTTGACATCGTAAAAAATATTATATAACACATAATCATAAAGAAACACATAAAAAACAAGCGTAACCTAAATCGTAACACTCCTTAAAATTCTGTCAACTCTACATAAAATCAATTAAAAAATATAAACACAAGTAAGTATTAATAACTAGCATTGAAACATCAGCAATTCAGGCCCCTTTTCTGGCCCCACAAAAATATTAACACAAATGTAATAAAAACAATAAATTTCAAGCTATAAAAATCAAAGTAAGTAATAAGAATCAATGTAATAAATTTCAAAGTCCCTGCTCGCCCGCGCCAATGTATAAATAAAATTGTAATAATAATAACAATTTTGTATAAATAACAAAAATTAAACAATATGCAATTAAATTTATTTACCAAATTTATGGATAATAAGGAGAGGAAAGAAAAAAAAGGTTTTTTAAAGCTAAGCTTAAAAACTAAAAAAATTCACCACTATATAAATACCTCTGTATAACAATTTTCCAAACGACAGCTTCCAGTGTTTAATATGGATAAGGAACGGTCAGCTAGAATGATAGCGTTTCACAACATCCTTGCGAGTCTTGTAATAACGCGATCAATTATGTCTTTGTAGAAATTTTCAATCCAATAAACTTATTGTATTCTTGTTATTTGAATGAAGAGAAACTTGCGAAAATAAGTACTTAAGTAAAACTTGCCATTAAAAATTATTAAGTATACAAGGTAATTAATTAAAAAAAGGGCGTACTTAAAAAGTAAGTACTTAAAAAATTGCATACTTAAAAAGTGTAAATTAAAAAATTAAAAGGTGGTATAAAAAAAGGTGCCTAAAAAAGCAAAGGCTTTAGCTAAAATATAATGAGAAAAAACAAACTTACCATCAAAATATGATGGCACACTTTATAAAAAATTAAGTAAAAATCATTTTATTGCTGTTAACAGTCAGCATTAACTGAATTACCAAAAGCTTTCTGCATAACTCAAGTATATATAATATTCACGCTTGCGCGAATACAATAATATAAATCCAATTTTTTTTAAGAAAGGGAACTAAAACTATTTATGTAATATTACACCCAAAAGATTTGTTCTGGAAAATGCAATTTAAGTTGCCAGTTTTCAATTCTACATAATAATAATTAAAACTTTTCTAATATTATGCCAAATAAATTAATGATTTTAGATTAACGTATTTCTTTTGTACAACCACAAAAAAAGGTTGTTACAATATGCCATACTATCGTGTTACATACTATGTCAGCGAAACTCTATAGAAGCGGAACGCACATATTTAAACAAATATCCGGAGAGACAGGAGCCTCATAAAATCACATTTACAAACTTGTCAGTTAATTTAAGAGAACGTGGTGCTATGAAATAGCCCATGAATTCCCGTAAAAAACCTTGCAATCAAGAAAAAACAAATAATGTTTTAATAGCTGTTAAGGAAAATCCAGAAATTTCCACACGACACATTGAACAAACAATTGGAGTGGCCCATTCTGCAGCTTATTTTATTTTACAAAAAGGAAAAATATGTCCACTTCAATTTAGAATTTGTCATGGACTTCGACCAGGGGATTCAGCGAGGTGCTGAGAATTCTGTGAATGGTATTTCTAGCAATGTGCAGATAATGAGAAATTTCTGTATAAAATAATTTGGTCGGATGAAAGTCAGGTAGCCCATAATGGAATTTTCAACAGAAGAAATGCTAACTGTTCGGCGAAAGAAAATCCTGGAGTTTGCAGGCACCAACACCGTTTCGGTTTTAATATATGGGCTTCAATGTTCGGAATGCGAATAGTAGGTCCATTTTTCAATAAAGGATCTTTAAATTCTGCACGCTACCAAAGTTTATTAGAAAATGAAGTAGAAACAACTTTAACTGGTTTACCTCAACCTGATATTGAAGATTATTTGTTTTTACGACGGTGATCCGGCACAAAATTCCATAGCCGTCCAGGCATATTTATCGGCAAGGTTTCCAGTCAAAGGGATTGGAAGAAATTCGAGATTAAGATGACCAGCGCGATCCCTCGATATAACACCTCTTGTCTTTTTTCTCTGGGTATATGTCAAAAATTAGATTTTATTTACATACGCAATATTGAAAACGATACTCTTTTGCGGAGCTTAGTTCTCGAAGCATTTGAAAGCATTATGCCTCAAATGCTTCGCAATGTTTTGAATTCAACTGTGAGACGGTATTATTTTTGTTTGGAATCTAAAGGAAAATTTTTGGACAGCTATTTTCAGACTTATAGGTAAGTAGTTCTTACTTTAATTTACACTAAAAACAATAGGAATTAGTAGTTCTTCCTTTTATCGTCAAATTTGTTTGTTGATATTAACTTCTAATATTAAGAAACTTTATTATGGTGTATGTAATAATCATACCGGAGAGTTACTGCATCAACTTCTTGAAAATACACGCCTGTATTAAAAAATTTCGTGATGATGATCCATGATAGGTTCAAAACGTGATTAGAACATTTAATGTGATATATTGTTGAATTTGTAATTAAAAAAAACTTTCAAAATAAGTTTTCAAATATCAGTACCTTATTAAAAACAAAATTGTTAACGCCTGTAACAAGTTGCCATGAAGAAGTGTTTGCTCTAGCATTTATAATAACGCAAAAATTAATTTCAAAAATTAAAATTTTTTCAAATATCTCAAAAACAAAAAGTCACACGATAAATTTTTTTGTGTCATTTTATTGGTCCCCAATTACACAACTTTTTTGCCATTTAACCGGAGTTATATCTATTACAATTTCCGAGATCACCATAGTGAGAATCTTTATCTTGGATACAGTGTATAGTATACTACTAAATTTTCAGAATTATACTTCTACTTTTTCATAAATGGAAAGTTTCAGTTCGTCGTCAGACACCGTGTAGATATGTATTTTTGTTAATTACATGGTACCTTCTCATCGAAGGAAGGAACTCATCATTTCCTGCAGCTTGTTGAGTCCCTAACTTTTAGGATACCACTAGTCCCCATCGTCAAATCATCTCAGTAAAGGTTATAACCACTAGTCTTAAGGGTTTTGTATAAAATGATAAATACTAGTAAAACATTAACTTACTAACACGTTTCACAGGGTTCATTCAATGTTTCATTAAAAGAGTGAGAGTGAATTATGGTTTTGTTCTTTTAATTTTTATAAAAACCCTACCAATTATTTACTTTTATTGCATAATTAAGAGATCATAACGTACAATCTAATTGTGTAGGATATTATTCAACCACATTGTACATACCCTTTTAGTTTAACCATTATTAACGACGTAATTCCTGTAAAGTAAACTTCAGTAGATCATTGAATGCTGCTCTATAATTAAACAATAAAGTTGTTAATCAATTAATTAAATGTAGTGTGGCGTTAGTCGAAGCAATGATGAAAGAGTCATCAACACAAGAATTAAATATATATATATATATATATATATATATATATATATATATATATATATATATATATATATATATATATATATGCAAATAATTTGAATCCAACAATAACAAAAACTAAAATGCTTTTGTGGCCATGTGGCGTATTAACTGACTAGTTTTTTTTTCTATTTCTAATTTTTTTTTGCTAAAGTGGAAGAACGAGGACATTATGTAAGATAAATATCCAACGAAGCAAAAATAATAAAAGGAAATTACAGACATTATCGTCTGAAGCTTATTTTTTTAGGTTTTAAAATAGAAATGCATCAAAATGTATTTAAGTGAAATTTTAATTTATTTTTAGCTACCGTATCGTGTAATTGTATGAAACATTACAAAGGATGAAAACACTATGAGAGTCTAAATAAAATTTAACATATTTACTAGGATTAATACAGAAAATATGTTTTTAGCTTATTCAAATTTCAATTTAAACCAACATCCTGAATTTAATTAGATTATCCTAAATCTAAGGAAATTGCGTCGTTTGAAATTCAAGACATTCCCACCCGCTTTTACAACAAAAAGGACAAAAAAAATTGTTATATGAGAATATATTATATTTTCATACCGCTCACTCGATTTTTATGTATTACCCATAATCTCGGCTAGATTTAATTAAAATTCTGTAACGTTCCAACAGTTCCGTCATTCCTCCTAGTTAATTTCGCAATGTTTCACTTACACACATCGACTTAAATTTTGTGTTCCACAGAAAAGAAGCCGACGCTATGCCTTTAAGAGAAAGAGGGTTAAACAGAAATTTATTTTGTTCAATTCTATTTTTTTGAGAATATAATTCACATGTCACATAGTACATTTTTGATTACTTTTATTGGTTAAAATCCAAAAACAAAATCGCAGAATAGGCAATCAAATCGGTGATAATGTTATCAACGCGTGTTGACTGTCACATGATTTTAATGAATAAAATAGTTTGCTGTCAAAGTGACAAATCGTTTAAAACTGTAGACTTTAAAAAAATATTTTTTCTATTAACGTTCATTACATTCTCTTACCAAATATTAAACGTGTTATTATTAATAATCGATGATACCACTCGTTAAAATCCGTTGGAAATTGAACAATTTTCATCGGTTTTAACTCGAGCTATCATCGATGATAATCATTACACTAGTTATATTATCCCCGATAAAACTGTATTTTGTAAAAATATTGTGAAATTTCTTTTACAATCAAGTTAGCATGAGGAAGTTGAGCAAATACTCTCGGTGTGTCAACAATTTATAATCATTTTGAACTATCTTATATAATTTCACTTATATAGTTCACCTACGGATAAAATCTAACATAACATAACACAACCTTCACGCCATTCCCTTGCGGGGTAGGCAAGCCTCAATTATTTTTCATTCACAATCTTCTCCATGCTTACCAAGTTCTGCATAACTCCCTAGCTTCCGCAAGATTCATACAGCATGTCCTTTTATTTTTAAAACTCATCATTCTTTCTTTTATCATACATTCTACTCTGTACAGCCAAGTTTTACGCGGCCTACCAGGACCGGCGTTACCTCTGACCTCACCCATATATATATATATATATATATATATATATATATATATATATATATATATATATATATATATATCAGGGTGGCCACCACCAACGCGTCGGTCTCTAGCACCCAAACGACTGATTTTTTCAAAATCTGTTTGGGCGAGAATATGTAAGCCTTCTAGGACTACAATCTAAAATTAGTTTGATTTATACAGGGTGATCTACAAACTTGTTACTTATCAAAGTTATATTATTTTAATTATTTCTTTGAAATAAGGTAGACTTTCAGTAGAGTTCCCTATACCTAAACCTTACAGTTTCCGAAATATTTAACATTTTTTGAAAATGTTGGGTTGTCAAAAAATTCAAGTATTTTTCGATTCAGAAAAGATGAGACAATCTAATCTAGGTCATCGTAATAAGGATATTTGGAAGTACGTATTCTGTTGTTTATTGTTTCAAATCATAATTTATAAAATACAAAGAATAATGCGTAAAGTTAACAAACCTCAAAGTTAAATATCTTTATTTTAAATACAACGCCCAAGAAATTTTTATCGGAATGGAATAGTCTTTTGACAATAGTTCGAAATGTATTAGGGTTCCCTATACCTTACTTCAATACTTTTCGAGAAATTAGTGTATTTGTTACATTTTTAGAAATTACGACATTAACTCATGTCGATCAGTTAGAATTCTTTGATTTATAAACATTTCTGTCATATTGACGTTTTTCAAAATACGACAGTGTTTATAACTATTGATGATTTTTTTATTACAATGAAATATTCAGTGCAAGAAAGAGTGGATATGGTGTTGACCATAGGAGAATGCCATGAAAATTGTCTTTTGGCTTCCAGGGTTTATGCCCAAAAGTACCCTGATCGCAACCATCCTGATACGAGTGCTTTTGAAAGGCTTTTACAAACATTTCGAGCCACAGGTAACACTGCTTATCCAAAACCTAATAAAAGTAAACCGGTAACTGGCAATGAAGATATTGAGTTTTTAGTATTAGGATTTGTCGCTGAAAATTCCCACACTAGTACTAATAATTGCTAGACAAACATTTAAGTAGAGGAAGTGTGAGAAGAGTTCTCAAAAAACACAAATTTCATGCTTGTCACATAGAAATTCATCAAAATTTGTATGGCAATGACTTTCAACAACGAATAGATTTCTGTTTGTGGGCAATTGAAAAAATAGGGGATCAACAAGATTTTTTAAATTTCGTTTTGTTTACTGATGAATCAACATTTCACAACAACGGTTTGGTAAATAGACATAATTTTCACTATTATGATACCGAGAATAGGCATGCTTTTAATACTGTTGACCGCCAAAATCGTTGGAGCATAAACGTATGGGCAGGAATTATTGGAGATCAGGTAATTGGACCATACTTTTTCAATGGTCATTTAAATGGTAGAAAATTATTGAGATTTTTAAAGAGAGACTTTTGGACACTTCTAGAAAACGTTCAGTTGAACATTAGAGGGAATATGTGGCTACAATTAGATGGGGCACCGGCACACTTTGATCGTGGAGTTAGAAATTATTTAAATAGGAAATTTGTTAATAAATGGATTGGAAGGAACGGACCATGTCATTGGCCACCAAGATCGCCTTGTCTTACTCCAATGGATTACTTTTTATGGGGATAAAAAATATTGTTTACAATATTCTTGCTACTACTGCAGACAATATGAAAGAGAGATTTAGAAATGCGGTGGGCACAATTACTCCAGGTATGTTAAGAAAAGTCAGACAAAATTTGGAAGAAAGAATTAGACTATGCATTCAAGAAGACGGTCATCAGTTTGAACATTTACTGTAGTGACAAATCCAGCAGTAGGCTCTCGGTGCATAATGTAAAACGGTCTTTTTCAAGACCAGCAACCGTATAACCTTGATAACCTTAATAAACCAAAAACCGTTTAACACAAAAACGTCAATATGACAGAAATGTTTATAAATCAAAGAATTCTAACTGATCGACGTGAGTTAATGGCGTAATTTCTAAAAATGTAACAAATACACTAATTTCTCGAAAAGTATTGAAGTAAGGTATAGGGAACCCTAATACATTTCGAACTATTGTCAAAAGACTATTCCATTCCGATAAAAATTTCTTGGGCGTTGTATTTAAAATTACAAAGATATTTAACTTTGAAGTTTGTTAACTTTACGCGTTATTCTTTGTATTTTATAAATTATGATTTGAAACAATAAACAACAGAATACGTACTTCCAAATATCCTTATTACGATGACCTAGATTAGATTGTCTCATCTTTTCTGAATCGAAAAATACTTGAATTTTTTGACAACCCTACATTTTCAAAAAATGTTAAATATTTCGGAAACTGTAAGGTTTAGGTATAGGGAACTCTAATGAAAGTCTACTTTATTTTTCACCTTATTTCAAAAAAATTAAATAGGAGGGTATTCCATTTAAAATAATATAACTTTGATAAGTAACAAGTTTGTAGATCACCCTGTATAAACCAAACTAATTTTAGATTGTAGTCCTAGAAGGCTTACATCTTCTTGCCCAAACAGATTTTGAAAAATTCAGTCGTTTGGGTGCGAGAGACGACGCGTTGGTGGTGGCCACCCTGAATATATATATATATATATATATATATATATATATATATATATATATATATATATTTATATCTATCCAACCTCGTCTTTTCCTCGCCACACTTCTTCATTATACACTCATTCTTTATCTTATCCCTTTTGGTTTTACCACACGTGTTTCTCAGGAATCTCATATCCACGGCATTTATTTTTCTTTCGTGCTTTTTTTGACATAACCATGTGTCACTTCCTTCCAGTACTGACGGGACAAGCACGCTACCATAGATTGCTCGTTTCGCAGATAGGTACATGCCTTCGTTTCTCATTATCGTCCACATACTTTCAATTGGTTTCCTTCCAGCATTGACCCTTCGTCCAATCTGGTCATCTGTTGTACCATCTGCGGTAAACATTCTACCCAGATATACCAACCCGGCCACTTGTTCCACAATTTTATTTTGCAGAGTGAATACTCTACTTTCCTTTTCACCTTTCCAACTGAGCACCACAATTTTAGCTTTGTTCACGTTTACCTTTAGGTCCATGCTTTCACAAACTGTATCAAACTTCCTCAGAGCAGTTCGTAGCTCATGCGGACTGTTACTTAATAAAACAGTGTCATCTGCATACACCAGAAATAGTGCACTTACCAACCATTACACCATTTGTATCGGAACATGCTTGCCTAACACAGTTATCCATGTATACATTGAACAACCACGGTGACATCAAACAACCTTGTCGCACTCTATGCTCAATTTTAAAGTATTCAATCACACCTCCTCTCACCCAAACACAGGCCCGCCTACCGTTGTATACTGCTCTCATTCCGTTTATTAGAACTTTACTTACGTGATATTCATTTAATATTTCCCACAGATTCTCCCTATTCACTCTGTCATGTGCTTTCTCCAGATCTACAAACGCACAGTACAGCTTCCTTTTTGCACTTAAGCATTTTTCGATCACCTGCTGGAGGCAACCATCTGATCAACACATCCTCTCGCTGGCATGAAGCCACTCTGCACATCACAAATCTTAGTTTGTGTACTTTCTCGTACTCCATCAATCAGTTTTCTTCCAAATACTTTACCAGGTACACTGAGCAAACTTATTCTTTTGAAGTTCTTGCAATCACTCCTGTTCCCCTTACCCTTATACAGGGGTACAATTATCGCGCTCTTCTGATCACCCGGCACTTTTTCACCATTAAGGCATGCATTAAAAATTCACATAACCTTCGCACTTCCATATTTTAACATTTCACCAATGATTTCATGTACGCCTGCTCCCTTGCCGTTTTTCAACCTTCCTACCGTTTTCTATACCTCACTTACTCCAATATCCTTCTCAGTTTCATTCACTATTCCTTCTACATTTTCCTTATCTAACCGTTCAGTCTTATTTTTCTCACTACTGTACAGCTTTCCAAAATATTCTTGCCAGCATTTACTCACTTCACGATCGTCCCATACTATTCCATTGCTCGTATTCATCACTCCTGCAGCGTTATGTTTTGGGCCACGTTTTGTATTTTTGACCCATTGACAGAAGAGTTTTTTGTTTCGCTCAAAATCATTCTGCATTTTCTCACCTTCACAGCCATCACTTCCTCTTTACTTATTCTCACTGCGTCCTTCGCTTCTTTGTTTCTTAATCTGTACACCTCATATAATCGCCTTTTCTCAGTTTCATTGTCTGCAGCAATCATTGCCATGTACTCGTCTTTTTTCTTACATACTGCCTTTTTTACCGATTCATATCATCAAGCACATTTTTTTCAGTCTACCTTTCACATATCTGCTTGGCACAATTGACAACATATTTTTTCAAGCTTATCCATGCACTTTCAACGTCAGTGTCTCTTATTCGTTCGTTCCACACCGTTTCATTCACATTTCTTACTCACAGCATTTGCGAGTTTCATTCTCGTGTCATTATCTTCTAGTTTGTCTGCCCTAATTCTGGACGTTCGCACTACGCTTGCTTTCCTTCTGGAAGTCCACTTTTCCCTAAACACACTCTCGAGACAACCAAAAATTCGTCCGATCCACACTTGTATCCGCGTTTGTCTCTCTCCAGGTTTCTAAGTCGTTCATCATACACTATTAAATATATCACACTTTTAGATTCGCCTCTTTGCCATGCATACCTATTCACATTTTTATGTTTAAACTACGTATTAGATACAAACAGGCTTCCCTCCACACAGATGTTCACTAGGCGTTCTGCATTTTGATTGACTCTTTAGTCTCCGAACTTTTCTAGAACGCGTTCAGTATGTTCTATCTGTACACCCACCTATCTATTCATATCTCCCAATATTACCACTCTTTCATTTGACTTATATACGTTCAACACGTTTTCTACATCATTACAGTTTCCACACGCTTGGTTTCTTTTTCCATTCACCGGTGCAAGAAAAATTTTTCGAACTCCACTTCCATTCTAACCCACATTACCCTGGGGGATACCAAGTCGTACTGTTTAAAACATCTTTTCGTTCTTTAACTTACGATCACTCCGACTCCTTTTGCGCCATGCACTTAAGTCTCAACTCCTGACCATAATGCTAGGCTGCCATCTTCATCCCCAAGGCAACCATTCCTTTGCACTTTGCCTCTGATACACACATAATATAAAGCTGCCCTTCGTACATTATATTAGCAATTTCAAATTTTCACTATGCATACCTCTAACACTATACGTACCGACTCGCCATTCATTCGTTGCACAGTCTTCAGCAACGGGGCATGTCGACCGTGATCACCCCTTGTAGCAAGAGATTGTTGGACGAAACAAAATAGAAATTGTATTCTTATTCAGTTTTAAAAAAGGTCATACAAATAACTAATTAGATCTGGCGTAATTTCTAAATTGCTACACTGCATTTCAAAATGACCTATGGTATATTTGCTTTTGCAATAAATTATTTTCATGACAATAGATACAATTAGCATTGCTCTCATAATCTTAATAGTGTTATTGCATATTAAAAATAAATTATTGGAATTATACTTACATCATTCAAAATATTATTTTGTGTAGCAGCTGAAATTCGAGTGCCATATTTCTTTTTGGGACATTAAAACTTCCATGTTCAACTAAGTTCCTGTCTAATTTGACGAAATAACTTTTGTGAGGTTGTTCTTTATCTGTCGGCAGTGATAGTTGCATTTCTATGACATGCATAATATTTTTTTAACATGTCTCTCTGTTCTAAATTAGAAAATTTCATTTTGTATTGTTATACTTCTTTTAAATAGCACAAATATGTAAGTACGTACTAAACGTTGGAAATTTCAAATAATAGCATATAAAAAATATTCCGATGGTACAAGATGTCACAGCCACTGCGATAATATTAAAAGATTCATGTATCTTGTAATTTATTATTAATTAAAACTTTTATAGTCATTTCTAAATAATCTGCAAATCTTGCAGTCAGTAATACAAACTTATTTCAGTATTATTATGTAAGATTTTGGTTTCTGAATGACATACAGGTTAATTGAATAGAAGAAATAATAAGGTCAATTTAACACAGGAATAAAAAGTCGCATAAGTCGCAGTGCAATTGTCATTTTGCCAGCTTCAAAAGTTACCAACAACTTTTTACAGCGTACAAATGCAATACCTAGTGTTTTTTTCACTTATTTATTTTCTAATCAATTAGGCATTTTCAAGTACGTCACAAACTCCGCCTCTAACAGCTGATCTTGGACAACTTGTGATAGCGTTTCATAAGAACTTACGTGTTTTGCTTTGATTTTTGAGTGTTTCCTCAGTTTAATAATATTTAATTTTATGACCTAGTTATTCTTTACTAAAAATTTTATAGTTGGCTTTATGTTTCCCAAACTGTTATACTAATAGCAGGCTTATGTTTATGTTTGAATTTTTCAAATTTGACAAAATTGTTTACTACATCTTTAACAATTTTTAACAAACATTACTACTGACGAAGATAACTGTAAGTGTTATCGAAACGTTTAGATTGTATAATTTAAAGTACACCATTAAAAAATCCCAAAAAAGATAAGTATTTTATTATGAGTGTTAATGGTGAAAGTTTACATTTTCGCATTATCGTATGTTTACATTTATATTATTTTTTTTAAATTTATTATAGCTTTGTTTAGGTATCATAAATTTGTTTTAATTCTGTGAAAACCCCTTTTGTGTTACATAAAAGTTTTTTTTAAATTGCAAATTTACCGGTAATTTAGGAGCTTAAGTTTTAACGTAACGAAGTTATAGTTTCCTTATTGCGTGATAGCGTTAATGATATTCAGTGTTTTATTCGACTTCTAGTTGACTATGAATTCATTTAGAGTGCATCCATTAAGGGTGATTTTTTTTGTTTTGTTTTGTTAAGATTATTATATTATGCCTAATTATTTACATTGAGGTGTAGTAACATAACGTAACATTATTGAGTGATTAACACGCTTTTATTTGTTAGGCGTGTAGTGCTATTTTGAAGCCCTATTTTAGGTGGTTTGCTGAGTAGCTGTCGAGTACACCTGGGATTGATTGCGGGTAGGTAGGCGTATGTTTTTTGTATGTTTAGACACGCTATGTATTCGTAATTTTGGCACGACGTCCCTTATTTTGACTACCAAACATTCTGGCGCCCTTAACCGATCTGATTACGTCTTTATCCCTTACTTTGACTTACGTACGATTTACTATTCTGGATGTGCAAAATTTATCAACATCTTACCCACTCCCATACGCTGACTGGTCGGTGCAAGAAGGCCAATTTTATCTGTAATCCCGTTCTACCACCCGTTTATACCGTTACAAAACAAAGTGACATTGCTTTCGTAATTTGTCTCTATAAGACCATAATCGAAAGTACATTACATTTAGTGTCGAATAGAAAATTCTAGAAATAGTTGGGATGCTAACATTAAATGTAAAAGAAAACAAAGTAAAATCTAAATTTAACCTGAGTTTTATTAACACTATCAAAAAATTATTTGTAATAACTGCTTGTGGTGCTATTTTGATATAAGGTTCAATTAATTTTGCAAATATTATATTGAAAGTCTTATAGCTTGGTTATAATAACGAATCCTTAACATATCGTAGCCAAAAGAGCCCTATCTTGAATGTAATTCTTTAATTTGACGAGTTTGATCATGACTAACTTAAAAATCGCACGAACTTTTCAATATTATGTAGGATAATTGTGCACTTCATTCACGTATTTCTGGTGAATTGTATCTATACAACCCTCATCTACAAGTATTAGCACAGAAACATTTTCACTGCATACGATGTTCGATAGGGCCATATTGAAAACAATTATAATTATATTAGGAGCTTGATGACTGTTTGGGTACAAAACAAATACTCCAGCCTAACTTAGTATATGGTATGGTAACCACAATGAAATAAGTGATTTGTAAAGTTAAAAAAATTCCAGGTCCGTATTTAAAAAAATTAAGTTGATGGTAAATGCGGGACTCCTAAACATCAGATGGATATACAGATGACACGATATTCTGTTTTTTTATTTATTTTTAAGTGGCTCCACCAAGAAATAAAAGCAAAAATCCGAGAAATCACTTGTTTTCATTTATCTCAAAAACAAAAGAAAGTATTTGAAATCTGATCGCGTCTAATCATTGTTCCCATAAATGCTCAACTTTGCCACAGTTTAACCGTTTCTCTATCTCTTACCGTTTTCGAGATTCCAATGATACGTCTCGAATTTGGGACACCCGGTACAATAAAACTCACAATCGACATAGATCGTTACACGGGACGGTAATATAGATTTTTCGGTTAAATTTACATAAGATTAAGATGTCAATTCTTGGATGATAACAGAAAACAAGCCAATGCCTACTCGATACATAACTAACATAATATTTGGAAAATCCTCTTTCAATTTATAAATTACGTTAAAATTTGAATCACTAAATTGAATGAGTCTAATTAGTATCAAAATATATAATATCCAATAAAAATATTGATTATACGCTGTACATTTGTGTCAATAATTACACTAATGTAATGTGTTCCCATTAACCTTTCCGATCGCTCTCCTGTATTCGTTATAAAGGTTCAGATTTATGAAAATAATTCCAGACCCCCAAGTAAGTAACAGTTCTGCAATAAATTTAGCAGAAAAGCGGGCAAGATAGTATTTAACGTTAAAACTGTCTGAGATCTGTATGTACTAATCATATTAACCAATAATATGAGTACCTTTTCCCTTTCTATCTGGCGCCTTGATTTATCTGTCCTAAATTTTTAACGATGCATTTATATAATCAATATATTAGATATATATCCAGTAAGGTGAGATTTTAGACGCATATTTATGTTGAAAACAATATCTTTGGCTTCGACAAATTCCTCTTTTATTTATTTATACACACACACACACACACACACACAATATATATATATATATATATATATATATATATATATATATATATATATATATATAACTTGATTTTATTTCTACACACCAAGGAAAAGGTACTGTAGAGCTATAAAGGCTTCTATTGCGTGGTCGCCTTTAGGGGAGTGTTATAAAAATCGCAAACTTCTTTAAATTAAGCAATTTGAACATGCTGTAATTCAAGTAATGACAAGAATTCAGAAATTGTGTTTCTGCATAGCTTTAGGGATCACCTTTGAGAATTAAAAAAAAACATATTGATCGCGCCTGAGTAATCTTTCTAAGAAAATGGATCGTTGCATCAAACCTCTAAGCTTTGCCTCCGAGACTACGGAGGAGAGTATACCACTACTAACGCATTCAACCGCATCCGACCGGGCGACCTTCTTCGAATTTATTCATTTCTGTGTCCACTTTCCTGTACTCCCTTTCCCTCGCCTTAAACGCAAGCTAATACGTAATAATAAGAAGATAATTCAACATTGATGAAAATACCCATTAAATTTTCACATTTGTAACAATTTTTCAGTTTTTTGATACAACGCAACAAATATTTATTTACGTTAAAAGCCTTAACTGTAAAATCACTTCAGCGTAAATTACTAACACTAAATTTGACAAGATCAAGGTAGCTCTCCGCAAACCTTTTTTGAGTTATCCTGTATATACAAAAATAAATACGTAATTAATTCTTCAGTTAAACTGAAATAACCCTTTTCACTATTACTTTGGTATAACTAAGAAATCTAATTCCATTTTTCATTACCAATCAAATTAGTTATGTTAAACTAAATTAGTAAGAACAGGTGTTCGTTGCATACATAGTATATAAATTAGTCTTCGAACTATACACACATCAAATGCGTTTACTATTGACTCCTCTCGTACGTTTTTTGATCTGTTGTTTCCTGGTACGTTGCAATATTTTATTTGTGACAATTATGAATCGAATAAATATTTCAGAAAATAATAGATCACGCGATTTTAATTATATTGTAAATTATTCAATACGATCTTAAGAAAAATATGGTCACATAATTTTGGTACGTAAAAATCGATACCTGGTTATGTACCTTGACATCCGCCACACTATTTTTTTTTTTCAATTTGTATTTCTATCTGAAGGAAGGTAATCACATTGGTTGGGAATCATTTTTATGTGAAATAACCAATGGAGGACTCAGATCAGAATAGTTATAGCAATCTTTTGAGTGGTTTTTAAATGTGCTATTTCAAATTTTTCTATGAGTTACAGTAGTAACGCAAAAGCTAGGCACTTTACTTATTTTTCAGTGATTGCAATGTAAGGTAATTCCTTACTTCCACTAATAATTGCCTTTTGAGGATAGAAGTTAAAATGGTTTGTAACTAATTTGACCAGATTTTACAATACCTTTCTAGTTTATTCACATTTAAGGAGCACCGACTAGTAATTTGTATACAACAACGTACGACCATCGCGTGGTCAACGCTTGTCTAATCGAAAGCTGCGACGTTATCGGCATGCTGGCCACAAGCCCACACCTACCTCAATTCTAAAACCCCTGAACAGATTCAGAATTAGTATCTGCAGTTAAGATTAATCATAAATTTTTTATGTTCTTAATTATTATCAAAAAAATTTTTTTTTTAAATTTTATCAATGATTTTTAACAGTGCTTTAATTTGTTTGGAAAGTAGCATCGTTAGTTGCTAGTGGTTATTATATTAAATAGAGAATATAATTTTGTACGTACACGTTTACACTGATTATGATTATAAAAACGGCATTGCGATATATTGATTACTTTTCGATGTGCTCGAGTTACAGTTTACCATTACACTTTATTATAGTGGTATTGATCAAAATTGAATTACTTGGTTGTTAGTCAATATGGACTGATATAATTTTTATTGTAAATCTTGTTTGGTTATAATTATTTTTTATCTTGTATACCAAACCATACCTATCAATCACAAGTTAACGTTTATATATTAAAAGCATATTAAATCCGATTGCACAATGACCATGTACCTTATTGTGGCCCTGATCCACATCTGTGTTCATCACGCGCCTAACGCATATATTCATTTCGTTGGTGCACGTTGAATGTGAATATAGTTTAATATAAATCCCATAAAAAAGGATTAGAAAATAACTTCAGTTACTGTTAACCTACATTAATACCCTACACCAAGTGCTATTAAATAGAATAGCTTCTTGGTAACTCTTTGACTTCCAGCTTTTCACTAAATAACCCAATAATTACTTAACTCATTACCGCCCAAACGAATAACAATGCGTAATTTTTTAACCTAATATTACATGTTTAAAAAAAGTGTATATCACCTTTTCCAATAAAATCAAAAAATTTACCGGAAATTACCATCATATAACAACGTTGGGCGGATGAGACTTCTTTAATTCCTTTACACATACGTTAATATTGTTTTAGAAATTGTCAATATTAGTAATATTAAACCATATATGCATTATACCGGGTGTCCAGGGCAACCTTGGAAATATGGAATTAACATGGGAAAATGGTTTTTATTTTTTCCTGATCTGCACTATATTTTATCGCGATGGCAACTCATTGAGTTAGAGGTAAAACTAAAAAAGGGATATGCCCGTGGTATTTTGAAATTCAATAATTTCAAAAGTTGTGCGCTTACGTCGGTCATTTTCCTGAGCGTTAGCCGACGCTCGTCAGCCTTTCCAATGCCCTCCGTGGCAGCAGAAGGCAGCTGTGCGTTTATGAACAAATCAAAGTTTTGGATGGTTATTGTAAAGGTTAATTTTGTGTTTGAGCATGTATTAAAATAAAGAATATTAGGCAAACGTAGTGCAAAGGGCGAACGGCCTTTCGTATTGCACAAGTGTTAAGTTTTGATGAATTGTGCAAAAATAGATTATGTTGTGAGGTCACTTGTCACATCCGCTCTAATTTGCAACCGATTTTGATTTACATTAAAATTAAAACTGAAAGCAAAGGTAGGTATTGGTATTTTACGTTTTTTACACGTGTGTACCTTTGAAGCACCGAATGAGATACCAAATTGAACACGAAATGTTGGTGGAGATTGTAGTTTCCCTGAAATGATCCCGTTTCATTGTTTTTGGCTATTTAGTCTTTTTAAAGACGTTTTTGTAAATTGCTTCCATTTTAATCCTTTAACAGGCATATTAAGAAACGCGACGTCATCATACCCGATGTCATTGTATCCATTAATTAATGGAACATTTTACGAAAACTTTTAGATTGGCAAAGCTTTATCCGGAATTATGTCTTATAAAATGTGTCAAAACCAGAATGCGCCCAGTGGAAACCTTTGATGTGAGCAAATTGGCGACCGTATTTTTAGCAATTTCATGTATTTCAGGGGCCGTACATTCAAGATTACCGTGATTATCTTCCATTTTCGTGACAGAATTTGCATAAAACAAAAGGCGACTAGATTAAATTTCCACTTTTAAGACATATATACAATACCGTTGTATCACCAGGTGTTGTCTCGCGTCTACTGCTGTTGTGTCTCTGACCCTTAATACAAAAATGATGTTTCTCATTTTCCATCCACTTGTTCTCTTTAAGTGTATACTTTCACCACTTTCACTACATTGACTTGGGCAACAGCAAAATCCCGACAATAAGGACCACCTGAAAGGCCATCGAAATTGACAAACAGGAACAGGATCTCGACATACGATACGAATCTCAAAGATTGCCAAATACATGAAAGTTAAACATCACCACACAAGGAAACTCGTACCCATGCTAGAACCACCTGTAACAACAGCGCCCACAGCAGGAAGGACAGCAAGCAACAACAGGAAAACGGAAAAGCGAAAAGTAGTTGATGTGAAAGAAGTGAAAGTATTAAAAGTAAGCAGGAGACCGTACAGAGGGGCATCAGTTCAATTCGAGTAACGCGTATCCAACGCAAGCAGTTGAAGGGATAGCGATGAGGATAGAAAATGGGACTTTCCCGAAAGGCGCCCCCTCCCCCCACAAACACGCACGCACGCACCCATGCACGTACGGATGCATAGACGTATGCACGTACGGATGCATAGACGTATGCACGCACGCATGCAGACGAACGGATGCAAGTACGCACTCACGCCGGATATCATAGTACATCTTGGCTGGAACGATACAGTGTATTGCTGCTGGCTGAATTGCAAGAAAGATAGCTTCATCATTGAGACTATTATTGAACGAACATTACTTGTGGAGAGATGCAACTGTAGCCCTCACATGGTTGAACAAAACTCCAAAAACGTTAAAAACCTTCATTGCAGACAAATTCAAGGTCAGGCCGATGGACCAACTTGACAACACGTTGGTACCAACAATTACTCCATTACTATAATATCTCGCGAATCGAACCTAAGAACCTTAATAAAGCTGAAATTGTGGTGGCACAGTCCTGACTTCTTATCACGTCATCCCTTGACATTGCTTGAACTTAAACAACCGACCACAGTTGCACTATTGAGAACGTAACCATACGATTTGGTCCAAAAGTATTCGTCATTTGTTGAATTAAAACGCGTTACAGCGTACTGTCTACAATAAATTCATAATTAAAATCCAAACAAGCGAATTGCAAATTTGGGCCACTTCAAGTTGGAGAAGTGTAAGATGCAACAAGAATCATAATTGGACTACGTTTCTGCTATCAAAGGAATGGCAAATCAAAAATGTAATCATTTATGAACACCTCAAAAAGATGCACTCTGGCCATTACGTGTATGTATCTCTTTTACGAAGGTGCTAAGAAATTTACTTAACTTTGGAGTACTGTGGTAAACAGTACATCGGTTGAAAACTACTATGCTATGTAAAGAAATGCACACGTTTGCTGCACAAATCAAGGTATGTACAAACTCCCTTCTTTTAGGTAGTACTTTTAATGATTCTAATGACTGTATCACCGTAACACAATCTCACTTTCTAATCGGAGATTCGCTACAAGCTCTGTATAAACGTAATACCTCTAAAGACACGTAAAACTTCTTTCACTTACCAAAAAAGTCAACAAATTTATCACGGCTCTTGGAGCCTTTGGCCGAAGGGCTACCTTTTCCAGTTTCAACAACGATCATTCCTGTCCAACAATAAGAACTAATCATAAGTCGTTCAGTCTGCATAAAAGAGGCAATCTCTAAACTGTTGCTTTGGAAACTTGGCAGAATCATTGAAGTGCACCCAGGAGCAGATTTCAACCATCGACACTGCCTCAGTTTGTAAATATCTTAACAAAGGCAATGTGTAGTGTCACGTGTAAGGGAAAAACAGTTGGTAGTACATCAGTAGTGCAGTTTAAGGTTCGTTTATTGAAAGTAGGTCCTTTCAAAAGCCATATTGGACGTTAATTAAACAGTTTTGACGTTGTGCTTAAATATTAAGTCACGTATTCGGTGACACATCTACAATTTTAGCATGATGTGATCCTGAAATCACGCAGTATTAGTTTCTTTTAAATGCGTTTAGATTTGTGCGTTCATGCATATAATTCGCGTTTTTAGTAATCGTAAACTACATGCAGTGTATTCACTCCATGAAACCTTGTATCAGTTGGACTTAATGATAGATTTGTACTTTTACGTTGTTTGTCAATCTTAAGGCACTCATGCAAGGCATTTACAAGCCTTCGTAATTTAAGTCTGTTGTAACTTGCTAATTTTACATTCGCTATCTGCAAGCAGATTAGTGAAAATCGCGTTTTGACAATGTAACCGTACTTTGTTAAAAATTCAGCCGTGCGCTACGTTCTGCTACCTGCGTCGCTTTCGCGATACCAGGCAGAGAGCCACCGTGCCAGCAGCGACACCCATACGCTCTTCGGAGTTGTTACGAGCTCGAACTTTTCCCTCTACCCGATGACGTCGTGCTGACGGATGAGCAGGTCCAGTTAGTGACCTCGCCCTCTTCGTGGAAGGCAACCCTAAGAAGAGCAAGAGTAAAAAGAAGAGAGAACTCAAGAAAATGGAAGAAGAGGTTGCTGCTACACCGCTTCCAGCAGCAGCAATGTCCGTTTCTGTAAAAGAAGAATCACCACCGTCCGACGGCTTCCGGCTCCAGAAGAAGAAGCCCAAGAAACCATCGAGTCACCACCCGACAACTCCCACAACGGTGATCAACGCGGATACCAGGAACCGCCCAGATGTAGAAGAGCTTCCCGCTGCCAGGGAGAGGGTTCCACCAGTAATTCTTCGTGAGAGGGAGAACTGGGTTGCCTTCTCCCGCGAATTAGACCACCGATGTATTGTCTTCACACGTGTGAGGGCAATCGCCGAGGGATACTGGATCCAGCCTGCCACTGCCAAGAACCGTGACTGACTAATGCGGTATATGGATAGGCATGGTACACCGTACCATACCTATCAGGCAAAGAAGGAACGTTCGTTCAAGGTGGTTCTACGGGGAATACCCGTAGAAATCTCCGAGGCTGACGTTACCTCTGAGCTAAAAGATCATGACAATGAAGTAACGAGGCAGACCGATCCCAATTGTTTAGTTACCAACCTCAGAGGTACTTACGAAGATCCAGCTAGTGGAGTACATGGCTCGCTTACGTTTCTCCATTGAAGACTTGAGGCGGAGACCAGGCATCGGGCAGTGTCACCGGTGCCAGGGATTCCGTCACGCACAGCGTTGCTGTAGAGCGGCGGCACCCTGTGTCAAGTGTGCAGGACCACCCTAGTGAGTGCACCAAACCCCGTACGGACCGGGTAATATGCGTATACTGTGGTGGTGATCATCCGGCCAACTTTAGTGGTTGTCCGAGGTACCCATGTCTCTCGCAGCGGAAGAAGACAGATGCTCCACCATCACGTCTCCCGCAGCGGAAGAAGACCTAAGATCCACCTCAACAACGACAGAAGAACCGGCGTTAGTTACGCCAAATCGAAGGCGAGCGGTAGCGAGATGGCTGAAGTAGCGGATTCGGTGACAGCCGCAGGCGTAACAAAGCCCGCATCATCCGCAACGGGTGGTAGTGGCCTTAGCTCTGGCACAAACTGGGACTGACCTGTGGTGAGTAATCCTCACACACGGTCAGGAGGTGTTTGCCCTTTTCGTGTAAATACTTCCGGAACCGCGATGAGTAGGGATGCCGGGATAAGTATAGCTAACAGTATCAATACATTAAATTTTATATACTAACCCAATAAACCGCTCGCTACTCAAAATTCACATCAAACCATCCCTTATACAAGACAATAAAATTCAATTAACGCCGCAATAATAATAATACTAATAATCTTTTATGGTCACTACAGGTAACACCCACAAGGAGCTATACCGACGTCCGGGATCCCTATCCATTTTGGTGCTCCGAGGGACCAGTCCACCTGCTTCTAAGGAAATACTACCCACCCACCCACGAGTCTCGCCCACAATGATCCTCATAGAACAAATGAAATACTACCAAATTGAGTAAAGTAAACCAAATTAAACATGCTTTGTTTCTTTTTTTTGCCTAGACATTAAGTATAACATGTTATAAACTTACAAAATATGAAATGTAATTACTTATATCACAAAAACTATATAATCAACCGGCCGAAGAGTCTACCTCGCCTGAGCGGTCGACTGAAATATTCCCATAATCAAAAATTGTATCATAATATAAATAAACTGTATTGAATTTGAATGAATCTGAATTTGCTAATTTTATCATTGCTGCTACATCCATTTTTCTTCCCTTGCCGTCTTGTCACGAAGCTTTTTAAGTTGTACACGGTTCTCGTCAATTCGGAAATGCGTTAGTGGTGTACAATTTCAATAAAATTGTAACGCTTACAAAAGCTAAGGGGTACGACAGTAAGTTTACAAAATATTTAAATCATTATTTACTTGGATATCCTTATCCAAGATTGTTACCGAAGCAATATGTTTTGTAAAAGCCAATACTTGACATCTATTACAAGGTGCTAGCTAACCACTCTTAAGGCACTCGGACTATGCCTTAATAGAATTATTCCAAAATTTCATCGAAGCTCGAACTATGATTCGAGGTCTCATTTAATGATAAAGAGGGTCGTCAGTAGAAATGTGTAGTCGGTCTAAATTACGGATTTATAGTACTAATTGAAGTATTTTTGTGATAATGATGTGACTCCTATAACAAAAATTGAGAATTACTATGAAGTAGTGAACGAGTATTTATAGACCATTTTATTTTTTGCAGTATTAAAATTATAACAAACTGAACGCTGCCGTACATAAAAAGTACTAAATGAAAACTTCAATTTATCGGTATTTCGAATTAACAGGGTTACAAGGAGAAAGCTCTTCTGTCAATAAAATAGAAACTAATCACCCGTTGGTTGGACATCGGATAAACTTCTGTTTAATTTTAGAGAGCAGTTTTTGTTGACATGGTTTAGTATTTCAAACAGAACGAATTGAAACTAATCATTAAAATTGTGTTTTTGCTTTAGTATTGATATGTCCTGTAGAGATGTGTAATTTTTTGCAATAAAAAATAACTCTATGCTCTTTTGATGTATCATTAATGCTGTAATCTGGAATTTTCAAGAGAAAGTTATTGAAAATTTCATTAAGTTACTCTTTGTTCTTTGTTATTAAGAAAACGACTAATCCGGTAAACTTTTGGTTAGTTAACATTTGTTTTCATATAAAATTTGTTCATACATGCATATAATGTGATTTCAAATGGAAAATGTAAAGGTTTTCCTTTTATAAAGTAGGTCTACAGCATTTGAATGAAAAGTAAGGGTTTGGACTTTTTAACTTATTTGTGTTTTGTAATTAAATAAGGAGTAAATACTGAAATTATAATATTTAATTTCATATATATATATATATATATATATATATATATATATATATATATATATATATATATATATATATATATATATATATATATATATGCGTCGGAGTACGATATATCCGTTATTAAAGGAGATATCAAAAAAAGTTATTTGCAAAAATTATAGGCAACTTCAAACTTCACATTATAAAATTATTTTCGTATTTACAGGGTGTTACATATTACCAGGGTGAACCAAACATACTTTTTTTTAAAGAGACACCGTATATATTATTTCAAATTTAGATTAAGCTCATCTGCCCCATACTTTCAATATAGGGTTTCGTTACGTTATACAGGGTATTTTAAAAGTTATGATCAATTGTACACGAAAATCATTCTCATTTCAACGTCCTGTATACCCTAGACAGAACAACCTACCAATAATTTTTTCCAGGCATACCTTTTTTGACATTGGTACAGTGTTATGAGAAAGTGCTATTTCTTTACTGTTGTACCAATTAAGTATAGAGCGAGCCAAAACTCGAACACATGATTTTTTCAAATGGATCACCCTGTATTTTATTTTAAAAAGTAAAAATACAGTTTATGTTCCTGCATTTGTATTAAGCACTCCCTATAGCTAAAATCTTTAATTTCTGAGATATTTTCAACTTAATAACAGAACGAGATTTTTTTTTTAATTTCTATTACAACAAGTTAGCCCTGAACAAATAAAAGTTTGACAAATTATTATAAAAAATTCAAAAAACATCGGTTATTAAGACGAAATTCTTATAAAGTTACCCTGTATTTTATACGCTTATCGTTTAGCTTACTTAATTACCTTTCAACTTCTATAAGGGTTTCCTATACCTAAACCTTCAAATTTTCAACTTATTTAATAAATTTTGGGTCCTAATTTTTTAAAAAATAACGAGAAACTTTAAAAAATCTATTGCGATTTTTATTTTAATCTACATAATGCAACAATCATGATAGAAAGAATGTACACAATGGAAACTAAAATTTTATTCATGTGGTGTTATAATTTGCTCAAAAAATTTTAGAAAATTACAATAAATGTTCGATATGATGTCCATCTTCTTGATTACAAACTGTTATTCGTTTTTCCAACGAACAACCGTTTCAAAAGCATTTCTGATTCTTCTTTTCATATCATCTGCAGTGGTGGGAGGTGTGCTGTAAACTAAATTTTTGAGATAGTTCAGGAGATCTAGGCAATTTTTCCACCTCTCCCAATCCACTTATCTGAAAACTTCCTATTTAAATATTCTCTAACAGCACGTGAGAAATGTGCAGGTGCTCCATCTAATTGTAATCACGTATTTTGTCTGATATTTAAAGGAATACTTTCTAAAAGTTCCCAAAAGTTCCTCTTTAAAAACCTAAGGAATTTTTGACCATTTAAATTGCCATCCAAAAGATACGGGCCAATAACATGATTGCCAGCGATTTCACCATACACATTAGTACTCCATCGATTTTGACGATCAATAGTATTAAACAAACGTTTATCTTCGGTGTCGTAATAATGGAAATAGTTCCGATTCACTAATCCATTATTGTGGAATGTTAGACTAAATAATACATTTTCAAAAAAATGTTCGGTGTCACTAACTTGATCAAGGACCCATAAGGTATAATCAATACGTTTGTGAAAGTCTCTGCTATATAACCTTTGATGTATTTATATATGAAAAGGATGGTATTTATGTTTCTTTAAGATCCTCCACACAATAGGCTGACTAATTCCTATTTATCTTACAATAACTCTTGCTCTAGGATTCTGGCGTTATGAGGAAGAGGTCCATCCTGGTGCCACCAATTGAACAATTAAATTAAATTAAATTAAGTGGTTCATCTTCCAAAGCATCTAGAACATCATTTTGAACCAACTCTAAGTATTTTTGATGGGTAAGACGACCATCGTAGATGAAAGGACCATTAATTTTATGCTGCCATATTCCTACCCAGACATTAAATTATTTCCTACCCTGAATTCAAACTTGTCGGTTTTGCCTTGGATTGTCTACTGACCAGTAGTGTTCATTGTGTCTATTAAACATCCCATTAGTGGAAAAACTGCATTCATCAGTCCAAAGAAAATTGTGTACAAAATTGTCGTCAATGGCCAGTTGATCATTGATTCAATTACAAAAATTTAACTTTCCCCTTGTCTCAGTTGTTGGATAACATGTAATTTATAGGGTTTATATTTTCTACATCTAAGTGTTCTCCAAATGGCCATCCTTGACACCCTAAGCTCCATAGAGAGTTGCCTTGTAAAATTGTAAAATAGTAAAAAAAAAGATTAAAAAAAAAACACGATAAAAGGCACTAAAAATTAAACAATAAGTTTATATCAGGCGTAAAATAAAGCGAGGGTGCTAAATTCTCTTATATCAATTTATTCTGGGGTACAACTGTAACCCCACTCGGTCTTATGAAGATTAACTCAAAACTTTTCAAAATGATGTTCACGGTACCTATGGTATATTTGCTTTTGCAACAAATTGTTTTCATGACAATAGATACAATTAGCATTGCTCTTATTATCTTAATAGTGTTATTGCATATTAAAAATTATTGAAATTATACTTACAGCATTCAAAATATTGTTTTGTGTAGCAACTGAAATTCAACCGCCATATTTCCTTTTTGGGACATTAAAACTTCCATATCCAAATAAGTTCCTATCTAGTTTGGATAACATATCTGTCGGTAGTGATGGTTGCAATTCTATGACATGCGTAATATATTTTATTATATTATCTCTCTGTTCTAGATTAGAAAATTTCATTTTGTATTGTTATACTTCTTTTAAATAGCGTAAATAAGTAAGTACGTACCAAACGTTGGGAATGTCAAATAATAGCATAAAAAACATTCCTATGACAGAAGCTGTCACAGCCACTGCGATCATATTAAAAAGATGCATATGTATCTTGTAATTTATTATTAATTAAAACTCTTATAATAAGTTCTAAATAATCTGCAAGTCTTAGTCACTCCAAACCTACTTCAGTATCATTATGTAAGATTTTGGTATCTTAATGACTTACAGGTGAATCGAATAAAATAAATAATGACAATTTAACTCATGTATAAAAATCGCATAAGTCGCAATGGAATTGTCTCTTTGACAGCGGCAAAAGTTACTTACAACTTTTACAGGGACAAATGTAATAGTGGTTTTTTCACTTATTTATTTTCTAATCAATTATCGCAGCATCCGTTCCCGTATACTGTAGATTCAAATGTGTTTAAATGCAAACTACACACATATTGAACTACATTGATGTTTCAAAATTTCTTGTTCGTTAAATTGTCCTGCCGAATTACACTCGAGGTTTGTGTTTATACCATGTTAATTTGTATTGTTTAAATTCAAATCTGTTTCCTTTAGCAGTTTGACTGGAACAACTGTCAACCTGTTAGGGCCTGTCCTATTTTTACTGTATATTAATGACATTGTCACAAATGTTAACATAGACCGATGTCAACTTACTTTGTTTGCAGACTATTGCACTGCCTTCAGATGCGCTGACAATGTGTACACTATGATAAGTAATTCTAACAGTATGAATGTTCAGATAAATAAATGGTGTGAAAATAACGGACTACTGTTAAACGTTCCTAAAACATCTCTAATGTGATTTAAAACTCAAAATATGTGTTTATTCGAAGACAAATCTCCTCTAATAAAATCTGAATCATCAATTCTGGAACCTAACTTTTTTGTGAAGTTCCTAGGAGTGCATCTCGAATTCAACTTGGGATGGACTTACCATGTTAATCTATTACGCAAGACACTTAATAGCACGTGCTATCTTTTACGAAGGTTACGGCTACAGGTATCCGAAAATGTTTTAAGAAACATTTAATTTGGCCTTTTTCAATCGCGAATGTTTTATGGACTGTTGTTTTGGTGTTGTCCTCTTCAAGCAAAAGATACTTTTATTATTCAAAAAAGGACAATACGGTTACCTACTAATAGTAGATATGATGAACATTGTAAACCACTGTTCTCAAAATTACATGTTCTTGCATTGCCTAGTTTCTACATATATTGTTGTTGTGTGTTTGTGAAGGATAACTACAATCTATTTTTTAAAAACAAAGATTTTCATGCATATAATACTCGTCATAAAAGTTGTTTACAAGACTACATCTCTATAATATGAGTCCAAGATGCGTGTGTATTAAGTTATGTAATGTACATTCATGTGATTTTAATAAAACTTGAAACAATTTTTACTTTCTAAGTGTTACTATGACGTAGATGAATATGTTTTCGACAAAAACTTGTTAGTCTGTGACCTTCCATGTATCTTATTAAAAGATAATAAATTATTATTATTATTATTAATATATATATATATATATATATATATATATATATATATATATATATATATATATATATATATATATATATATATATATATATATTTAGAGCAGTTTCCAACAATGGTACACATGACCATAAACAACATACCCATCTTCCACAGCCTGTCATGGCAGAAATAAAGTCTATTTTAAAGATTTGGTCTACCCATACCTTAGAAAATGCCCACCTGGTGGAACCCAAAATCCATCTGAAGTACTAAACATCGTCATTTGGTCGCGGATACTCAAATGTACAGTTGTGAAAACTTCGTTAGAATTAGGAACCTATGAGCCAGTAGCGTCTTTCAACAGTGGAAACACAGCTAAACGCAAAATTTTGAATTACTTAGGAACAATTGTGTTGATGTTTTGAGAGAAGCTGAGGAACTTGGGATTAAAAAGGTCCAAAAAGCTTTTGACGAAATTGAGAAGAAACGCCAAAGAAAAGGTTGAAAGACATGTATGAAGAAGAGGAGGATACAGACTCAACAATGTTTACCTCATCACTCATTTTTTGTCAATGCCTACCTTTAGCCGCATTCTCTGACAAAGTTGTTTTTAATAGTTTGGAACCTGTATTTTAGAAACTATACTACATATCAACATGATTTAAAAAACATTTTCTTTCTTATTAGTAGTTCTTTGATATAAACTTGATATAATATAATAATATAATATATATATATATATATATATATATATATATATATATTACTATTAAAACAACTTTGTCAGAAAATGCGGCTAAAGGTATACATTGACAAAAAATGAGTGTATGAGGTAAACATTGTTCGACCTGTCTGTATCCTCCTCTTCTTCTTCCAACCTTTACTTTGACAGATGTTGCGCCTGGCGACATTTCTTCTCAATTTCGTCAATAGCTTTTTGGACCTTTTTAATCCTAAGTTCCTCAGCTTTTCTCAAAACATCAACACAATTGTTCCTAGGCAATTCAAAATTTTGCGTTTGGCTGTGTTTCCACTGCAGTAAGATGCTACTGCTTCATAGGCTCCTAATTCTAACGAAGTTTTCACAACAGCTGTACATTTGAGTATCCGCAACCAAATGACGTTGTTTATTACTTCAAATGGATTTTGGGTTACACCAGGTGGGCATTTTTTAAGGTCTGGGTAGGCCAAATCTTTTAAAATAGAGTTTATTTCTGTCATGACAGCCTATGGAAGATGGGTATGTTGTTTATGGTCATGTGTGTCATTGCTAGAAACTGCCTTATGAAACTTATACGAATTGGCATCACCTTTTGGGCATATTGAGCGGGGTCTTCATTCGAGGAAGCCGAGTGAAAAATGTTGCCCAAACAGCTTGTTTCCTTTTTTCTAAAATTATTTCAGCATTCCTCCTTATTGCAAGGCCATACAAAATTTGTATCGCATTTATAGTGGCATTCGTAGGACGACCACGACCTCCAAGAGATTTTACATTCGAAAGTTCTTTTTTGTAAAGATTGGATTTCAACTTTCTAAGGCGAGTCCCCATACGCTTTTGGACGTGCCCAATACATTCAACTTTGTCTACAGGTATACTAGGGCCATATGGCTTAGCTTTAACAATGGCCAGATATTACGCACTATTCCCATCTCCTAGATAGTATAAGTACCGTACATTGTACTTGGTGGACCACTGTTGAAATATATCCACAACCCCACTAACCTATCCCCCGCTAACTCCTGAATAGTTGGCTATACAATCAGCATTATGTTAATTTTTAGTCTCTGTTTACACCTACAATATTTGGAAAACGTTCTTACATCTATGACCTGGTCTGTGTGGGCTGCTATTGCGGTTACAACACCGTTCAACAATGTAAAGCCTCTACGTTACCATGAGCCGTCACAAATTACCGTAAAATCTCTTTCGTCATCATTTTCACTGACACTTTTTTCAACTGCATCCTGCACACCTGTTTAGCAGCAGTGCAGAGTAAGTTGGTATAGTACTTGAAAGCGGGAGGTTTGCGTCGGCTCCTAAAAGCGTGGGCCTCCCGAACATTAATTTCTGAATGCTTTGTCGGTATAAGCGGTGAATTTTTGTCGATACTTGATATAAGAAATCATTACAGGATATTATAATACTTACACTTAGGCCTACCCTGGGTCCAGTCGAGACTAGAAGCGAACCCTGACACTTTTTGTAAACTGTGATTTTCCCAACTAAACTTCCTGAACTTTTTAAATTCATTTTTAATTTTTATAATTACTGTCATTATTACCCCTATACATGTCATATTCAGCCAATTTAGGTTGTACCTTTTTTGTGGGCGAGGTTTGATTAGAGGTCAGCCCACCAGCACCATCATTCGAGACACTAGGCATCGACCTATGCTGTTCTTGAATCTGAGAAATAGTTCTATCTTTTTATGTTTCAGGTTCACGACGAACAAGCTGCTTTTGATTTTTACTAGCACCACTAAATTCTCGTTTTCTCTTCTTCACTTGAAATATAGGCATTTCTAATGGTTACTTATACTTTACTGCTATAACATGCAAACTTTGCACTGACAATCACAATCACAAGCATTTCACATGACATAACTAATTTGGGTGTAAACAAAACACCAAAACAATATAGTAATACAGTGGTTACACCATTACCAACTTCATAAAATGAAATACTTCCACCGCTTTTGTAATAATAGTACTGCATCAATCAATTTGACTACTAATGGCTTTGAGGGTGGGCGGAATAATATTAAGTTGCATTGTTTTACAAAAATGCTTGTAAAACAAAAACTACTTAACTGAAATAAATAATTTGATCCTTAAATCAAAGCTGAATATACACAGAACAAAAAAATATGAAAAACAGGAAATCGACTCCCTTAATAGTGTAGCCGTTTTAGTCCTTTATAGAATATTTTTACATGAAAAAATTTGAAACATTCTCGTAACAAAATGCTACCAAAAAACTTGGTATGGATATGTAGATGACATATTTGTTGTGGAGAAAACGCAAAGCATATGCCTGCTGCGATAATTACATGAAGTAAAACCTTACAAGTAAATGTCAAATTTACTAATTAAATTTTTGCAAAGTTTATTTGTTGCTTTTATCTTAAAAATGACGTTTCAGGACAACATCTACTGTCAAAAGCTAATAAAAAAGGAAAAGGTCACGTGTTTCATTCCCTCCCAAGGTGAGGGTGGGCTACTTGAACTTCCAAGGTCCTTCAGCCACAATGATGGATTCACAACATATATACATTAAGTATGTAGTATTCATGGTGGGATTAAGGATAGATGTGTTCAGGATAGCATTAGAAGGAACTAAACTGGTGTTCTGAGGGGCATTAGGCTAAATATCCGCACATGGTGTGTCTATATGAAATGACCATGAAGCTATATGGGTATGAAGAAAACTGCCTGAAAAAGCCTCATACAGGTAGATGGTAACTGGAATCGAACCCATTACCTCATGAATACTAACCTGGTCATGTTACCACAGTCCCACTAGCTCGGTAACAGTGTCGATACAATTAAGAACGATCTACAAGGTATAATCCTTTATTAGTTTTACTCTTAACAACTACAACATGGAATGGTAATTAATTAATCTTTTCATAATTTATAATATCAAAAATTAATTTCTTTTGTAATAGCTTAATTTTTTTGTTTTTGTATCATTTATAGCAGAAACATTTATCTGGGTATTCCGATAGTTTCACAAATGTTGTGCTAAATGTAGAGGATGGTTCTAATTTTTTTTTAGTTATGGTCAACACATTGGACGATAATCGTACTAGGATGCCAATTTATCAAAACATAAGAACATACTTAAGAATTTATTTACCGTTTCGAATTTCGCATTCCAAAAATTCTAAAAAACGATTTAATCATAATTATTATAATTATTACTTATAAATAATGTGATTTAGTATAGATCAGATTATTAGTTACCTAGTCAATTCTATGTGGACGAATACATTTTTTTAGGATAATATTGCATTTGACTTGCTTTTCCTGTTGATGTTTAAAAATACATATTTCGTTAAAATTAGGTAACAAGTATTATTAGTTTCAGTGTTATTACTATAGATTTCATTCAATGACACAGCAGAAACATTCTGGGTATTACGATAGTTTCACAAATGCTGTGCTACGTGTACAGAATGATTCTAATTTTTTCTAGTTATTGCCAACAAAGGTTTCAAATTAAGCAATAAATCACCTTTAGATTATTTGATACGAATGAAAACAAGTATAAAAAATAAAGCAGTATCATTCTTTATTCAAATTGATGCCAGTTATCATAAATTGTATTGTTGTAACCTTTTTCTTAATGCAGTGGTTATCCGTGGCACCTTAATTACTCTTCCTAGGCCCCTGAATGTGTGGTACTTCGGTATTTGAATCAAACCAGACTTCTCGTAACCTTCTGGAGTACTATCGACACCCCTAAAGTTCTTGGTACAATAAGTGTGGTTATATCCGACAACAAAAGCTTAGCTATTTCGTAAGTTGTACTCGACACCATTTGGTTAATTAACATTCATTTCAATCCTACAATGTATACACGTGTTATCCATATACGGTTTTCTTCTATAAACTTAATTCGTTCGTTAGTAATTTCGAGCTTTGTAAATATAAAAATTTTACTTTGCTAGATAACAACAAATAGTTGCGTCGTCCGTCGCTACAAAATTTGAATGAAACTCGTTTCATCATTCTCATTTAGCAAGTGTCACTTTTGTTATCTATGAATCTTTCGATTTAATTGTCTCTGCTTTACACTCAATATTCGCATTAATCTTTTGATTCGACAATTACAACTTATCTACGTTTATCTAACACACTTATAATGTACATAATAGAAGTATTCCTATACCTGCAATATGTTGCACAGAACTTGTAATTATGGTTGATTAGTAGGGCTACTTCACCTTAAGATACTAACAGCGACAGAATCTTCTTATCCTTTGCTCCATATACCTTAGTTTTAGCTTATTTTGTTACATCACCACTTTTTATATTGTTCTTACTTTAACTACTTTTCTCCAAAATGGCGCAAAGTCTAACTAGCGTTCTTGGAATCCAATAAACCAAAAAATAAATTGGAGATCGTACTCCCGAGATAACTAAGAAGGTAAATAATTCTCCATGAAGGCAGTATTCTGCAAGGAAAGGGGTTAAACCATTAAATCAAAATTAGTTCTAGTTCTTTAAGCTTAAATTTTTAATGTGAGGAGGAGTGATGGTGGGAGCCAGTGAAACAGAATCGCCAAAATGGTGCAAAAATGATACAAGCATATCGAAATTGTAGTTCTTTCTTGGAAGTTGCATTCGAAAGTTCACGCAACGACAGGGATGCTTCAAGAAGGCAGCTCCCAGCTTGTGGAAATGAGATTGTCTCAGTGTACTTTATGGGAAGAAAATACGCGTGACGGATTGAATCGTAACGTATGGAGAGTGGAAAGGAGATTTCGTATACTTCTTGAAGTAGCTGGAGTAAATATATTGCATAAATTGTTTACAACCCCGTGTTTAATAAACCACGTCCGGAGGACCAGAGAAGAAGTTAGGTGAAGGTAAAAGATCGATGTCGAATTCATGTAACTAATAATTTCCTTTTTTCGATTGTTTCTTAGAAACGGATAAAAGGGCACACAAATCGAAATCCTCTAGGTTTCCTATACATTAACTAGAAAAGAGCAAGACTTCAAAATATATCTTATCGGCTGCACTTTGATTAAGCGTAGACGTGAAACGAACCACATTAGCCGCGTGTCACGTACATAATTTTACGTATGTTGTTTTGCTCTACATTTTTTGTTTGTGTTAATCCTTTTCTAAGTTTTTGTTAATACACATAAATTTTATAACCTAGTTTTTATACATGTTTATTTATCTGCTATTACATCAAAAATATCATCGCACATTTCTTAATTCTGTTTTAGAAATTTATATAAATAACTTCATAAATAGCATATAGCGTTACAGATAAGTGAGATCCTCGAGTTTGTTTTGACAGGAACTTCCGCAATAACGGTGATCAAGTTTTTCTTAATTAAATGTGAGCCTAAAGTGTTCCCATCGTTTACTTAATTAAACGTAACGAAATGACTTTAAGCTTGAAAAAAAAGAGTAAGAATGTTTTTCACCTTCCGTTTCGAGTTTCGAATATAAATTTTTTATTCTCAACCTGGTGAGCAGTATACTTTTCCTTGTGTAGACATCGTTCAAATATTAATTGCTTTAATACTTTTATTACGACTCCGCTTCTACTTCAAATATATTTCCGAACACCAGTTCTCTTACAGTAAAGATTTCCGTCAGATTACACCTGGCTATTACCACAGGTGCGGGAACTGAAAAGTTAGCTAAATTCACTTATAACACCGTCTGCATGTTGAACCTTCCCCACGTTCTAAATTCAAACTGCACGCAATAAACACCTACTAACAATAATCATTTAGTGTAAATTTGTTAAAATTTTCTTAAGCTCTTTCTAAAACCTTTGACCGATTTATTTCTTTTAAATAGACGTATTGTTGCACACCTAGTTTAGTTTATTATATGTTTGATATAAATTAACGTTAAACTGAACCTTGAGCTTAACGGTTTGCGTATGTTTTGCTTACAACTACTGCGTATTATAAGTATTTGGGTTGCCACTTAATTATTTACTACTATCTTCTGCTGCTTTTTCTGGTCATATAATGTTGTTAGCTTAACTCCTATTTAATTTTTTTATGTTTGCTTTTTGAATTAGTTTTCTATTTTTAAGTAATAGTTTTACTAGTGATAACAGAGCCACAACATGTTTTACTATTAGCAGTTCTTCAGGTTAAGTTACACTACGTTATTTAATTTATTGGTGTTTAGTTACTGTAAATTATTGTCGAAAGCTTTTGAAATTTATAATAAATTAAATTAAATTTTGTTGTGAATACTTTCTGCGTTGAGCTGGGTTAAAGTTTCCCTTAATCAAAGTAAGTCAGTAAGGTAAATGACCATAAATCAGACACTGTAGATAAAACAGAAACTTTTCTAGAATTTATTTAAGAATAAGAAATCCTCTAATTACACGCTATTGGCCAAGATTTCTTTATTAACCCTTTCGCTGCGAATGACGTCAATTGGCGTCAGATCTATTCCTTACTATGTGCGGTTGACGCCAATTGGCGTCAGGTGCATGCTGTGTTAAAATACAGTTTGGTTTCGATACGCACTACACTAAAAATGATTTTGTGGTATCCACACATTTATAGACGTTAGAAATAACTATGATTTCAATCGTTTGAATTTTCTTGTTTTGGTTCGGCCACAATGGCCTAAATTCAATTTTTGCCTTCATCATTTATCTAAAATTAATTTTTTTACGTATTTTAAACACTTTTCAATGGATAAGTGTCTCTTTCTGTTTTCTACATAAAATGTAGTTATAAACAGCGATATTTATGATATTATTACAAGGGGAACTAATTTTAACCCAAGGGTTGTTTTTTGTTTACATTACTCTAATCGTTAGTCTACATGCATTTGTAAATATTTCTCGAATAAAATTTAGTTCGTTTAAAACTTTTGAATTGTGTAAACCTGACCGTTCTTTTGTTTTTATCAATAAAAATATCTGTTGCAACTGGTGCTATATCGTTACGCGCGCGAGTGATTACAATGGGTGATTTAGATGTGAATCAACCCGGCCCTTCAGGAGTAAAAAGACAAAAAATACAAACGAGGAACCCACAAAAATTAACGCCAGACGAAATATTGCAATTTTTATATGAATCAGATACCGATATTGACGATGACTTGGATAAAGATTTTGTAGTCGATCCTAACGAAACATCTTCGGAAAGTGAACTATAATTGGAAACATATGATGGTAAGTACAGTTCATTTATTTTATTATTATTTCTTCTAAGTAGTTCCAGCAGATTTAATAAACCAGGAAGCTGATAACAACGAATGGAAGTGGGAAATGACAAACGATAGTATGAAAAATTTTAATTTTAATAAAATAAATGAAATGCTCGTTGATCTGCCGAATGCTGCTCCACTCGATTATTTTCGATCGCTTGTTGATATTGATTTCATAAACAATATAATAAAAGAAGCAAACGAATATGCGTTAGATCTCTTTCTCATTAAAGGTGTTACTGAGAGGGCTAGAATATCAGAATGGAAAAATTTGGAATTTGCAGAATTCTTAATATTTTTAGGACTGTTGTTTCATATGGGCACAATTAAATTGAATAGGCTACAAGATTATTGGAGAACTCGTCGTCTATTTAATCTAAAATGTTTTTCAGATTATATGAGTCGAGACAGATTCCTAATTATATTAAGATGCCTTCATTTTATCAGAAATCCTAAACCAGACGAACCTAAGCCTATAGATCGTCTTTATAAAATTAGACCCGTCTTAGATTACTTCAAAAGTAAAATGAGTGAAGTTTATTATCCACAGAGAAACCTTTCTTTTGACGAATCTATGATTTTGTGGAAAGGGCTTCTTCTCTTTAAGCAGTATATTAGTAACAAACATCATAAATACGGTCTAAAATTATACATGGTGACAGAACCAAATGGGCTGATATTGAACTTCACTTGTTATACCGGTCAAACAGATCAATTGGGCGGTAAGGGGCACGCTCAGAAAGTAGTCATGCATCTATTAGAAGGATTTTTAAATAATGGTCACAGCATTTACATGGATAACTTCTATAACAGCTGTGATCTAGTAAAAATCCTCCTAAGCAAGACAACATACTGCACAGGTACTTTGCGCGCAAACAGAATGGGTAATCCTAAAGATATTTTGGTTCCAAAACACCAAAATTTGGGGAAACACGCGCGAGATACTGTGATGGAGTAATGGTGGGCATCTGGAAGGACAAAAGGGATACCAATTATATTTCTACAGAATTTCCAAACACAATGGCTGAAGTAAAAAATAAAAGAGGTGTTGTGAAAGAGAAACCATTGCCAATTATAAAATACAAGGAAAATATGGGTGGTATCTACAGGCAAGACCAATTCAGAAAATCCTTATTTTGGTACAAAAAATTGGGTATACATGTTCTCCAACTTCTTATGTTTAATTCATGTATATCTTAGATTACTTCAAAAGTAAAATGAGTGACGTTTATTATCCACAGAGAAACCTTTCCCTTGACGAATCTATGATTTTGTGGAAAGGGCGACTTCTTTAAGCAGTATATTAGTAACAAACGTCATAAATACGGTCTAAAATTATACATGTAGTCATGCATCTATCAGAAGGGTTTTAAATAATGGTCACAGCATTTATATGGACAACTTCTATAACAGCTGTGATCTAGTAAAAATCCTCCTAAGCAAGACAACATACTGCACAGGTACTTTTCGCGCAAACAGAATGGGTAATCCTAAAGATATTTTGGTTCCAAAACTAAAATTTGGGGAAACACGCGCGAGATACTGTGATGGAGTAATGGTGGGCATCTGGAAGGACAAAAGGGATACCAATTATATTTCTACAGAATTTCCAAACACAATGGCTGAAGTAAACAATAAAAGAGGTGTTGTGAAAGAGAAACCATTGCCAATTATAAAATACAAGGAAAATATGGGTGGTATCTACAGGCAAGACCAATTGAGAAAATCCTTATTTTGGTACAAAAAATTGGGTATACATTTTCTCCAACTTCTTATGTTTAATTGATGTATATCTTAGATTACTTCAAAAGTAAAATGAGTGACGTTTATTATCCACAGAGAAACCTTTCCCTTGACGAATCTATGATTTTGTGGAAAGGGCGACTTCTTTTTAAGCAGTATATTAGTAACAAACGTCATAAATACGGTCTAAAATTATACATGTAGTCATGCATCTATCAGAAGGGTTTTTAAATAATGGTCACAGCATTTATATGGACAACTTCTATAACAGCTGTGATCTAGTAAAAATCCTCCTAAGCAAGACAACATACTGCACAGGTACTTTGCGCGCAAACAGAATGGGTAATCCTAAAGATATTTTGGTTCCAAAACTAAAATTTGGGGAAACACGCGCGAGATACTGTGATGGAGTAATGGTGGGCATCTGGAAGGACAAAAGGGATACCAATTATATTTCTACAGAATTTCCAAACACAATGGCTGAAGTAAAAAATAAAAGAGGTGTTGTGAAAGAGAAACCATTGCCAATTATAAAATACAAAGAAAATATGGGTGGTATCTACAGGCAAGACCAATTGAGAAAATCCTTATTTTGGTACAAAAAATTGGGTATACATGTTCTCCAACTTCTTATGTTTAATTCATATATGCTGTTTTGTAAATACTCGGGAAGGAAGCCTACATTCCATGACTTTCGGTTTTCGGTGATAGAAAAGCTATTGCCCAAAACGGCAACAAAACAGAGTGCTGCAGCAAACCCGAATCATGTACCTTCTAGGAATTCAGTGGATGGGGACGACACTAAAAAAAAGAGAACTCCCAGAAGAAGATGCAGTGTGTTTCCAGCAAAAAATTAGGAAGGATACACTATTTGAGTGCAAAGGGTGTCAAGAAAAGCCAGCACTGTGTGTCGAGCCTTGCTTTGCTTTGTACCACAAAAAAAAAATTTGTTTATAATTTTTTGACAGAAATTTCAGCTAATGTTTTGTTCGTTTTTTATATACCAGTATTTTATAGTTACTTATTCAACATTAAAGTTTTTTGTTTTACCTATTATGTTTTTTCAATTGAATGAATAAAAAATCGTTAGAAATGCAATGACGCCAATTGGCGCCATCCGCATATATAGGTTTCGTATATAAAATATGCGGATGACGTCAATTGGCGTCATGGCCTTGAAACGCTTTAAAATTTTGTTAATTCAATTTTGATCAAATTAAAATTAAAATTGTGAAATATAATTCAGTATACTAAAAGATTGCTACAAAAATTTTTTCTGCATATTGTGATGATTCCACAGATTAGATACGTAGCGAAAGGGTTAAGATTAATATTTTATGCTAAAATAGGTTTCTGCTTTACTGACATAAATAAAATAACCATAACCTTATTCTGAACAGCAGTCACATGCGTTGCCAGTGTTGGCGAAATCGGTACGTTTCGTTCTAAGGTAAGTGGATTTTGGCTGATTTTCTTTGCATTGTTATAAAGGCTTAATATTAGGGAAAGTAGTGGCTATTGAAATATGATATTATATATAGTTAAGACTTCCTAATTTTTAGTGAAATGCTTCAATTTTATGCTATATAGTAAAAATATTTAATTGTCGGATTTGTGTACATACAAATTATGTAATACCCCAAATCCGACAGTAAGTGTCGAAATTAGGTACATCTTTCAAAATAATAAATATTGTTTTATCTCTCTCTTATGCGTTAGTTTTACGTTAATTATCTCTAGCAATTAATACTAAATATCAGATATGGAATAATGTGCCAATATTCCGACATAGCTGTTTGATTTAGGTGCATGTAATGTCTGAATTAAGTTAAAAAATGAACTGCATTGCTGAATATATTTTTCTTATCAAAAATAATTATCACTTATACTTAGCTAGTACCTAAGTAACATATCTTTATGACCTATTGGACAAATGTTCCTTTGTGTACCTAGAATATTTTTTTACTTTACAGAATGTCTACAAAAAAATATTGCCAGTACAGTAAATCCGATTTACAATTAGCATTAAATAAACTGAAACAAGGAAAACCAATTTCCACTACAGCCAAAAATATAATATACCAAGGGCAACATTGATTGGTAAGATCGATCCAGAAGACTGTAAAAGCGGTGCTTCCACAGTTTTGACTTAGAAGAGCAAAATCTTCTAACTCAATGGATCATAAGTATGGGACGCGCAGGTTTCCCAGTAACGAAAATTCAACTTTTGGACAGCATAGAAATTCTTATTAAGCAGCTAAAACGAAACAAAAATTTTACAGATGGAAGGCCAGGTTGCCACTGGTTGAAAGGATTTTTAAAGCGACGTCCCCAAATTAGCAAACGAATTTCTCAAAATTTGTCAGCTTCGCATTCGTCTGTAACAGCTGAAAAAATTATAAACGCTGGTTCAAAGAAATATAAGACTACTTCGTTAGTTCCGGCATCATTATACATGTCCCAAAAAGAATATTTCATACGGACGAATCGGCATTTCTTTAGCCCCAAAAAGGCTCCAAAGTGTTTGTTAAGAAGGGTAGCAAAGTTATGCATGATAGGTCTGGGGATGACAAGGAGTGCTTGACAGTGTTGATCACAGGAAATTCTGTTGGCATGTTAGCTTCTACTATGGTTATGTGTCCCTATAAAAGAATCCCTAAACACATAATTTCTAAGTTTCCAACAGGCTGGGGCATTGGAAAATCACCAAGCGGATGGATGACCTCGGACTCGTTTTTTGAGTACATAACCAACATCTTTTATCCTTGATTAGTATCACAAAGCACAGAATTTGCAGTAGTTTTATATCTTGATAGACATAAATCACGTGTAACAAAACCGCTAACAGACTTTGCCGAGAAAAACAAATCATTTTAATTAGTCTGTTACCGAGCTCTACCCATATGTTATATCCCCCGGACGTTCGATTACTTAAGTCATTAAAATTGTGTTGGCAAAAAGAAGTTAAAAAATTTAAAACAGAAAATAAATATAAAGTCTTAACAAGAGAGAATTTTGCGTCTGTTTTAGAAAAAGGTATCAATTTAGTGACTAATATAAACAGAATATTTTCAAAAGCGTTTAAAAGCTGCGGACTTTATCCCTTTGATCGCATTGACATTAGCAAGCTTATTCAAACAGATCTGACAAACACTCCTTCACCACATATTGAAAATCCTGAAATAGTCAGGTATCTACACTATTTTGAATCATATATAGATGCTGCCACTGTAAAAACGTTTTACGATTGCTCTGAAACTGAATGGACAGGAGATTTGGAAAACAAAATGTTGTATAACACTTGGCTAAACATTTTTAAGGACTCGGGAAAGCAACTAGAAGAAATTAGTATTAATTAATTTTATTAAATACATAAATAAAGTTTACCTCGAGTAGGATTTGAACCTACGACCTGTACTTTGCCAGAGTACCGTGCTAACCAACTACGCTATCGAGATTCAATCCCCAATCGATGTAAACCTTGTCTTTATGTATGTAGAACTGATGTAAATTCTAAATGTAATGAGGTTACAATCAAATTACTTATATTAATGGAATGTGAGCCTGCAATATCGAAAGGATTCACACACACCAAAGCAACTTGACTAATATTAATTTATTATAAGTTTCGTTATGAACGAATAAGTTCAAAGGTAAATATGTAATTAAAAAGAAGGTTATAATAGAAATACCAACCTAGACGAAATTAACAATAGAAACTGAAAATGACATATCTTTAGACACGGATGTTGTTCTGAAAAATCTAGTCAACCAATGTAATTGAGAGCACCTTAACACATGTGATAAATCTGTGATATCTACTATTAGTGTCAAAGCTCAAATGGCTGATAATATAGTACAAATTACGAATACGACTACAGATACTGATAACCAAAGTTGTACCACTGATACTTATTCTTTCTTGTTCAGTGAACAAGTAACCTTTGAGACTGAACATAGTTTACAAAGTATTAGTTTATTTGATATGAAAAATTAGAACTCAACCTTTGAAAAACTTAAGGATGATAAAATAGTAATGGTCAATAATATGAGCAATTTTGATAAAATATTAGAAAATGAAATAAAAATTTGTAGCAACCTCCTTACAAATAGACCTCAAGAACCAATATTACATACACCTCCACTGAATGAATGTAATTTAGAAATAGTCAAAGAGAGTAACACCAAAAAACTCCGGAAGACATTAAAGTTACCACACTCACGCTCGAAGAACGTAACATTCAAAAACATCAAACAAAATCTTACTCGAACAAAATCATATTAAAACAGCAAACGAAATAGTATTTCTTCCAAAAGATTCCGAGCTTACACCTAAAAAACTAATATTACAGACTCCTGTACAAAAACCCAGTGAAAATAATATAGAAACAGACCATCCCGCATTTTTAAGTATTAACGACACCGATTTAACCGGGAATAATATCATGCTCGAAACAAATTCAACGAGTTTAGAGAACACTATTCAGGATCAGCAGGCCAAGGAATCCCAATATTCTAAAATTTTACCAGGTGTATTAATTCTATCTCCTTTTAAAAATGCACTGTTTTGGTTAGAACCTACAGACACTAAAAAAAAGTTAGTCAAACGACAAATAAAAGTTCTATCTGTTGGAACATCAGACGCTTGGAAGGAATACTACCAAAAAGAAGAAGAAAAAAAAAACACATTTCCGAAAAAAAGGAAAAACGCATACGAAAAAGGGCAGAATCGAAAAAAAAATAAAAGAACAGAACACAAAAAAGGTAAAAGGATTTTCTTTTAAAACAAATAAAACTCTAACGAAAAAGCAGAAATTGTTCAACAAGAACATATACTAGAAGCCGATAAAACTTCTAAAAATAAGAAAGACAATTTATGTATTGACAACAAAAGAGAAAGTGTCGATTGTAATATTGGATATTACATCATAGTTAATTTCGAAAACGTATTTCATCCAGGAATGATAACAAAAATTAAGGATGACAAATTATTTGCTAATGCTATGGCAAAAGCTGTGATTGATAAATGGAAATGGCCCAAGCAAAAAGATGAAATAGAATATGAATATTGGGAGGTAGCGGCAAAGATTAATCCTCAGGAGGTAAACAAAAGGGGGTATTACGTAATTCCAGAAATTCAAAAATACATAGACTTGACTGAATAAAATTTGTAACAATAAAAAAAATAGTTTTGTATTACCCTCATTGTACACTTTTTTGTTTGTATGTATTTAAGGCGATTTAAAGAAATAAAAAGCATTATTGAAAAACTATGACGAATTTATGTTCACGTGCTGACTGAAATAGAGACTATGTCGGATTTCTGTTCTTGCGTATGACATTATAATGAAGTGGTTGAAGTGGTCTAAAAAATTTAATAAATTAATGGGTGTTAAATAACTGAGTATATATGTTCTCGTAACAAATCGTTAACTACCTCAAGATACAACCCCTTCACCAAAAATAATGCCTTTGTCCCAGTCGGTAGTTTAAATAGGCCGGTTCAATCTTTTGGTTTGCTTAACTACCAGAATTTATGCTGTGTATTTCCACTTAACATCAATAGAAAAAAAAACTGCAATGTAACACTAATAAAAAAGATTTCGGACGCCAAGTTATTTTTTAATTATGTTCGGAATAACTAAACAGAGGTTTACAATAACAATTTTATCAAAATGTAAGAAAATAAAAAATGTACAGACTATGTTTATTAACAGTTAAATTTAGGGTTATATAAAATATATCTTAAAATTAGCCTTATACTAAGAAATCATTAACTTATAAATCTGTAAAAAATATAATACATCTTCTTGAGAACCCCTGGTATTGAAAAAAATAAATGCGGAAATGCAAACCAAGGTGATGTATCCTTGTCTCAATTTTGCGCAATATATCGCAATGACAATGCTTTACGTTATAAACCTCACCAACATGAAATTTTATTTCTTATAAATTTATCCTCAAGAAATTTGGGTAGTCCAATATTTATTGCATTGTCTCGAAAGTTCAAAATAAATAAATAATGGGATCTACATTTGTATCTGCATTAAAAGCAAAACGCAATCATAAAATGAAAGCGTACGTAACAGTAGAATTAATTGTGCAATTAAAAGCGGTAAAATGTAAGTGTCAAAGTAAAAAAAAAGAAAGTGCCTGCAAAAGCAAATGTTTCAGATTTTAATATTATGAGTTCAATACCTCTTACCATTAAATCAATGGCACTTTTCACAAAATTTAGGTGGAAACCCAAAAATGGCTTCCTGCATCTAACAGCCTACCACAAGAAATGAAAAAATGGACGCTTAGGAAGTCAGATGATGACGCCTTGCGCGAAAATATAAGCAGAAATAATTTAAAGAGGTGGGAGTATAAACTTTTAAGAAGATGTGCACTTAAGTTACACAAAATGCAAATTAAGTTGCCTACCACATTCCTATAGTTCCTTAATAATTAAAACTTTTTCTTATATTTACAACTAAATGAACGAAGAACATAAATTACGATATATTTTAATACAACTCAAAATGGGTTGTTACAAGATTTATGTACAAAGACTAATACGCTATGTCAGAATTGGGTACGACTACAGAGTTTTTTTTTATAAATGTGTTTTTAATATTCTTTAGTGATCTAAAATAAAATTTGTTAGCAATATTCAACTTAAAAAGGATTATCTAAAATATAAAATAAAAATTATAATTTTGGGCAAATAATTCAAACTTTAACCACTAGTACAGGGTGGCCAACTAAGAATGCGAGGTACTGTATCTGAGAAACCTCCATCGTAGAGGCTTGCGCAAAAAAAAGTTATTACTAATGCGGCCAATACAAAAACCTGTAAAATATTTTCAAGTTTCTGAAATGGCCGCTAGGGGGCGTAACTGCAATCTTGAGTCTAAGAAAGTGATGTTTCTGTGAATTTGCTATATTAATCTAATAAAGAAATAACTGATATTTGAAGTCGAGGATAACCTGAACTTGTTTTGTTTGGCACTTTTTGACGTATCTATAAAAATAAAGTGGCGGGGGGTTTTCAAAGGTTTCCTTAAATAATCCCCCGTATCTTCGAAACGGCTATACCGATTTTAACCAACTTGGACGCTTTGAAATCAGCTATTCTTGGGCTACAAATGTCATAATATTTGAAGTTTTGCTAGTTTCGCATGTCGTCGTTAGAGGGCTTTGTTCGACATTCCGACGGAAACGGTTAATTGTCGCAAAAAAATTAAATCCATTGGTATGACTCTTTTGCATGAACAAGTAGCTAAATGATGCCTAAACAAGCTCGCGAACACCGCATCTCGATATCTTGTTCCTAACCTAACATATCCGCAAAAGAAAACGTTATACGAAAATCCCTTAAATTTTTATTTTTCTTAACTATATTTTTCTGGAATTGTTTCTATTATGTAAGTTGTGGCCCTGAAAAGGACCGATTTAAAGGAGGAAGGTTTTTAATGCCCCGTAAATGCTCGAAATGCTGACCATCACTCTATGCATTGCTGAGGCCTCTTATGGGTAGACAAAACTGCAGCTTCAATTTCGGCTCTGAATAGGTTACCTAGAAATTGCGATTTTAAATGTTTGTAAATTTATACACCAGAATAAAATCACCCTTTTTGAAATTACTACAGGCAAGTAAGCAATGCTAAAAGTTATACGAAAGGCCTATTTCTTGTTTGTTTAAATGCATATTCACTATGGATATATACGAAAAATACAATTAATAGAAGCAGGCAATGGAAACAGATACCTAAACAAAACATACATAATCCTCAAATTGTCAATAGTTGTCAATACTTTCGCGTTACTTTGAGCAATTTTTGTGCTTTCAAAGTGCGTTTTACGAATAATGAAGCTGTTGATATGCTTGCGGTTTATTTTGAATGTCTTCAGAATGCCGCAGTAGCTAAAAGAGTTTACGCGGCTCGATATCCAAATCGGCGTCCTTGCGATGTAAGAGTTTTTCCCCGATTAGTGGCGAGCTTACGAGCCAATGGTAGTTTTCGGCCTATATTTCAACGGCAAAGAATTGGAAGAACACAAAAAAATATTAACCGTGTACTAGGCTATATTGAAGGAAATCCTCATGTTAGCACAAGAGCATTATCCACTGAGTTGGGCATATCACGGACAACGATTCAAAATATTTTGAAGGACCATAGGTAAGTTCTAATGGCCACCAAAATATATAGGTATTCGTTTAAACTTTTTTTATTTACTTTAAGAATGCACCCATATCATGTGGTTTTGCATCAGGCCTTGAAAGAGGAAGATTTTGATCGAAGGTTAGACTATTCCTATTGGATGTTAGGCATGATACGCGAAAATAGAGAATTTTTATTTCAAATTCTTTGGACCGATGAAGCCACCTTCAGTAGTGACGGGAGGAATCTGCACAATATGCATTATTGGTCTGGAGAAAATCCCCATTGGTTGCGTGAAGTTCAGCGCCAAGGACGTTGGAGTTTAAATGTATGGTGTGGCATACTGGGAGGCAGAATTATTGGGCCATATTTTTTCGAGAAACCCCTAAATGGCAATGTATTTCTTGACTTTTTGGCCAATCAAATACCGTTGTTGTTGGAAGATGTGCCTCTGGAAACAAGGCAAAAATTGTTTTTGCAGTTGGATGGTTGCCCAGCACATTTTGCTATTAATGTGCAAGAGCACATTGATGCAGTATTTCAACAGCGGTGGATTGGAAGTGGAAGAGGAAGTCTGTTTCCATGGCCTCCGCGATCGCCAGACTTAACTTGCCTCGGTGTTTATTTATGAGGGCGCTTAAAGGACATCGTGTTTCGGACTCAACGTACTACTAGAGAAGATATGAAAAACCGGATTCGTAACGCAATACGTAACATACTGAGAGCCGAAATTGAAGCTGCAGTTTTGTCTAGTTATGAGAGGCTTCAGCAATGCATAGAGCGTGATGGTCAGCATTTCGAGCATTTCCTTCCTCCTTTAAATCGGTAACTTTTAGGGCCACAAATTACATAATAGAAACAATTCCAGAAAAATATAGTTAAAAAAAAAATTTAAGGGATTTTCGTATAAAGTTTTCTTAGGCCGATATTTTAAGTTAGGAACAAGATATCGAGATGCGGTTTTCGCGAGCTCGTTTAGGTATCATTTAGCTACTTGTTCATGAAAAATAGGTCATACCAATGCATTTAATTTTTTTACGAAAATTAACCGTTTCTGTCGGAATGTCGATCAAAGCCCTCTAGACACGACATGTGAAACTAACAAAACCTCAATTATCTTAACATTATCCCAAAAAAGCTCTTTTCAACGCGCCCAAGTCTGTCAAAATCGGATTAGCCGTTTCGAAGATACGGGGGGTGATTTAAGGAAACTTTTGAATACCACTTTATTTTTATAGATACGCCAAAAAGTGCCAAACAAAAAGTTCAGATTATCCCAGACTTCAAATTCCAGTTATTTTTTTTATTAGGTTAATATAGCAGAATTCATAGAAACCACTTTTTTAGATTCAAAATTGCAGTTACGCACCCTAGCGGCCATTTCAGAAACTATAAAATATTTTACAGGTTTTTGTATTGGCCGTTTTAGTAATAACTTTTTTTTTGCGCAAGCCTCTACGATGGAGGTTTCCCAGATACAGTACCTCGCATTTGTAGTTGGCCACCCTGTACAATGCCGATAACCTGCTAAAACCGTCTGAATTCGGGTCATTTACCTTATTTCATCAAAGGTTGCTAGAAATGTTTTTATAATTAAACGTGTAATTGCTGCTTTCATAAATATCACAAGTATGCATTTAAGTGCACTTGCAAATATCCACGTGTGCTACGATATTCGGTATAATAAAATGTTCTTGATTGAAAAAAGCTGCATAATTTTACAAGATGCCAATTTTTAATGTTAAGTGCCGCGAGCTTTACTTTAAGGTACTTGAGATTATCATGTCTGGCTGTCCATTGCGTGGATGAATGAACAAATAGATCTTCAAGATGCCTTAACCGATTGTGTGGAATATGCTACCTTATACATTCTAGTCTATTCTTGTTGAATATAGTCACAAACCAGTGCTCAGTTGAAAAGTTCTAGTACAAAATTGGGCGCTAGTAAAATGTGAAGCATTCTTAATAAATTTGGGTTTACCCACTCAGTTCTAATTACTTATAAACTTATCACGATGTAGTAGTTTATTTGTATGTTCAAACTTTCCTTTTAGGACGTTGGTCATTATTTGGGACCAAAAATGCCCAAAAACTTTATTTATTAACCAATTTCGTTATAAGTACAGCCAACGCATTACTTATACGTTCTATTGTTTTATAGTGCTGGTCTTCATTAGTATCTGTTATATCCACAGTAATCCTTAATAATAATTTTGTTGGTAGAATGATACATAGACATTTTTTTATGCAATAAAGTTTTTATAGCTCTCCTTGATACCTTTTACCAACGATATATTGGAAGGACTGGAACGGCTATCTGATCTTACTCGTAGTTTGCAAATTTTATATTACGGTATAACAGCTGCTTGCGCTACCAGGGAGACCAACTTGATCGGTCTTGATTCACATTGTTAAAAAAAATATGGCCATCCTCAAGAAAAATGACGTATCCAACTAAGTTGTTTATCCGATGTTGCATTACATACTGGCAGGTCTAATACCATTTTCCTTCAATATTACCATAGTCATTTTTATGCAGCATCCAAAAATTATGTATCTGGTCTGGACCAACATACGACCCTCCAACCTAAAAAGAGAAAATAAAAAGAAATGAAATAATTTTAATAATAATTTTTTAGAATAATTATGCGTCCCATTTCTTAAATACATTCATAATAAAATAGGCAAAATTGTAAAAATAAAAAATAATCAGTCAGATGGATGTTTAAAACCTAATGTCAGTTAGACGCTAATAGACATATAGATACAACCTTAAAAAAAAAACCAAAGCTTCTATAAAATACCGACAATATAACTTAATCATTTTCAATCCTATTAATTAATTTGTAAACTTAGTTCGTCTTACACTAACAAATTTTATGTAACATTAAATTTTGTTTAAAATATATGTCTACACATTAATCGTTATTCAGATCTTGAAAAATTCGAGCTAACATTTAAATTCTACCTTAGGAATTTTTTTGCCGCTAAATTACATGCCGTATTAACATATTGCACAGAACATAGTTAATTTATACGTTTAAGGGCTCTAGGTAGATATTTTTATATCTTTGAAAAATAATTGAAAAAATCCAAAACTGCGCCTAATAAAACCCCACTTTTCGCCGCTGAATTTCTCCCAAAATGTAATCAGCCCCAGAAGAATTGAAAGCAGGCTTAAATACGAAATTTAAAGTACGTTAGTGTTATCGTTCTGGAGTTAACGGGGATACTAACATACATCCACACACACGCACGCACGCATGCAAGCACGCAAGCACACACACAGACATCATGGCCGATCTCGGCGAAATTTGATTATACGTGTACCATTTCATCACCTCCATAATCTTTCTCTATCTTTATCCTTTTCATGATTTTATTGCAGCTTTTGATGAGTTAATTATGAGTATGTAATTTGAGATTTTCCTGCAATATGAATGTTTAAGTAATTTTGCACTTTGTGATATTGTGATATATTTATTGATTTATAATAATAGTAAAGTTTGGATATAACGTAGTTTACATTTTGCGTATGGTTAAGCTGATCTCTAGTGCTTAAATTGTAAAATGTATGAATAATATGTATGGTAAAGCGATGTTTGAAGAAGCGGTTATTAACTTAGTTTTTTAATACAAGTTACCGTTTTATACAGGAGTTGGAGCTGCATTGAAGTATTAGTGGCGACCGTTTTATTTTTTAACTAGAAAATCGCTCGCAACTTCTTCTACATTATGGTTGTTCATAAGTGTATTTTGTATCAGTCTGTAATTGGTCAATTAATCAATTTTAATACATTGACCTAATAGTACCGTTACAAATCTGAAAATTAATATTTCTGAATTTGTTGACTTTTGAACGGTATTTTTATCGTACCCCAAGAATTGATAGTTTTAATTTAGTTTTTTAGTTTTTGCTGAGAAATTTGAAATGTTGAATAATAAGGTTTTTTTTTGATAGGTTAAAATGTATGGGGTAAGTGATTATCGTCAGTACGCACAAACTATGCCGCTGGGTGCTAATGCACTCATGACGGCCTATATAATTTCTGAATATAGCTTCTCCAATAATTGAAAGCAGCAAGAATATGCCTTAGCTCTATACACTTAAACAAACCAAAAAACCCTATTGCAATTCAATATTTGATGGTTTCCCCACTATAATATAATCAGGTTTTTATTTATACAACATAACCAAAGCCCCAAAATGCCCCGAATCATAAGGGGACGTGGTTTGAGACTTCATAAAAAGTGGTGGAGCAAAAGTGCATTCCTGCTTCTCCTAGCTCTTTTAAAACGCAAAAAATAAACACTAACCCATTCGCTGTCTGCAAGCAGATCAGTGAACATCGCGTTTTGACATTGTAATCGTACTTTGTTAAAAGTGTTATCCGCGCTACGTTCTGCTACCTGCGTCGTTTTCACGATTCCAGGTAGAGAGCCACCGTCCGGCAGCGACACACGTACGCTCTTCGGAATTGTTACGACGACGAGCACATGTTTGTACCACTACCCGATGACGTCGTTCTGACCGATGAGCAGATCCCGTTCGTGCCCTCGCCCTCCTACGACAAAGACAACTATAAGAAGGGCAGAAGAAACTCTAGAAAATGTAAGAAGAGGTTGCTGATACACCGCTTCCAGCAGCATCAAGGACCGTTTCTGTAGATGAAGAATCGCCACCGTCCGAAGGGATCCGGCTTCAGAAGAAGAAGCCGAAGAAACCTTAGAGTAACCGCCCGACCACGCCCATAGCGGTGATCAACGCGTTCGCGGCCCTCGCTGACACCATTGACCGCCCGGGCGTAGAAGAGCTTCCCGCTGCCAGCAAGAGGGTTCCCCCAATAATCCTTCGCGAGAGGGAGAACTGGGTTGTCTTCTCCCGCGAATTAGACCACCGAGGGATCGTTTTCACACGTGTGAGGGTAATCGCCGGGGATACCGAATCCAGCCTGCCACTGCCAAGGACCGTCACAGGCTAATGCGGTATATTGATAGGCATAGTACGCCGTACCATACCTTTCAGGCAGTGAGGCAACGTTCGTTCAAGGTGGTTCTCCAGTTACCAACTGAAGAGGACCTTACGAGATACGGCTGGTGGAGTACGTGACTCGCATACGTGTCTCCATTGAAGACTTGAAGCGGAGACCAGGCATCGGGCAGTGTCACCTGTGCTAGGGATTCCGCCACGCACTGCGTTGCTGTAGAACGGCCGCACGCTGTTTCAAGTGTGCAGTACACCACTACTCCAGTGAGTGCACCAAACCCCGTCCGGACCGGGCAAGGTGCGTAAACTATGGTGGTGATCATCCGGCCAACTTCAGGGGTTGCCCGATGTACCCACGTCTCCCGCAGCGGATGAAGGCAAAAGCTCCACGATCTCGTCCCCCTCAGCGGAAGAAGAGCGAAGATCCACCTCAACAGCAAGAGAAGAGGACACCGCCCACAGCGACGTCCTCTCTAGTCCAAACCGGCGTTAGTTACGCCAAAGCGACGGCGAGAGGCAGCGAGATGGCTGAAATAGCGAATGCAGTGAAAGTCGCAGATGTAAAAAAGCCTGATTCACATGCTTTAGGATTCGACGCTGTTCTCGGCTTCCTCGGAGGCTTGTATATGCCGAAGGTCCTACCTGTTATCCAGCGGGTGGCAGCGGCCTTAGTTTCGGCTCAAACTGCGACTGACCTGTGGCGAGTAATCTTCACACACGGTGTTTGCACTCTTGGAGTAAATACCTCCGGAACGACGGTGAGTAGGGCCTCCGGGATAAGTATAGCTAACAGTATCAATACATTAAACTTTACGTACTAACACAATGTACCATTCGCTACTCAAATTCACAACAAAACATCACTTATACAACTCATAAAATTCAATTAACAAACACAATATTAGTAATACTAATAATCTGTTCTATTCACTACAGGCAACACCCACAAGAAGCTATACCCACCTCCGGGATCCCAAGCTACTTTGGTGCTTGGAGGGAAAGCCCACCTGCTTCCAAGGAAACACCACCCACCCACCCACGCGTCCCGCCTACAACGATCCTCTAGAATAAGAATGAAATACGACTAAACTAAGCAACGTAAATCCAATTAAACATGTTTTTTTTTGCCTAGATACTAAGATAACATGTTACAAAAATGAAATGTAATTATATCATAAAAAACTATGTAATCAACCGGCTGAAAAGGCTACCTCTCCTGAGCACTCGACTGCAATTGTTAAAGTTCCCATAATCGATAATTGTACCCATAATTTGAATAAACTATATTGAATTTGAATTTTAACACTAACCCTTTATTTCCTAAAAAAAAATTTCCTGGAATATTTAGTCACAACGCATACAGATAAAATTAAACTAATTTTTATAAATAAAAATTCTTTCAAATAGTTTGTGGAAGAAGAAAATTGGAAGCTTTCATTGAATTTATTAAAACTAATAAGAGGAATAACAGAGAATTCCTATTATGGCTACACGATCTTTTTTATTTGGAATATATTAAAATTTAGAAACATGAATATTCTAGGGATTGCAGCAAAGTTAGGATGGTGTAATTAAAACTCATCGTTAGTGCTGGTTTATATTCCTCTCGCCTTTGTAGTGTTTTTTTGTCTATCCACATTCTAGTCAATAAGCGTTGAAGCTTGGTTACAGACTTATGTAAATTTTTATGAGATTACACCAATTAGGTTAAATATGATAATATGACTTTTTATAACACAATATTAATTTAAATTAATTTCGATACACTAAACTTTTCCGTTGTACTATCACTGTATGTTTTGTGTTCATTTTAAATTATATGAATGATGCAGTATTCCGAATGATGATATTTGCAAATGACATTTATGAAGTGTTAATCACTTGAGCAGTTGTAGTGTTTATTACTAATAGAATTAACTGCTCTCACCCGAGAATATCTATATATAACAATAAACTAGAAGCTAATAAATAACTGCATTTTATTATTAATTTATTGTACTATTAAATTTTACTGGCTTTATGTAGATTATTTAACGGGAGGAATATATATAAACTCACAAATCAAACGGATTATGGGCTCATTTGGTTTGTGTGTACCATTCCATTTAGTAATTTTTTCATTTTTTTCAGGACTTACGAAACTATCAAACAATAAGGTTCCTGTAAGGAGGGCAGTGTTTAGGTAAGGATAACTATTTTAATTTTACCCTCGGCATGTTTCAGTATAAACAAAATTTAAGCATGAAAACAATTAAGATCCACATGTTCGATCAGTTTTCATTTTAAGCAATAAAACTTTAATGACTTTTATCACTTTTATGAGTATGTTTTTAGACTGAAAATATGACATTTCATATATAGTTTATTTATAAAAAATGAAACCTACAACAAATCATTTATCACTATACACGTGGTAAGACTAAGATTTTGTTTGGTTAATATACGTACGTTTGTTCAAACTTAAATGCTTCACAGCTTTGGGTGTAAGAATCAAATCAATTTCTAACCTTGTTAGTGAATTTGGTAAAAACTATGAAACAATTTGATCTACATTTACTTACCAAAATTTGTAAATCTGCTCGATTAAGCATCAAATCTGCTGAGAAAATAAAGATATGTTACAATAAAAAGTTTATTTTAAAAATATTCTATAGAATAATATGCCGTAGTTTAATAAATACCGGGTGTCCCAATAGGAATGACTCGGCCATTTATCAGAAACCACTTATAGTAGTACAGCTTCCGAAGACAAAATTTTATAACAAAAGTAGACTCGAGGAAAACCCGGAAATTATTTATAGAATTGTAGGACCACCGCTAGAGTACGTAACTGAAAATTAAAAACTAAATAAATTCTTTACAAATTCTGCCTAATTAAGAGGTATTGAACATACGATCATTATGTTCTAAAAATTCTGTGTATATATGATTTCACAAGTTTTAGTCAATCTTTTCAAATAAGAGGTGGGGGAGAGTAGGAACCTTATTATGAAGAAACGCTTGTAAGTCTGATTTTGCTTAACCCAGATATTCGTGTCGTCCTACATGTAGGTCCCAGAAGGACAAGTAATTTATATAACCAGATGAGAATGGATCATTACTATGTACCTCTGCAAGTTTGACAGTTGAACAATTTTCCTCATCCTCAAGTGCTGGGAGTTCACACGATTCGGACCAAGATTTTCAACCCGAAACAGAAAAAAAGCAATGGCAAATGAGAATAAATTTAAAATCAACTGCTTTGATCAGTGATAGATTTGGTTTATCTGACAGAGCTACGGCAGCTTTAGCTTCCAGCGTGCTAGAAGATGTAGGTGTGATTGACAAATCGAACACACATATGACAGTAGATAGAAATAAAATAAGAAGAGACAAGAAACAACAGAGATTAACCCTTCAAAATGAATTCCCAAATGAAATACACGGCATATACTTTGATGGTAGAAAGGATGACACGATTTATGTTGAACAAATGCATAGGAAGAGGTTTCCAAAGTAAAAAAAAGAAGAACATTATGTCATTGTGCAAGACCCTGGTCTAAATACATAGGTCATGTGCCCTGCTAGTGGTTCATCAAAAATATTGCGTCGAGTATAATGGCTCATTTCACATCAAACAACATTTCCATGGAAGCACTAGAGATAATAGGATGTGATGGTACTGTTGTGAACACCGGGTGGAAGAGTGGTGTCCTACATCAGATTGAAATTACAATGGGAAGGCCGTTGCAATGGAGCATTTGCATATTGCACTTTAATGAACTTCCATTTAAACATTTGTTTCAGACAGTAGATGGTATAACATCAGGGCCAACCTCATTCAGTAGACCTATTGCCCAAAAATTAGCTGCTTTTGAAAAATTACCCGTAGTTTCGTTTGAGAAGATAGATAGCGACGTTCCTGAAGTTGACCGTTCAAAAAACTTAGTAAGGACCATGCATGATATTTCAAAAGCGATCGTGACAGGTGCTTGTGCTGGAAATCAGTTATATATATATATATATATATATATATATATATATATAAACAAAAATCAAGTTAATTAGTGACTACCTACATATTCAAATTGTCGACGCAAGCGTTTACTCTTTGAATAGTAGATTGAACAGCAGTCTCAATTTCTGCTCTCGAAATACTCTGAATGGCATTTCGTGTTATTTCAGTCATGTTGTCTCGAATAGTGGTCCTAGTTAGAAAAACAAGGACTTTAATTGGTCCCCAGAGATGGAAGTCTAAGACAGTCAGGTCTGGTGACCTGGCTGGCCAAAAAAATAGGCTTCCACGTCCCATCCATGTATCAGGGTATGCATCGTGTAAAAATTCTCTGGACCTACGAATTGCTAGGGGTATATCTTCTAGAAGAAGAGGAGATTCATCTCTTAAAAAATTTAAGTAGCGTTCCGCATTAATTGAGTTATTGAAAATAAAGGGTCTAATTATCTGACCATCTAAGATACCACACCATAATTTTACGGATCATCAACCCTGATGTTGAATCGCTTCTATCCAGCGTGATAGGAAAAACATATCGACATGCGGTTTGAACTATTTTGTTGGTAATTTGGTCTACTTTTGTAATACTGCATACTCCTATTTAATATTTTCCAAAGAAAACTAGATCTAAAAAAAATAAATAAATACCCTAGCGTGTATGTTACTTACTAGGTTGTGTCGAAATTATTACCCTTACATTAGTGGAAAAAGCTGTTTTCAACAAGACTAAATTTGCAAACATCGATTTAGCAGAACCAGAGTTACAGGCGTTGTTTTTTCATAACAAGGTTCCCACCTCTTATTTCAAAGGATAGACTAAAACTTGTGAAATCAAATATACGCAGAATATTTAGAAGAATATTATTATCGTATTTTCAATGCCTCTTAATTAGGCGAAATTTGGAAAATATTTGTTTTTTAATTTTTAATTTTCAGTTACGCCCTCTAGCGGTGGTACTACAATTCTATAAACAATTTCCAGGTTTTTCTCGAGGGCACTTTTGTTATGAATTTTTTTTCCGAAGCTGTACTATAAGCGTTTTCTGATATATGGTCGAGAGCCATTCTTTTTTGGACACCCGGTACAGCAAACCATATGTATGTGCATGTGTACATAAACGTTTATTGTTATCTAACCTTTTTATTTCACAAAAGAAAATAATAGAAGGGCAGGTTAACTGACCCATATAGTAAATACGTTGACGAAGAGTGTTTTATTAGGGAACGATTAAAAAGTAAATACTCTAGGTGTGTATTCGTATATGTCTTATTACTGTTTGGTTTATGATTCAATGAACGGCAACGTTGGAGGTGGTATATAATTATAAAAATAATTACTGATTCTTATTGTATAAAAGATGTGACGTTAATTAAAGTCCAGTAAAGGGTTTCATTTGCTGTAACGTAAATAATTGACTGCATTTTCAAAGTAGAAATGACGAGGGAACGCTTTTGTATAAAAGCTAGTCTTGTTGGGATTAAATGTAAAATAACCTTCGGGACAAAACCGCCAATAAATTTCTATAATCTTTAGAAGATTATAATTAAATATCAAATTCGACCCTTACGTCACATACACTATGGAAATCTATCAAATAATTAAAAGCAAAACATTAATAGCAAAAAATGAACATTTTTTGCAAAAGTTAAACTGAAAGCTGGCTTACCACATTTTATGAGAGTACCAACATGAGGCTTATTAAAGATGGTAAGAATATTCCGTATAATGGCAGCTAAAACGAACAAAACTTAGACTTAGTTTATACGTGAAATGTGGTTACTAAATATTTTCTCTTTAGGGAGACGGTTTTTACATTAGGGTGGATTGAAAAAAAATTTTTTTTTCGATGGCTATACCGAGGGTAGGCTATAGATTTTTTCTAACTGTTACCGACATGAAAAGTTTCTAAAAAAATTACAAGTCGTTATTTTGTTGATAACCACTTGCGCATTGCGCTTGGTTATTCGAAAAAAACCTAAAATTGGCATGAAATTGAAATCTAGGTTATAAGAAATAAAACCATTATTGTATTTTATGGTAATGAAAACATATAAAAATCAATCATTATGAGATTGAATTGTCAAAATGGCGTTTATTCTGATTTAGTTTTAAATTCACATTTTGTATTGAATTTCGGCATCTGCGATCTTGATTGGAGCACTATTCTAATGTAACCATCACGATTCTCGGCTCCACACACCTTTTGTGACGCTTCCGTAACTAATTTTACACATCGCTCTATTGCCTGAAGTATATACCCACAACATAAAATACGGTTAACATAGTATGGTAACTGAAATAAACATAATGTTTTTTCACTGACATTTCAATTAAAATCTTAAAAATACCTGGTTAGTTTTAAAGAAATTTTTCGGTGACGAAGCTTAGGAGGGGAGGAGACGTAACCTTGCAGGAGCTCCAACCAATCATTTCCCAATGATCTTTAGCTTCGAAATTTAATTTTGGAGTAACAAATTTCCCTTATTGCTGTTATTTCGTGCTTTCAAAATTCTCCTAAGGACAAGCTCTCTTATATGTTTTCTGTCATCAAGAGCCATCATAAGTACTAATGACTCAGGATGAGCGAAAAGAGCATTACGCTCTATAACAGGATCACTGACATTCAGCAACTCTCTGTCTAAATAACGCGTTATTTCAACATATTCAAACATGTGTTTTGGTCGTTCTGTGATGCTGGTATTGTTTCTTATTTTAAACCAAAGGGACATGTAACATTTCAATATAAATCTTACTAAAGTCTTTAGTCGTTTTGATGGTGTAGCCTCGCTGATGTACAGCCTAAGAATTCTGTTGGCAATGGTTAGCCTTCTTGAATGGGAAAGTCCAGGATTTCTAACTGATTTCCAGCACAAGCACCTGTCACGATCGCTTTCGAAATATCATGCAAGTACTGTTGGTCCTCACTAAGTTTTTTGAACGGTCAATTTCAGGAACGTCGCTATCTATCTTCTCAAACGAAACTACGGGTAATTTTTCAAAAGCAGCTAATTTTTGGGCAATAGGTCTACTGAATGAGGTTGGCCCTGATGTTATACCATCTACTGTTTGAAACAAATGTCTAAATGGAAGTTCATTAAAGTGCAATATGCAAATGCTCCATTGCAACGGCCTTCCCATTGTAATTTCAATCTGATGTATGACACCACTCTTCCACCCGGTGTTCACAACAGTACCATCACATCCTATTATCTCTAGTGCTTCCATAGAGATGTTGTTTGATGTGAAATGAGCCATTATACTCGACGCAATATTTTTTATGAATCACTAGCAGGAGACACATGACCTATGTATTTAGACCAGGGTCTTGCACAATGACATAATGTTCTTCTTTTTTTTACTTTGGAAACCTCTTGCATTTGTTCAACATAAATCGTGTCATTCTTTCTACCATCAAAGTATATGCCGTGTATTTCATTTGGGAATTCATTTTGAAGGGTTAATCTCTGTTGTTTCTTGTCTCTTCTTGTTTTATTTCTATCTATTGTCATATGTGTGTTCGATTTGTCAATCACACCTATATCTTCTAGCACGCTGGAAGCTAAAGCTGCCGTGGCTCTGTCAGATAAACCAAATCTATCACTGATCAAAGCAGTTGATTTTAAATTTATTCTCATTTGCCATTGCTTTTTTTCTGTTTCGGGTTGAAAATCTTGGTCCGAGTCGTGTGAACTCTCAGCACTTGAGGATGAGGAAAATTGTTCAACTGTCGAACTTGCAGAGGTACATAGTAAAGATCCATTCTCATCTGGTTATATAAATTACTTGTCCTTCTTTGTCGAGCAATCAATTTTTTTGTTTCTTTGGAATCTAAGCCTGCAATTCTACCTAATCTATAATTTCTCTGAAGATGAAGGAATCTTAATTCCAAAGACGGCATTTTTTTAGATTTTTCCCAAGTGCATTGAATGAATATATCACATGAACATAAATCTGGTGTTTAAGAACAGTTACAAACCAAGGACATGGGACATTTGCAAGCTGCCACGCCAAAAATTAAATTAGCATGGTGTTTAAATTCATCAAGTTTCTTTTTATAAGACTCCTTAAGTAAATCACGATGGTAGAACTTTTTTAATTTATAATACTTATCATGATATGATTTAATAAGCTGGATGTAACTGAAGGATGGATGCTTTGTCATAAATTGATTTAATTTTACTTGCCACAGTCTGGGATACCTCTGAAAAACTTACATTAGTCCTATTACACTTGATGGAGAGGTTGAATTGTTCCTCTTGGCAGCAACGGACCACGTCCTCATAACTAGGTAGTCTACTGAATGAGAATTCTTTTGGAGTTTCAAATATAGGGAATTCAAATGCAAGTCTCTTAGACAAAGACATGACTCCTTCAAACCGTCCACACCCACAAGTTCGCGCACCAATAATCCACATGAATTATAAATAACTGCACTTAACATTACTTTAAAAGAAACTAAAGACAGTAAACTTATGCGGTACGCAAGAGATGCTACTCGCACTGAAGTGCCGCTACAATTGAAGCTTGAGCCCCTGACCTGGCGCCTGGCGGGCAGCATCTAGATAACGGTGTAGTGCGGTACAGTCAACAACAAAGATTTCTTCAGTCTCTGCATTGAAAGCGCACGTATATGCGCTAGACGTTGTTTTTAGACTTAGGGTTGGTACGGCTACACACTAAGATTAGACATATTATTTTGTTTTGAGGAATTACATGTTATTTGAGAATGGTCGAGAAAAACACATTTTAGACGCAATGCGCAAATGGTTAACCATAAAAAAACCACTTGAATTTTTTTAATGTACTATTCACGTCAGTTACTAAGAAAAAGGATCTATAGCACCTTATTCATAATAAATCCAAACAACGTAAAAAATTAGAAAAGAAAAGAAAAATTATTAACAAAAAAAGAATTTTTTTTTCGATTCACCCTATTTTATATGTTTCCATTCCCACAGAAATCATACACTTTGACCTTATAAATATTAAACAATGTCTAAAACTCATTATTGTTATCTTGAAGACAAATAATCAGTTCACTAAGATGCGTTTCACTTCGAGATTCTATACTTTAGAATAAAAAATATATGGAAGTTTGTCCCCGGATTGACTTTACTATAGGTGTAATTGAAACAAATTTTAAATCCCGTTTTGATATGTTGGGTTATCGCACTGTTTTATCTGCCAAGAATTGTAAGTACATTTTAGGCATGGCGATTGAGAAAAAAACATTTTATATGCACGCAAAGTGCTATTTCGGTCATTAATATAGCAAAATCTTATTAACCCTCGGTTAGGCGCACGCCAGATACATGGTTAGGCGAATAGAAAATTCGTATTATTAAATAAAATGAACAATTAAATAATTTATTTTACTAAGGCTTATTGTATATTCTTTTATAACAGTTGATTTAAAGGTGTTAAAAATCATGAATAAAAATATAAACCCATTTATGAACATATAGAAAGGTGTTCACCAAACATTTTATAGAAATGTAAAAATAATTGTATTCTGAAAACATTTAACCGGTTGCCCGCTTTCAAACCTGGCCATATGGATTTAACATTGATTTTAACATTTTTGAGAATTCCTGCTCGCCAATTCGGCCTACAGAAAATATTTTGGTATCAATGGAATGAAAAATTATTGCGCATCGAATGATATCAAGCATTATCATCATTGATTTTTATTGAAAAATTCCAATGTAAAATTTTTGTTTTTAAATATGAGTTGCCATGATTTATGTTTTTAAATATGAGTTGCCCTTTAAAACAATTAACAATTGTAGTCAAATTAATTTGTTATTTCTTGACATTCTGAGCTAGGTTACTAGTTATAATTTAGAAAATGAGTAATTACTCAAATGAAGATATGGTTAAAACATATTACAGTCGCGTTAGTTCGCGGAGAGTGAGAGATTTATTTTCTGTTAAATTTAATAACAGCACAATACCGTCTAAATCCACAATACGTAACTATGCTCGAAAATTTGATGAAACTGCTAATATTTCAGCATTTATTATTTTTATCGAAGGAGTATTGGGGCGGATGGTACTGATTTGGAATAACGTGCTTTGGATATATGACAAATATCCACCTCAAAATGCAGTACAAGGGAAATTAGTCGGCGACATATCAGATACGACAAAAGCACCAATTTCATCCATACTCTCTCAAAAAATTGATATTTGAGCTGGAACTTTTAATAAAAATTATCGCCTCATTTGACATTCATAGAAATTTAAATGCTGAAACTTGTTTAGAACTTTTAATGAATAAGGTATGTCCTGCTTTGGAATAAGTTGCAAGAGAAAATAAGATCTGGTTTCAACACGATGGCTGCCCCGCGCATTACGGTATAGATGTCAGGTGGTACTATAAACTGGCCAGCCAGACTCCTTAAAAGTAAGATTTATAAAAAACGCCAACCAAATATTAATTCTTTGAGGGAAGCAATCGTGTGGGTTAATAAACGAAAGTCAGTTGTTTAATGTTCGAAAACTTGGATATTGTTTATGGCAGAATGGAGGCTTATTTGAATATATGTTTTGATTTTAGCCCACCCATGTTATAATATTTATCAACAATTCCTTCAGTGTGTGTAATAAAATTAGAATTGTTCAATAAAAATCGATGAAAATAATTTAAGTTTTGGTCATTCCATGCGTAATAATTTTCTCATTCCATTGATATGAAAATATTTTCTGTAGGCCGAATTGGTGAGCAGGAATTCACAATAATGTTAAAATCTATGTTAAATCCCTATAAACAGATTTGAAAACGGACATCCGGTATAATTTATAAACTTTGGGAATACATACGTTCTCCTTCATAATGGCAGGTATTGTTTCCCTGAAACACATGTGTTGCATATGTCTTTCATATGATCTTTGCAGGCACATCGTGTACATTTGGTGAAATCTCGTCTTGATGATTCGTTTTTGTTCCTTCGGCATGCAAATCAATGTACTACATAACATTTAGTGTCGCTCTAAATGCTATTTGTGAACATATAAGTTCCCATGCAAAATCTTTAATAAATTTCGTCTTGAAACTTTCTTCGCAGGATTGTTGAATTTATGTATGCAATACGCGTTTATGCCAGATAGATTTAGCAAGTTATAAAAACTCACCATAGGTCATCTTTTAATCGTTCGTTTTTACTCATTAGTTTTCACAAATATAATACTTGTAAACCAGTTATCCTCTGTTGTGTTCCCATAAGTACCTTCTACTGGCTTAACCATGCGTAGAACGATATTCTCAGCGGAATTTCCTAATTAATATGAGCCATCGGGCTGCTTTATTACACATGTTTCTAGGTTATATGTATATACAGTGTTTGCGTCTACTAAGGCGAACGTGTTTACACCATATTTTGCTGCTACTGTATAAATAAACATCGTCCAGGGAATGCTAAAAGCTGTTCATCCACAGTAAGGTATTCCGTAGCAATACAATTATTTTGAAAGTTAGCAACGAATAGTTCCAAAGTATCTCTTGTTGGAGCTAACTTCTCAATTTTCTTGCGTTCTTCCTTAGTAGTTGTGTCATCAAATCTTACAATAAACCTAAACCTCTTTTCACTCATTGTTAGGTAACACACTTCGAGTTCATTTCCTTTAGAATTGTCCCATATTTGAGAGACTTTTTTTAACTACTCCGAGTTCCAATCAAGCAAAATAAACCGAATAATGACTTAATTTCCATCTCACCAGTAAACCTGGCATCTCTTCGACGACTAACAAATTTTGAATTTTACGGATATACACACTGTATCCACATTTCGATGCCCACCATTGATATCTCGGTTATAGGAGGCACAGTTTAAATGAAAATGTTTTGCAGAATGCAAAGCTCACAAAAATCTCATTTCAAATTCACCATAACTTTTTTCAATTTTATGATATTTTGAAAACAACAAAACTTGTCAATTTCAATTTTCCTGAATAACTCAATAACGCCTAACGCTGCCGTTATTAAACCTTTACATTATTATGACACTTTTTAGAATGAAGTTTTCAGTGTAAACAGCAACCCCTGATTTTGTTTCCAGGTTATTAGCGCTACTTTTGTTTTTCTTATGGTAGCCATATTGGATATTTGGGTAGTTAGATAGTCCTTAAAAGATTTTTTCAACGATGGATAACGTGCCTGGAAAATCTTTATTTGTAGGGGAGATATTAACAAAGAATTAAATTAATCTCTAATATGAAATTAGTAGGCTTTGAAATTGAACACCAATGAGAAATGAAATCCAAGGAGTACGCTAAGTCGACCGCTGTCGAAACGCGTTCGGTGTTTTTTAATTTTGTGTGGTGCGTGGGTGTGTTTTGTTTGTTACAGATCCTGCCACAGTTCCAGTGTTCCAGATTTTTCAAGCTAAATAATACTGCAAGATAAGTAATAAAATAAAACGAGAAGATGCCGGCGTTTAACTTCATATTAACAAAAATTTACCAAGAAAATTAGTAATCCATGTAATTAAACGTTAATGTGAAACAAAATGATAAGCTGTCAAAGTACAATTAGTGCTACAGAGATTCTTTAAGTAAAACCTTGGGTACTTGTAGCTAATTACGAAGTTAACGATGCTGATATATGCCGAAATAATATTTTGCGAAACGTTACGAACAATCCAAGCACATTAGATCGCCGAGCGCGGCTCGAGAAACTGCTATTCCAAAATCCATTGTTCAGAGAACCTTGAAGAAAAATAAATACCACCCAATTTTCCAGTATTTTCCCTAGGAAAATATTGTGGACAGAAATACGTTTTACCGATTGTGGAATGTTGAATAGGCATAACTATCATCATTGGTCTACTTAAAATCCACATATGGTAAAGCAAAGAAGGTTTCAAGTTCGCTTTGGTTTTAATCTGATGCCAATTAATTGATATGAAACTTTGTTTACATATTTATCTTGTTTTAACAAGTTTTCTGAAACACTGATGTCTATGTCTGATTGCACATTTCCAATTGTCTCGTCATAAAGTGCTTGAACTCTTTGCGAATTAAACGGATACAATTGTTTTCGTCTTAGTACCCTCCATGTACTAGTCTGACTGAGCCGTACCTCATTCCCGATTGTTCTGGTACTGTTACCGGGATTATCTTCAATAATATCAAGAAATGTTCCTTCTTGCTGCACAGTTCTAGCATTTCTAGTCTTCCCCTATTTGCTATACAAATTCTGAAGCAACCATGTTCAGCATCCCTCCTGTTCACTCCGGAAAATGTTTGAGCATAGATATATTTCTATCTGGAGAACTCTCCATGTAATATCTTCTTTTCATATTCGATATTCGATATTGAATACTGATGTTTAAAACGAAAATTTGAATCCGCGATTTTTAAAATATTATTAAAGCATGAAAAGAATTATAAAAAATCATTAATTTTAAAAATAATTTAACAACAAATTCATTTTTCGTATTATTTTTCTACGTATAAGAAACCTAAGGAAAATGACAAAATTGCTTTTGTACCTCTTCCATATAACAATGAAAAACACTTAATGTATAAATCACTCAATCCGCTATTATCAATTAATATTTGAATAATATAAGTTTAATTTCAAAATTACATCAAAAAAATTTCGAAAAATAACATAACTAATACGATTTACCAAATTCCTTGTGGTACTTGTGATAAAATATACATAGGAACATTTTTACGCCCTTTAAAAACAGATTAATGCAACGTAAATCTGATGTTCGCGTTAAACCTACAAGTACTGCTTTGGCTAAACATTCGTGCAATATTATAACACAAAAATATTATGTGTAGAATCAGATTTAAAAAAAAACATTTAATTTTATAAATGTTGCATTTAAGAATTAATAACAAAATTTCCAGTAACAGTAAAAAAGGTTTACAAAACTTACCTGTAAATTAAGATGATTTAGAAAATTTAAAATAGTACCTATTTGTCATAGTCAAATTTTATTATTAATTTATATTATATATATATATATATATATATATATATATATATATACAGGGTGTCCGGTGAGGAACTGTACAAACTGAAATGGTATGTTCCTTGGGTCAATTTAACTAAAAAAAGTCCCATAAACATAGGTCTGATTCGCAATAGTTACCCAGATACAAGCGTTTAAAGTTTATAAATGATCACATATTTTTTCAAAAGTAATTATTATTAGTCAACTGGAAAAACAAAATCGAAACAATCTGTCATTATTATGGTAAGCAACATTTAGATATTCTGTCACCTGTCGACTAAAATGGGGAGGAGCCCCATCTTGTTGAAGAAACATTTGTTGTCTTATTAGTAAAGGTACTTCTTCCAAAAGCGGTAGCAATTCATTCCGCAAAAAGTTAGCATATGCTTCTCCTGTAAGACGTTCCTCAAACAAAAAAGGTCCAATAAGTTGATCGTCAATCATACCACACCATACATTAACAGAAAATCTGCGCTGAAAGTTAGCTTCTCTTGTACCATGTGGATTTTCATCTTACCACAAATGAGAATTGCGTGTATTGTTCACTCCATCTCTAGTAAATTGCGCCTCGTCACTAAATAAAATGAATGGAACTAGTTGTGAATTTTCTTGTAGCCACTGGCAGAAATTCAACCGCAAAGCAAAATCTCCAGGTTCAAGGTGCTGAACGTTTTGTGTATGATAGGGATACAAAAGCCCATCATGTAATGTTTGCCATACTGACATACGGGGGACTCCCGTTCGAGAAGAAATTTTTCTAACACTCAACCCTCGACTCCGATCAACCATCTGTAGAATGTTTTCTTGCTCATTCACATTTAACTCCACAGGACGATCAGATCTTATTGAAACTGATGGAAATGAACCATGAGTTCGAACGTGTTGAAACACAGAAGAAAAGGTTTGGTGATTTGGAATCCTCCTGTTGGGAAATCTTCGTTCATATTCCCTAACGGCAGCTCTCGCATTTCCATCACAAAATCCATAAATGTAAATGTCAGCATACTCTTCGTTAGAAAATTGAAAAGGCATTTTAAATTTAAATTACACTTAATTTACTACAATCCACTTTGTCATTATTAGAACACAAACGAATAAATGACAGATTGTTTCGGTTTTGTTTTTCCAGTTGACTAATAATAATTACTTTTGAAAAAATATGTGATCATTTATAAACTTTAAACGCTTGTATCTGGGTAACTATTGCGAATCAGACCTATGTTTATGGGACTTTTTTCACTTAAATTGACCCAAGGAAAATACCATTTCAGTTTGCACAGTTCCTCACCGGACACCCTGTATATATATATATATATATATATATATATATATATATATATATATATATATATAGGGTGTCCCAAAATTAATGGGACACAGAGCACCACTAGGTTCCTTACATGAAAATAAGTCGATTGAACCCAACATGTTTTAATCTAAAAGTGGATATTTACTGAGATACGGGGTGTTTGTTAGATGTAATGAAAAACAATGAAAAATTACGAATTATTATTAAAACATTATAACATATTAAATTACAAGAAAAACTACTAAAACAAATTCTCACATGGCCTCCATTTACATCAATACACTGCTACCTACTTTTGGGTGCAATGCTCTACGGCTAGCTCTTCTTTTTCGGAGGCTGGGTCGTGGGGGAGGATTTAACAGAATAATAAAATAGAGGGCGCCAATCGTCTTGAGGACGATAAAATAAGTTTTTATTTTAAAATAAATCAATACTAGTAAGGTTTCCCTTATTTTTCTAAATATAAGTAATCATTGGTACACACTAATGAAATAATCAGCATTGGAAATAATGGAATTACCAACAAGGGTTACAACAACAAATTGCCATTGAATTAACTTAAAAATTGACCCTGAAGTATTTAACCAAGTACTTGTTTTATACTTGAGTCATAACTCAAAGATTTAATTAAACTGGAAAGTCCCCCTTATTTGTTATAATAAACTCATTACACTAAGAAACATAAATTTCAATAGTTAAAGAGAAAAAAATGCTACCCTTTATAGACTTTAAGCAGTCAAAATCACTTGATAGATTTAAATGTATTTACAAGGTGGCATTCTCCTTGCATTGAGAACTAAACAAAAGAAAGTTACTTAAAAGCGTTTGCAAAAGCATCTACAAAAGGTCATCCTTTTGTAGATGCACAAGTACATTTGTAATTTGAACGTTTGTTATAGAACTTTAAAAGTACTCTTGAATAACCCAATAGAAAAGTTAGGCATACAATAAGCAAGGCAACGTTTCAATCTTAGAACTGGTTACTCGGTATTAATTCACTATTTATTATCTTGATAAAGTCATTAATATAGGTGTGCAATCAAATTTAAATCTACTAGTAGGCACAATTCAGTAAGCATAAAATCATAATTAGTCCAGTCGAAGCATAAAAGTACACACAAGGCAATATGTAATCAAAAGAATTTAAAGATACATAAAGCTATACAAAACCAGAAAGCGAGTGGCTATCGTAGGGTCAACCTGTGCCTGTTTTGGTTAAGAGGTTTCCTGACTGGATTCCCTGTCGGTTATCTCGAGTGAATCTTCCGAGATAGCATTACCGAAGTTCCCCGTAATAAATTTGTGTTCCTTAGGTGAAAATATATAGGTAAAGGAAATCGTAAACTTAAACGTAACGACTTATAAAAATAGCATAACTAAAGGGTAAGAAATTACTTCTGAAACAAACCTGTTTGAATACAGATCGCTGAAGGCTATTAATCAAATTTCAATTCCATCAATTGTACGATACTTTCAATTATTTAAAATCAGAAAATGTAATGTCGGTGAGCTACGGCCTTTTATAATTAAAATGAGAGAATCAAAAGTCTCAGAAACGATAGCTCGTTGAGCAGGTAAAAATGGTGAATCTCCAATAAACCGGGGTGTGAATAATTTAAATTCACAACATAATCAATCTCCTAATAGATGGGATGCTTTATAAATTAACGGAAATGTAATTCATTTTCTCCCCCAACTGACATGCCGTTTATGCCAAAATCCCCCGCCTAACCTGCCTACCCGCGGCCAATTTCCGAACTATATCCTATAAAAGTTAAAACTATAGAAAACCATTGATGTTAAAAAAATAGTAGCTCAATGATGGTTAGTGAAGATACATTAATTGATTGACGGTAACAGAATCTGATGATCATATAGTGAGTGTGGACACTAAGTTTTAATGTTTATAACAAAAATAAGTAACCGGTTTCGGACCGTAACACACCCCCTCTCCAAAGGAAAGCCTAGCGTAATCATAAAATGAAAACGGAAATTAAAATCCCAAGACAACACAATCCCCTAGCAAAATCAAAACCCCTCCCTTGAATTTTGAAACCCTAACGAAGCAGACTAAACGCGACACCACGCGGAAACCACGTGGCGGACGTAATTCACCCCCCACAGCCAACAACATTCACCACCCAAAAGTCATTCGTACTAGACGAGCGGACACCCTGACTCCAACTCCCACCCGAGCCCTTCCGCAATCTGCCGGTACTAGGTTATAATTAAATAAAAAATAAAACAAAACTACTATGTTCTCCAACCGTACTCGTTGTTCAGTACTCATAAAATCAGAACGACCCTCAGTGGCATCACAAGAGCTTGCCTAAAGAGAAGAGGCGAAAATATGTCTTGAAGAGATTGTTGCGTATCTTACCGCTCCCACCCCCCCTATCCACTAAGAAGGGGGAATCCGACAGGCGGGCACGGCAGGGGTGCGTCTTATACCCCGAGGGGCTCAGAATTCTCCCAAAGGGGGGAAATGAAAGGAAGCAAGAAGAGTAGAAGATAGATCGGTCTACCAAAGATTAGCTCGGCTTTATGCGCAGCAAACTTCAAGTACAGTCTTCAAACACGCAGCATGAAAGAAGGTATACCGTGAGGCGGTAAAGCCCTCAAAACTAAAACAAATGAACTGGGAGTAAAATAAAGAGGTGTAATCTAAGTTGTTGGGATCTCAAAGCGGATAAGGATTTTGAGCTTGGGTAGGTATTTGGGTGTCATCATCCTACAATCATTCGTTTATCTAAACATACTTGGCGAATTACGCCGCCTTTTCCCAACCCCAGGCAGGCTATAGGGCCGCCGACCTAAAAACCCCCAACCCGAACCAAATCCCATTCCCAACCCCTGCACACAGAGGTAGTCGTACGAAGAAACCCACCCGAAAGAATAAAAGAAGGAAGTTAAGGGCTCTGATGTTCGAGCAGGGATACACTCGAAGAATGAAAAAGACAGAGGTGAGTGTAACCCTAAATAACCATCCCTACATGAAGATCCCGTCCAGCCACCCGAAAAAAAGGAATGCGCCTATATATCTAATGTAATCTTGAGTACCAAAAGGTATTGGTGAAAGAATAATAGACTTAACGAAAAATTTTTTTCCTATCACATTAAGTCAAAACATATATGCATTCGGCAAATCCCAGCAAGGTGGAGATTCCACTTAAGCACTAACGCTCAATTCACAAATGAAAAAAGAATTAATACTTAATATGTACAAATGTCTACTCGCACAAACTAGTGCAAAAAAAGAAGAAATGAAGTAAAACTAAACTCCACCACAAAGAATAAATGTTCCTGTGGGCAAAGTGAAAAGAAAATTAATTTGAACCGTAGAAACGTTTCTATAATAAAAATGAAAAACTATCGTTTCGCCAAAAAATATAAAAATTAAATCCAAAGTTGGACTCAAGATACAAGGGTATAGAAAAAGCGCAAAGTAATCCAAAAATTAGGATTCGTTGACGTCTGAAGGGGGATGTGGCTTAAGATCCTTGACATGCCACACACCAACGTCTTTACCTTTGCCGCTAACCAATCGGTAAGTCAAAGATCCAGTGCTTTCTTTTACAACACAACGAACATACTTAGGAGCTAATTTGCTACTAAATTGTCGAGCAGCATCCGATAGAACAAAATTTCGCTTCCATACTACATCATGAGGTTTAAAGCGAACCGTACGTTTCCTAAGATTGTAACGTTTAGAACTAACATCATAAGCATTCTGAAGTCTGTTACCGACGTCGCGATGAAATTCAGATAAACGGTTTACATCCTTAGCAAGTTGTTCACGTGTGTCTAAGTTTAATTCGTCCTCAGTGAGTTGTTTAAAACGAGAATAATATTCTCCCGAATTAGGGGTAGTTCTAACAAAGGTTAGAAAGGAAGAAGTATGACCAGTAACTTCATGTACTGAATTTCTCAATGCATGTGCAATTTTGTGAATATGCTCCTCCCAACTTCGATGGTTATCGGCAATGTAGGAACGGATCGCTGTACCAATAACACGGTTAAGACGTTCTACAAAATTGACTTGTGGGTGATACGCAGCATTGTACCAAACATGAGGCACTTTATAATGATTCGCCAATTTCCTAAAAGTAGAGCTGATAAATTGCGACCCATTATCTGCCATAATGATTTGTGGCACACCAAAAAGGAGGAAAACGTCATTTTCCAGAAAGGAAGCAACACTTTTAGCAGTGGCGCGAAAAACAGGTTTCACTAAAACGAATTTGGTTACCCAATCGCAGACAACAATAAGCATGGTATTACCATGGGTAGATCGTGGAAAAGGACCCATAATGTCCATAGAAATGCATTTAAAGGGATACCTCACCTTTTTTGATTTCCCCATGAGGCCATAGCGCCCACCTTGACAAGCTTTACTCGCTAAACAAACGTGACATCGTCGTACATAATTAGCGACATCGAACCTCATCTTTGGCCAATAATAAAGTTCTTTTAATTTAGAATACGTTTTGTAAGTTCCAAGATGCGCAGAAGTAGGTTCGTCATGAAACTGTTTGATAAGTTCAGAACGTTTGGGACGTGGAATAACTTGCTTCCACTCCACTAAATTGGAAGTAATACCATGTTCATTAGGAATTAATTTAAATAGTAGTCCATCTTTACATTTTCTGATACCAAGGATCAAAGTCGCTAGGAAGAAGTTCCAAGAAACAAATATTAAGAGGTGCTCGCGAAAGAGCATCAGGTACTAAATTGAATTTGCCCTTGCGGTGGACAATAACAAAGTTATATTGAGAAAGGCGAAGACTCCATCGTGCTAATCGACCAGTGGGGTCTTTCATGCTCATCAACCAAAGAAGACTATAATGATCCGTTGTAACGGTAAATTCGGTCCCTTCCACATAAGGTCTGAACTTTTCATACCAAAAATGACGGCAAGGCACTCTTTTTCAGTAGCACTATAATTACGTTCGGGTTTGCTGGGGGTCCGAGAAGCGTAGGCAATTACTTGTTCATCGTCACCTAACCCTTGTATTAAAACACAACCAACACCAACGTCAGAAGCATCGCATTGGATGTTGAATGGTAATGAAAAATCGGGGCTAGCAAGTACAGGGGCAGATGTAAGGGATTCCTTTAGTAGGCTGAAGGAGTTTTCGGCCTCAGAAGACCAAGTAATAGGCTATTTACGAGATCAACCTTTGATAAGTTCTGTTACAGGAGCAGAAAGTGTAGAGAAGTTCGGCACGAAACGACGAAACCAACCGGCTAAGCCTAGGAATCGTTTAATTCCTGTAGTGGTAGTGGGACGTGGAAAGTCATGAATAGCAGCGATCTTTTCAGGATCTCTATGTAATCCAGTTCGGTCAACAATTTAACCTAACTAAGATAAGCTAGGTCTGCAAAATTTACTTTTCTCCAAATTAATTATGAGATTAGCGTCTTTAAGACGTTGTTGAATGATTTTTAATAAGTCGAGGTGTTCCTTAAAGGAAGAAGAGACCAGGACCACGTCGTCAATATAAACAAACAGTTTCTCCCCTAATAATGACCCAAAGATGTTATCCATCATCCTCTGTTGCGTGGTCAGTGCATTGGCGATTCCAAAAGGCATGACAGTGTATTCAAAAAGACCTCTGCGAGGAACGGTAAAAGCAGTCCTTTCGCAGGAGCTTGGCGAAAGTAATATTTGCCAAAACGCTTTCCGCAAATCTATAGAAGGGAGGCAACGCGCATCTCGGAGGTTATCCAAGATATCCGAAAGATATGGAAGAGGATAGGCGTCCTCTCTAGTAACTTTGTTTAACTTCTGACCATCAAAGCAAAGGCGGTAATCCTGGGTATCTCCTTTTTTTACCAATAATATGAATGAGGACCATGGAGAATTAGAAGGTCGGACTATGCCGGCTTATAGCATTGAATCAAGTTCCCTATCTGCAAATTTTTGCATAGCATGGGATAAAGGAAAATACCTCTGCTTAATAGGTTCCGCATCACCTGTGTCAATAACATGCACAGCCTTATTAGAGCGTGTCAAACGTTCATGTGCCAATTCACTAAAGGAAGATATAACCTCATCTAGAGCTAATCGTTGTTGAGCATCCAACTCGTCAAAACTGCGAAGTGATGAAACAGAAAACACTTCTTGCACGGAAAAAGAGTCGGTATTAAAGTTTACCTTCAATCCAAAAATTCTGCTAGCATCAATTCCTAATGTTAAGCAATGAGTTACACTAGGAGTAACAAGTACACGTAGTGTCCTACTGACAGTATCAATGGTTAGGGGTAAATCCACTAGTCCAATGACTTTAAGAAAGTTACCATCTGCAGCACGAACAGTCAAATCCCGATTATGAATAATTGGTAGACGAAGAAGTTTAATTAGGAAATGTGCCTCAGTACCCAGGATCGATATACTAACACCAGAATCCAAAAGAGCATTAAAATGAGTTCCTTTAATAGACACAGTGACATAAGGTCGGTTATCAGGTGGCTTAGAATTAAGATTAGTCGCAACATCATTAGAAAGTTTATAAAAATTTTTAGCATTAATAAGCCACGATAGCCACTTAGAATCAGCCTTAGAAAGTTTTAAGCACGAGGAGGAGAGGCTGAAGCGTCTTCCCGTTGAACTTGGTTTTTTGGAGAGCACTTAGGAGAAGTTGAATATGTAACTTCAGGGTAACCACATACAAAACAGAAAATTTTAATCGTTTCTGCACATGTATGGAAAGTATTATTGGAAGTGGAACGTTTTAAATGGGAAACAATTGTAGAAGAGTTTTAGGTTTTCTGGAGGCTGTTAACAACTTTCACTTGGCGAGAAACTTGTGGGTTTAGTAGTTCAGGTTCAATAGATAAAGGGGAACTAGGAGGCGAATTTTCATTAAATACAAGATTTATATTTTAACCAAATTAAAGATTTATTTTTTACGCTTTTATATAATTTAACACGTACAAATCCTCTTATTCACACGAGATTTATAACTACGGTGACGGAAACAGTTAGCCTAATTGTTTAAAACGGAATAAACCAATGATGTTTCTGGATCTCTTCCAATGAGCGAGTAGTGAGGACGGCGGTTGTTTACTTGTTCTAATTAATACGTATCACTTTCGCGTTTGCATGAGTTTCGGAGTCTGTTTTAATGAGCTAGGTCATAAAAATGGGATCTACCTACGGGTGTTCTGTTGCAGTCAATCTGATGTTTCCGGCACTGAACCTGTCTGGCCTAGAGTAGGCGTATTTGTGTAAGTCAGTGTGCTATGTGTAGGTGGAATACCCTTTACAAGAATCTGGGACTAACCCGTTGCGCTGTGAAATGAATATCCCGGTGGTTGACAGAATTCAGGCGAGTCCCTTTCTATTCAACGGAGTAAATTAAATATAACGAAGGGCTCTCAGCCCGGCGTAACATCGTTCCATCGGCGTATGCGTAAGGTTGTGCATATTAAATTACATGCGTTCAGCCTCAGATTCCAGCAGCTCTAGGCCCCGTTGTACGTAGATAATGTTTAGGTGGCGGTGTCGCGTTTAATAACTATGACGGCAGTGCATAGTAACTACGACAAACGGTTCTTCACGTACAAAGTTCGACAGGTCGGCGCGTACACGAACGGATCAGCAAGTAGGTAGGTCGTCCGCGCGATCAAGTAGTAGTCTTCGGAACGGGTCGGCCCACGAGAGTTGTAATCCGGCAGCGCGTTTGGTAGAGAATCCACAGAGGGGGAGACGGCTTCCCTGTAGGGGTTGTCCAGTCAGGATTGGCGGAAAGTCCGGAGGGTACTATGACGGAGAAAAACTTTCGATGTTTTTGAAATTAACGTCGGGGGATATACATTCATTAGTTGATTAAAATCTATGAATATTAACAATTAGCAAATAATTAATAATAACAGGAAAATGTGGCAAAGGACGGTGCCTCTTTCCAATATTGTATTTTCAGAATTTTAAATATTTTGTAAATAACACTCCTAGAGCCAAAAATTAAAATCGGCCATTTTGTTATTTCGCCCCGTATTTCAATAACGGCAAGGTAAATGTAAATTTTGATTTGTGATCTTAACTGTGATTAAATCGAAGATCATTTTTGTCCATTTAACGGAAGCTCTATCTCTCCTAATAACCGATATCCCTGTACAAGGTACCTAACACGAAAAAATACATCCTGTATATATTATATATATATATATATATATATATATATATATATATATAGATATAGGAAAACCTGTTTTCCATGCTTATAATGTAAAATACTATTTTTTTAGTTTAAAAGCATTGCAGTATATTGCGTTAAAAATATTTGATGCAATACGCATCTATAAGAATTTTTCAATTTCAGCTTCTGTTTGATGATACCTAATTTAAAAAGAGAGAAAAGCAATACAAATAAAATAAATCTCCATATTTTCCGCTTAAGAAAAACATATTTAAAGGGAATACAGAATTTTTCCATACGTAGATTGAATTTTTACTAGTTCGATACCTACTGCTTGTATCATCCCATCCATCATAATCTTTTTATACATGTCCATCAAATCCGTTCTATTTCTGTACTTCCTACAGCGAAAATCTATTTTAATAACTGGAAAGTTTTCACATCTATTTTTGTTGAACCTAAAATGTTTAGTCATAAAAAGTTAATCATACACAAAAATCTAGAACATCTGCATATGGCATAAAATCGCTTCCACAATTCCAAATCAGTTTAAATCAATTTTTTTGCCAAAAGTTTAGCAAATAAATTCGTTAATGAATACGACCCTTTTACTACAACTTCATTTTGTACAAACATTTTATGATTTCTTCTGTGGAGGAATTATTGCTCTTTACTTTTTATGGTGTCAGTGGAATAAAATAGTTTTAAAATGTTTTAAATTAACTCAGTTACTCTAGAATTTAATTTTACTTTTAACAACAAACGATGAAAATTTAAAGGATTCGAAAATAAATAGTTTGTATACATTTGTATCCTATAACCTAATAATTGTCTTCGATCGTGAATACAAACCGTTATGCATTGACCTATCGTATGAATGATTCATGTACCAAATTAAGAAATGCAGAAATGTTGTGTTAGGACAACATACCAATATTTTTAAAGTTTCCATTGCCCATCATTTTTAATTTAGCAGTCAAAACCAATATGTACTCTAATACAAGGGTAAATTGAAAAATTCTCGGCCTGACAATGAAAGACTGCGACTTTCAGTTAAAAAACGATTTTATTCTTCTACGTAATCTCCCCTGACTTCGACACACTTGTTCCAGCGTTTCTTAAACATCAGTATTCCCTCGTACAAGTGAGAGTCTGGAAGGTTGTGAAAATGTTCATCTACGGCCCGCCCAAATTTTTCATTGGATGCAAATCACGTTTCAGAAACAAATTTCTTCAAGTTTGGGAACAGATGAAAGTCTGAGGGTGCCACATGAGGGGAATGACCGAGCAAATCGCGCCTCAAATACCGCAGTTTTCCCACCGCCAACGCACTTTGTGTCCAGGTGCGTTATCCTGGTGAAAGTTGATTGTTTTCTTCTTCAAGCCAGGCCTCTTCTCGAGAATTTTGCACACAGCTTATCAAGAAGGTTAGAGTAATATACGCCTGTAATTTCTCTGAGTTTCACAAGGTAATCAATTAACAGGATCCCTTTCGCATCCCAAAAAAACACAGGCCATGAGCTTTCCGGCAGACGCGATCGATTTCGCATTCTTTGGCGCTGAACCACCGACTTCCACCGACTGCTTGGACTACTTTTTCGTTTCTGGCGTATAGTGGTGGATCCGTGTCACATCTATGGTGATAAATCGCCACAAATCGGTTGGATCGCTATTGAATCGGTCCAAAGATTGCTGCGAAAATCGTTTGCACATTTGCTTTTGATCGGCATTCAGCAAATGCGGCACCCATCTTGCGCAGAGCTTTCGCATCCCTAATTCTTTGTGCAAGCTGTTTCGCACCCTTTCTTCCGATATCCCCGCAGCCTCAGCTATCTCTCTCATTTAGTACTCGCCTTTCATCCAACACGATATCACGATATCATGCGGTTTTTGGCCGCAATATTTTACACACACTCAAAAATCAACATTTTGATTAATTTTCGTTAAAATTGTGCCACACCCAGTAGGAAGTTCATGGTGTCGCACGTTAAACGAAAAATGTGCTGGACACCTGTCCAGTTGTAGATACATCATTCGCCTAATGTCTAATATAACATCTTCTAACTCATTTATTAGCAACTCTGAGTAGAGATTACCAGTTAGCGCGCGATCAAAGAAATAAGACAGATAGTTTTGCGGTCTATAATCCCACACCACACGTTTAGCCTCAGACGTGATGTAGCTAATGGGCGCCTTTTGTTGCTCTTTACCTTTTGCTCACTTACTCTACAGTACACTGATTTCTGTATCGTCCGCAGCTGTTCTTTTCCGGTGATCAACTTTCACTAATAAATTTTTTACATTTGTCTAGACTAATACTTAATTATGAAAAAGTACAAGTATTTACACTTAATTACGTTAAAGGGACCTTCAGTCTCACCTCTTTCTCTTCGTTATGACCTTAATTTGACTTAAATAGTACTTATTATTTAAAATAAATAGAAGGTGGTTTTTCAAAATGTGGCTATGTTTTCACACTTAAATGTTTAAAATCTATGTACTTTATGCTATAATCCCTCACAAGTTTTGTAGCTAATCAGTTTTTAACTGTCGTACTCAAATGTGTGATAGTTTCACATTAACAATATGATTCTTGAAACGGGCACGCATTCCGGTCCAACATTTCACTAACAATCAAAAAAAGACAGACCATTCGCTCTTTCCATCCATCCCCTTCATAGCTTTGGTGCACCTCATACTGTAACAATAACGAATTTTCGCTAAAACTTGAATTTGACCAAATCAAAGTCAATAGCAGCGGTACCATATTATACAGGAAGCTGTGCGTGAAACAATCAGGGTAGACTTTTCTTGCATGCTTTAACCTCAAAACAATCATAAAGTACTGATTTTAAGTTGAAGTCCTAATTTAATTCGCGAATTTACAAAATACATTCTTTCTCTCATCCTTAAAAAGTTTTATTTGTAATAATTTTAAGTTCGATATCACTTTATTACTATGCAAACGCCAATAGACATCAAGTTAATCAGCTTTAATTCCTTCAGGCCGTCCTGACACTCCTTAAATGAAACATCCGAAAACCACATAAGGACATATGAATTATAAAACTTACCTCTACTTTATATTGCAATCTTAACTAAAAATCATATAAAGTTTTACGTCATTATACGTTAATGACATTCGTCCGTTTTGTATTGAAGACATTTCATTTAACCTAGCAGAAAATTTGTAGGAAATGAAATGATAAACCGTAGCCGTACGAATACCAAAAGCGTACGTAATATTTTTATCTTTATTTGTAAAACAAAAAAAAGGACACCATAAAGTAAAACCAGGCATCACTAATAATTACTACAAGTCACAAAAAAGTACATAATAAAAGTGCAAAAATAAAAAATTATGTAACACATGAAATATATCAATATTGACGCAATAGAAAAAAGTACGTGATAAAAATGTAAAAATATGTATATCCCCTTATACGTGATCATAGTCAAATTACAAGACAAACCGCTATATGCCTTAGGGACGTAAAAAAGTACACATAGGATATAGTAAAGAAGGCATCAAGAAAATGACTACCATTTACATAAAAGTGTAGAAATCAAATAATGTATAACACAATATGCATATCACTAATATCACAATATAGGAATATACACTAAAATGGTAAAAAATATATATTACATTATCTCAGATCACAGTCCATTAACAATGTGTAGATCAGACATCAAAAACTCATCAATAGAATAAAAAGATTGTGCTTTTAGATAATCAGTAATAGTTCTTTTTAGTTCATTCAAAGGTAACAATCTATTTTTTAATGGCAACCTGTTATAAAATTTAATTCCGTAGTAGTTCATTAAAAGTTTGGTAAAGGGTAATATTACTTTTTGTATATAATATACAATTTAAAATGTATACACAGGGAAGTGTTAATATTATTATATTCAGTTCAACAAATTTATGTTTACATTCTCTAAAGAATAGACCGGTCATTATTCTTTATTATCCTTTGGATAGAAAAAAGTCTCTTCATGCCAGAAGAGTGACCCCAAGCAATAATTGCATAAGTCATAATATAATACGCAGTAACTGCCACATCCAGAGATACTTCAGATATTAGCAATCTCATTGAGTAACATGCTCTTGATAACTTAGTGGCCATGTAATTGCAGTTTTCAGACCAGTTTAATTTAGGATCAATAATTGCACCTAAAAATTTAATTTTTAGTGGATTGTGTTATTTAAAGTAAAAAAAAACATTTCTCAGCTTTAGAGTAATTCGTCTTTAGTCTGTTAGTGGTCAACCAATTCTCAATTGGATTCAAAGAAACATCATTTTCTAAAATTTTACAATTCGCTAACAAAGTTGTCTCGTCAGAATAAAGAATTAAAGTAAACAAAAATAATACAGGACCACGAACAGATCCTTGAGCAACCCCTGACTTAACTTCTTCAAAATCAGATTTAAAGTTATTGTAGCAAACATATTGGGCGCGATTGCTCAAATAAGATTCAATTACGCTCTCATGCGTAAGGTTGTAATGTTGTAACTTATTTAACCAAATATGGTGATTAACGCAATCAAATGCTTTGGTCAAGTCTAAAAAATTTGCTTCACAAAATTCATTTGCTTCAAAACTTTCTAATATATTGTCAGTAAGTCTTAAAATTGCAGTGGATGTTGATTTGCCCTCACGGAAACCATATTGGCAATCAGAAAATAAATTATTTTTCTCGAAATATGACATAATTTGATTTTTTAGGATCCTTTCAGACATTTTGGAGAAAACTGGTGTAATAGACAAAGGTCTATAATTACTAAGATTATCAATATGACTACCTTTGTGTAGAGGAACAACCTTGCAAATTTTTATTCTTTAGGATAGGCTGGTTCGCGAATGCAATAATTAATGATTTTTGTTAGTGGAATGATGAAAACGTTTTGTATAGATTTTATAATATTTATAGTAATATCAAAAGGATCTCTTGACTTATTAATATTTACAACGTTAATAATGCCACGTAATTCATTAAACGTTACTTCCTGAAACAAATAGACGGATTCATTTTAAAATCCTAAAAATACATGGCAGGGTCACACTTTTGGGCTGGAAGAGAATCACTAATCACATCAGCAATATGTGCAAAGAATCTGTTATATTGGTCCGAAGTTAAAGTATTGCTAAGTACTTTATGATTTTCTTTTTGTTCTATAACCTGCCAAATAGCTCTCGGTTTAGAATTGGAAGATTTTATATATTTATTATTCGCTTGTATTTTAGATTTTTTTAATTCAGATTTATAGAATTTGCGATATTTATTGCGCAGGGCAAGCGTATCATCACTATTACATTTTTTGTAGTTGTCGTTTAAAGTAATAAGTACATTACGCATATCTCTTAAGCGGGCATCAAACCAATAAAGACTAAGAGAGTTATGACGATTAACGATCTTTTGAGGAAAACAAAATAAAAGGTAATCTATAAATATACCTAAAAATGCAGAAAATTTACCCAAACCAGGTTCACGATTACTATCTATGAAGGACCAATCTGTAGATTCAAGAAAATTATACATGTTATACTTTCCACTGTTAGTAATTCGTCGAATAATTAATTTACGTTGTCTTGGCTTACATATAGTATGAATACAAAAACTAAATATTTGAGCAAAGATACATGCATTAAATACATAAGCATTAAAATTTACATCACCAACGAAATTAACAAAAATATTATCAATGCAATTGTTTCCTCTAGTGTTAGAAAAAATAGTAGGACTAAGCCCAAAAGTATGCATTATGTCAGTAAGATAGCTGGCTTGATTGTCGTTGGAGTTAAATTTAACATTAAAGTCTCCACATAAAAGAACAAAATTCTTGTTAATATCGAGTTTAGAAAATAGAATAATAAGAATGTCAATAAACGAATTAAAATATCCAACAGGGGACCTATACATAGAGAGAACAATTACATTGCATTTATTAATTATAATACCAGATATTTCGCAATCAATTTCTCTCGATAATTCCATAACAAACGGAATAGCTACACATTCAATACATTTTTTGTCAATATCATGTTTATGAATTTTTCGAGAAAAATGAGAAACAATTTTGAAATCAAAAATATTAATTAGGTTAACGACACTGTCCTTAAGCCAGTGTTCTGTCAAATACAATATGTTTATATTGTTATGAGATTTAACAGTAGCCTCTAATTCAGAGATTTTGTTAGTAACAAATTGTATATTAATGTGCATAATATTAAAGTTAAATTTTTCGGCCAAAAAAAAATTGTCAATTGTTTTTTGGATGCTTTTTATTGGACTATTTGCCTTCACTACACAAGTCTCACTAACATGAAAATTTTGTTGCAATCTTATCGTCTCATTGCGTCTAAAATTATATATTATAATTATGTGTTAACAGAAGATCTTGTCAAAGGTATTGATTCTGATACAACATCTGGTTTAGGGTATAGATTATCATCTCCAGAGCCGAGTTTGTTTGTTTCAATAGGTGGACAAACGTCTGATGTTTTTATTTGTTTTAAGAGACATGTATCGAAAAATTTTTTTGTTAAGAATATATTTAGATAATAAGGAGCGTAACTTGAGTTTACAGTGTTGATTTAGGTGAATACCTATTTGATAATAGCAATTTCTGCCTAATACAGTATTAACCCTAGGATGCATGAACTATTTTTTCTACATTTATACATAAGGTGAGTATTTGAGTCTCATAACAAAAAAATAATGTGTTTAATAGTTTAAAGAAAAAATAATTATTTATATTCACTTACAATTAATATATTTCATAAGACTATGTTCCTTACATATATTTTTCTTACATTGGCTACAAATCCTTTTACTCATTCTGCCTAGTTTAGGAGGACATACGTAACAACGTTTTTTTGCGGGTGGTTCATTAGTTTCGACTTCTGGAGTAATTTGAATAAAAATCTTTATGCATTCTAGTGTATCTTTGCGTAAATATGGGTTGTGTGAACGTTATTGGGGTATCCCACCGCTTCTCAACGCCAACATCAACAAACCAAAAAACGCATAAGCTCCATTGTGTCAGTGTCCAACCATGTTTTACTTTTTGCAGTGCACTGACGCTTTGCTTCTCTGTTAGTGAAAATAACTATTTCTTGAACCATAATTTGAGTTACAGATACATTCCAAGGATTAATTATTGAAAAAAATTTAATTCCGTTGTCTTGGACCTGAACTAAAAGGCACAATGTTGTGACAAAGTGTTTTTGTCTGAATTAATGCATTAGATTGCCATTTGAAACCATTCTTTCCAACCATCACTGTTTCATGCTGAACATCTTTGTTGATTGGAAATAAATGTGGTTCAGAAATTTCCTCTTCACTATCAGACGAGCTAGGTTCACTATCAAGGTCATCAGGAATTAAATCCTTATTGTCTTCTGAGTCGTGTTCGGAACTAGAAACGTCTTATTCAGCCTCATTATTCCAGTCCATAACTGTTTGCGCAAAATCGGGATCAGATAACATAACTGATCTTCTAGAATGTGATGCCATATTACAACAACGCACGAAAAGAGAAAAAACGGATGTATTGCAAATTGATCATTTAGGCATATCTAATATATAAATCATAATAAACACAGCATAGACTAAAGAAGTGAATTGTTTTTTTCACCCGCATTTATTATATATGGATATTATCTGCTCAATCCTGACAAATACCTACAGTCCGGTTTTTTGATCTTAGGTATAAAAAATAATTGCATAATAATGGAGGATAAACTTACCTGCAAAATAACAAGAACAAACTCTGTAAAACAGATAGGCAGTATACGTCCGTGACCGTTTGCTAATAACAAAATATTATGTTTGATGCATTTATTTGTGTAAGATACATTCTTGCTAATATGCCTGGTGTCGTTAGATAAGTGCGCCATGACAGGTTTATGCACCTTTGAAGATATACTATGTTTAAGCTGTGCCGGACGACCTTCCTCTTCTATTGGACAGTTGTATGCGGAATTTTTATTATTTTTCCTATCTCTGTTTTGTACCAGCAATTGATCGCATTTTTCACATTCTTTCTTAGTTTTGTTAGGTGAAATTGTAAAAATTTTATTTTATTCTCTAGGATTTGCAATCTATATGGAAGTTTGATACTTAATTTACGCTTAATGCATTGCATATTTGAATTATTCTTTGAAATATCCTTCTTGGTACGATTTAAAGTCTATTAATTAATTTTATTGTCTTACCCACACTGCTTAACCATCTTTTCTTAGGTTCACACTTTAGATCATTATAAGTTAACTTGATCAAGTCCATCTTAGAATTATTAAAATATAATTATCGGCTCATTAAATAATAAATAAATAAATTTAAATTAAATTAATTATTAGCACAACTGATCGTAATTATTCGCACTTTTTTATTACGCATGTGAGTATAGTCCACCATGACACGCCACGGTGCACGATAATAATAGTCAGATGTCGCGCTTCCATTTTTGTTTGCAATTAACAAAGTTAAGGTACGGTCTCCCATTTTCGTTGTTTTTCAAAGATATCGTTGTTATTACCAAAGATAGAGGTTTGCAGAATTTACATCCACGTACTAGTTTGTTGACCTAGTCAACAAAATTTAGTATCTTCTTTTGTTTTCAACTTGTAGGCAAACGTCGATATTTCTACACTTGTTTCAAGTTCCTATACCTCTCTTACTAGTTTACTGATATATTTCGTCAACGGTACTAATATATTAGAAGTGCCACACATAAATATAGACATTTCTGAAAAACATCTTCCAAATATCGTGCCCCAGCCCATAATGCTTTGGCAGTGAGGAATTGCTTACAATACCGTTTCCAAAATTGTTTGATTGCAACATTCGGTTCGGTGTTATGGCCTCCACGATGTCTAGATTTGTCAATACTGGATTTTTTCCTATGGGATTTCCTGAAAAACATAATTTATCATAATACTGAACAGAATATTGCAATCCAACGATTTGGGAAACGGTTTACTCACTGGGCCGGGGCACCGTGTTGTTGAAAAAAATATTTGGAAGATGTTTTTCAGGAATGCCTGTATTTATATTTTTGAAAAGCTAAGATAGAACTGCAGTTGGTGGTTGCCAAGCCAAGTATGATTCTTATTTGAGAAATGCCTATTTATATTATTGCTCAATAATCGCACCCCCTGGAGAAACTCTAAGCACGCTAAGGTATAAAACCTTGAAAAAAATGTAGAAATACCGACGTTTGGCTATAAGTCGAAAACAAAAGAAGATACTAAATTTTCTATTTTACCACAAAATCTAGGTCAACAAAGTAGTACGTGGATGTAAAACTGCAAACTTGTATCTTCGATAATAACAAAAATATATCTTTAAAAAACAACGAAATCGGGACACTGTACAGGTAAGTTTTTATTGTGTAAATGAAACTAATATGTTGATATAATAATAATACACACATGAACGTAATAATTCATTAAATTCAAAAAAATGCATTGGTATTTATTATATGATTACGTTTTATAACAATGGTTTGGAACAGTTAACCGAATACTACCAAATAAGAAGAGAAATTCTCTAAGAAAATATTAAATAAAGTATGATTCAAAGAGGAGAAGCCTTTGTGACTTTATGAATATGTGTAACTAAAATAATAAAAAAGGAACTATCATTTTACATAAAATATAAAAGTTAAAGAGCTTTGCTATCGTCCTGGGTGTTTGGAAAAATATTTTATTTATAGATACACATTTTCTTTATATCAAAAACTTTAAAACTGCAATGTAATGGAAACTTTCTACAAACTCTTTAAGATAAACATATCTTACGAACTAAAAAGTATTTTTCCATTTTTACGTAGCTTAGAATCACTGCAATTGCAGTGTCTTGGGAATTAATGGAAATAATTCAAGCTGTCACAATTTCGTGATCTGTTCATATTATGTTATTCTCCTGAAGACATTAAATCGTACTATTTGTTAATATGGTTACAAATTAAATATAATAACGTGTAACGTAGAAAAAAGTAATTAAATTTAGCTGTTTGTTTATTTGTAATGCAACTTAACTTCTTTATAAATTCGTTATAGATCAGAGATAAATACTTAAAAACCATTGTAAAGTAGAAAACAGTTAACGAATCTATTTTCGAGATGTAAGTTAGACAATATACATCTTTGAACAAGGTAAATGAATATTGATTGCAACAAAAATAAATGACAAAAACATTTATTTTTATAATTATTCACAAAATTTTAAGGTTTATTGGTTTCAGGATGCAAAAGGGTGCTTACCAAAACAAAAAACTTGGCATGTTATGTACAACATAGCCTCATTGTAATTTAAAATGACAGATCCGTAGGGTGAAATGAGATGAGTATTGTAAATTTGTTACCATACAGGAAATCGTCACAGGTGCAGATGTCGCCGTTTACAAAGCTTTTTGTCAAATTAGAAATTAATAAATAGTAAATATTTTGTTAATTAAACTGCAGTCTTAGAGCTAAAGGAACCAACTAAATACTATTTTCCATAATAACTAATGTTTACTAACTTTCTTCAGTTCTATTCCCCTTTACAACGTTAGTGTGAGTTGTGCAATTATTTCAGACGTATAAGTTTCACAAGCTCTCATTCCAGTGCACCGTGTGGCGTTTTCTATGCTTAGTAAATTCTTGCTAGTTTCTGTCGCATTAAAAATTTTTTCCTACGACTGCTATGAAAAATAGTACATTTCTCATAGCTTACTTAATTTCAAAACCACGTATTGCTCATACTGTGAGAAATATTCTTTCTCACGGCACTTTGTCCAAACCACATACATTTATATCGAGAATAAAGAAAAATCGACAAAAACTTAGTTGGCAGCTGCTCAGCTTTAAATAGTTGTCACAACTGTAAGATTATAGAAGTTTGTTTAAATTCTTATGATAGTTTTCTTTCGTGCTTTGATAAAAATCGCAATTCCCATTAAATATTATTTTAATAAGACATATACCTATTTATAATAAATAATATGGATACTGACAGTAGAAACGATTTTGATAATACTCCGCCAGAGATATTGGAAAATGCTGCAAAAGTAACGTTAGATTTGATATCAGAAATTTCGAGAAAAAAGTATGAATTGGCATACGAAAAATTTATGGAATGGAGAATAAATACAAAAATAAAATCTTTTTCGGAAAGTGTACTTTTCGTATACTTTAAAGAGCTGTCGAAAACTTTAAAGGCGTCTACACTTTGGTCACAATATTCAATGTTGCGAAGAACTATCAGTATAAAAAATGACATTAATATATCCACTTTTCAAAAATTACGTTCATTTTTGAAAAGAAAGTCCGACAATTGGGTCGTGAAAAAATCAAACATATTGACATCCGACCAATTGCAAAGATTTTCAAACGAAGCTCCATACATGGAATATCTACTAATAAATCGATAATTTAAAGGATTTAAATTCGGTTCTACTAGTGAAATTAGATAACACCAAAACAAAAAGCCAAGAACGTTCACTGTAACGGGACAATTTTATAATATATATGAAAAATATGCTGCTCTTCGTCGGCATTAACAAATTTGGTAGTATGGCTAAGATAATTGCAATTTTTTAAAAATTGAAAAATCCAGAATACTTTAATGTTGTTTTAGTTTTGCTAACAATGAAAGTAAATATTAAGCTACATTATTTGTATTCTTTAAATTTGTTGCAATTGTAGGAAAAGTGTAGTGAGCAATATGTGGGGAAAGTACTTTTCTCACTTGTAGCAGAATATACTATTGTCAGATCATTAGCTTACTACATTACTTGCTTATTTATAGCTTATATCGTATTTTTTTCCTGCAGGTAGTTTAGGTATCTTCTCCCATTTTAGCCCTGGGTCCATATGCTTCTTGTATGCTTTATTACGCTTTGGAATTGCTTGTGGTTTTAATTTTGGTGTACATTTTTTGTGGAAAGAAAAAGCATTCTATTATTTCATTATCATTATTTAGTTATTAGTATATATATATATATATATATATATATATATATATATATATATATATATATATATATATATATATATATAGGGTGTTTAAAAAAGATGCGGGGGTGGTTGCCCAGGTCATTTTATACAATAAAGTTCCTATAAACATAGGACCGCAAACCCTTCGTTACCGATCTACAGTGTGTTGAAGTTTAATTTAAAAAAACAGTCAAAATTAGATTTTTCCAAAACGGCTTGAGATATCATAATGAAATTTTACGCGTGTCAATAGCTGTAGGAGACGCATACTTTGCAATATAACACGATGTTTCGGTCGTAGCATTGGGGCGCGTATTGGCACGTCACAGACTATTTTTCAAGAAAAAAGTAGGATGCCGCTGATTTCTCTAAAAATAAAAAATATTTTTTAATTCTCTGTTCAATTGTGAAAAAAAAAGCTCTTTTGACTTTTTATCGTACGACGTAAAAAAACATTTTAGTGCATGTCCATTTATCACGCGTACAAAAATACTTTTAAACATTCCTGTATTATTCACTGACATATCACTGACATATTGAATAAGTCTCGTGATTAATAATTTTGTATGTGTCGAATATGTTGAAGTTCCTTATCATGAATCGTTATACGAATGCCGAGATGACCGACATGTACTACATTTATGGACTTGCTGATGGAAATGCATTAGAAGCTAGGCGATTGTATACTGAAAGATTTCCGGGCCGTATTGCTCCTGATAGAAAAACTTTCGAATCTATTTATCGGCGTCTTTATGAAACAGGCACATTAAGACCAAATGGAGGAGCATGAAAGCCAAGGACAGTAAGAACGGTAGAGCTGGAAGGGGATAAGCAGGACATGATTGAAGAATATCGAGGTACTTCTACTCGAAAAATTGCTGACGGTTTTAATGTAAGTAATGGGACTATTTGGCACATTCTTAAGGAAAATTTGTTGTATCCATTCCATATACAACGGGTTCAAGCCCTTCTTTCTGCTGATTTTCCTCCTCGCATTGCATTCTGTCAATGGCGTTTACACAAAATGGTTTAAATACCTCAACTCCTGATGTTAATTCTGTTCACCGATGAAGCGAGTTTTTCAAGAAATGCAATACGGAATTTCCATAATAACCATGTATGGTGTGAAGAAAATCCAAATGAAATTGTTGAATATCGTTTTTAACATCAGTTTTCTGTGACCGTTTGGATTGGGATTGTGGGTGACTGCCTAATTGGACCGGTATTTCTATCCGGGAGACTTACCGGAAAGGTGTATCGCAACTTTTTGGAAAACACGCTCCCTGGATTTCTGTAGGACGTACCATTAGCAATTAGAGATGCAATGTGGTATATGCACGATGGCGCACCAGCCCACTTTAGTCAAGTAGCTCGTGATTTCTTAACACAAGCATACGGAAATCGTTGGATTGGCCGGGGTGGACCTCACTTATGGCCTTCACGATCCCCGGACTTAAATCCCCTTGATTTTTTCCTGTGGGGCCATTTGAAGTCCTTGGTGTACGCTACTCCATGAGTACTCAATGAGGAGAAGATTGGATTCTTGCATCTGAGCTCGAGGTGGTCACTTTGAAGAGTTATTGTAATTTTTGGTTGGTAAAATTTTTAGTTTGGTGAAATATTTGTTCTTGCCCTTGAATGAAACCCTTCATTTTTAAAACCTTTTTTCTGTAATAAATGGACATGCACTAAATTAAAACGGTACGTCGTACGATAAGAAATCAAGAAAGCTTTTTTCTTCACAATTGAACAGAGAACTAAAAAATATTTGTTATTTTTAGAGAAATCAGCGGCATCCTACTTTTTTCTTGAAAAATAGCCTATGACGTGCCAATACGCGCGCCAATGCTACGACTGAAATATCGTGTTGTATTGCAAAGTATGCGTCTCCCACAGCTATTGACACGCGTAAAATTTCATTATGATATCTCAAGCCGTTTTGGAAAAATCTAATTTTGACTGTTTTTTTCAAATTAAACTTCAACACGCTGTAGATCGGTAACAAAGCGTTTGCGGACCTATGTTTATAGGAACTTTATTGTATAAAATGACCTGGGCAATCACTCCCGCATCTTATATATATATATATATATATATATATATATATATATATATATATATATATATATATATATATATATATATATATATATATATATATATATATCCCTTACAGACCCGAGCCGGAGTTTTTTGAGAATTAAAGGAAAAGCAGTTGGCAATTGGCATCAATTCATCATAGAAACCAACCATACTTTTTTCATTTTCCAGATTGAACATGAAAATATTGGGTAGTGTATTGTGTAACCAATTCCAAAAGACGCTCTGGGAAATATTTTGCAAAATATTGAGTAGGAGTAAAAAACTTCAGGAGCTCTCCATTTAATTTTACCTTGCGGTTTAGGAAGTGTAGTTTCAGATGAATAACATTGCATACTGCTAAGTACTTCTTGTACTTCGCATTCGCGCTCATCTTCCCGCTCTTCCTCAATCTCGTCTGCAACTTCAATATTTTCTTCATCGTCCATTTCAAAATCAGAGCTCTCCAAAATCGCCATTAATCCGTCATCGGTTAAATATTGACCGCACATGATGCAATCAAATTAGTTTTAAGCAAGTCCTGAAAACAAAGTGTAACGTTACAAACCTTGGTAGCGTACGGACCCGACCCTCACAATTGTGATTATTCACATTGTAACGTAAATATCATGAAGATATGTACCGCGATACATACCTAATTACAAACACTATGAAGTATTTTCAAGTAGTTTGCACACATATAAAGATATTTCATTTACAATAACAATTGACTAAATAATAACCAGTCCGCTGAGGATATTTACTCACTTGAACTGTCAGAATTACGATGTGGAAATGCTTACCGGTCAAAAGAAAATGCCACAATATTTAAATCGGCCGATAAAGTGATCGCCCACAGTCGTGTGGTTCAGGTTTAAATTATGTATAACTACTAACAACAAAAATAGACAGTTTAGACCACACCCTCACAAGAGTGAGGGAATGGTCTGTAATATATATATATATATATATATATATATATATATATATATATATATATATATATATATATATATATATATATATATATATATATATATATAATCTATATAACAACGTAGACATTTGCCATTGGAATTAACGTTTTTGCAGATTCCTGCTGATTGCACATCCGCAGGTACTAACTACAAAACTGAAAGATGAAAATGATCAAGTAATTGGCGTTTTTTAAATATGATATGCCTTGATTTCCAATTTGTTTCAAATGTGTCAAATAGTTTAGGAAGTATTTAGCGTTGTTTAATATTATCGTCCATGTTATTAATTTTAAAATGGACAACATTATGTGCAGAAATTTGAAAGATCTGGAAATATTTTTGTAGAATCAGAATCTTGGGGTGGTAAATAATACTTTTGTTATCGTTAAAACACTAAAATTAAAAATAACACGACAATTAGTTTAAGACAATGTGCTGTTGAAGTAGGTTTATCTAAAACACGGAAATAGGACATAATAAGGAAACACGAATATCCCGTACAAGGCCTAGTGTCATCAAGAGATTTTCGATTTTGACTAGGAGCGCAGGAGTGTATTCTGAGAAGGAATGCTAGATCACGTCGTTTTTGCCTACACTTTGTTCTACGGACGAGTGTACTTTTACACACAATAACGAACCAAATGTTCAAAACATTCGCTAATGGACCCAAGAAAATACTCGAGTGAATATTAGTACGCTAACTCAGTATCCTCAAAAAATTAATATCTGGGCTAGGATTTTTAAAAATCCTAGGAAATTTAAAGTCAGAAATTTATTTAGAATTATTAGTAACCAAAGTTGGCACTGCATTAGAAAGAGTCGCAAGAGAAAATCAGGAGATCTGGTTTCAACAAGACGACTGTCCTGCACATTCTGGTTTAGATTTTTTTAATGACTCGCTTCCAAATCGTTGGATAGATAGAGGTGGTGCCATAAATTGGCCTGCGAGATCGCCTGATTTAGCCCCTTGCGACTTCTTCTTATGGGATCACCTTCAATGCAAAATTTATAAAAGGCGTCTAGCCGATATGAATTCTTTAAGGAAGGCAAAAGAAAAAAAGTGCCGGTTAATTACCGAAATACAAACGTTAGAAGAGGTTTTTATAATATGTTAGGATACTGTTTGGTTCAAAACGAGGGTTTGTATAAATATCTATTGTAATTTTATTTTTCTTTGTCTTTCTTTATATTTTACAATAAAGTTTTAAAACTATAATTTTATAATTCACTATATTAAACTGCGTAACTGTGTCTTTTGCCTTAATTAGTCTCAATTTTTTATTCATGCCATTTAAATTTTTTTTAAATTATTTCTTCACATTAAAATTAATAACATGGACGAGAATATTAATCAACGTAAAATATTTTTTATCATTTGAAACAAATTGGAAATCAAGCCATATTATCATATTTTAAAAACGCCAATTACTTATTTTGTGTTTTAAACTAAACATTTCATCTTTTAGTCTTGTAATTAGTACCTTTGGATGTGCAATCACTTTACCTTTTGATTGATACCATTGGCTTTTCTGTCGGATGAATTTGCGAGTAGGGATCTGCAAAAATGTTCATTCCAGTGTTAAATCCCTATGATCGGGTTTGAGACCGGACACACGGTATATATATATATATATATATATATATATATATATATATATATATATATATATATATATATATATATAGTGGTGCTTGGTTTTTGAGTGTTTGATTGGTTTAGAATTGGCTATTTTCGTGAGCGGTGGACATCATCTTTTGAGCGTGGGGAGCAGGGGTTACCGACGTGGGTAGGGGCTGCATATTAAGAGTCTGCCGTCAGCTTTTCTGTCAGGCTTGCTCGGATTGTACAGGCGTCTGTTGTAGATATAGCAGGTTTTGAGGATGTTCTTGGTAGCGGTCTGACGTACGTTGTATGTTTGCTGTTTCTATTGTCCTAACGTTGGGATGTCTGTAGCGAAGTCTTTGTATGTTCCGTAGTATGTTTCTTTCGCAGGAGGCGATAAATTTTAGGTTATTGTTTTTGTGGGTGACGTACAATGCGCACGGTAGTCTAGTAGTGGTCTTATTTATGTCTTGTATGTCTACTGTAGGGTTTTTGAGAGGCAACCTATGTCGTATCCTCAAAGGGCTTTCAACACGTTCACACGATTGTACATCTTGTCTGGAACCTTCTTTAAGTCCCATTCCTAGTGAATTGTCTTGGAGAAGGTAGCTTCTACGTATGCTATTGTGTCTTGGAGTTATAGTTGTTTACGTATCGTAATAACAAAGTAATGTAACAAAAGGAATGAAATAGTTTAATATCTATTTTTTAGGATAATTGTGCAACATATTATTTAATACGTCCTTAACTAAAATAGGCAATATTGTTGAAATAAAAACAATAAGCTATATCAGATGGACGTTTAAAACTTCATGTCAGGTAGACGTTAATAGAGATATAGATGCAAACTTAAAAAAAATTCCAAAGCAGCCCGCTTCTATAAAATATCGATAATACAATTTAAGCATTTTCAATCCTATTTAATTAATTTTTAGATTGTTTGCTTTATATTAGGAAACTTTATAAAGAAAAGTTATGTAAATTTAAATTTTCTTTAAAAAGTATGTCTACACATTTTCTTATAAAATTAATCGTTATTCAGATATTGAAACGTTCGAGTTAACATTTAATTAAAATTTTACTTTTTATGTTTTTGTTTTTAAATTTATCAAAAAACAAGCTACACATCATCACATGTGCTGCCCACCTGTTTCAAAGAAAATATACAAACAATAGAATACACACTATTATGGACTCTCCAAACCCCCAAGCCCAGTAAGGAATCGTATGGACTAAATGTATCTTTTACTAACTTTATTCATCTACAAAAAACGCCATCCTTTTCTTTCATGGCAATGTTGTCAAACACAAAATGTAATTTAGGAACACATATCTTTTTATACTTTCATGTTATTGTTCGTGTGCACTATGTTATTTTTCAAATTAAACCAACTCCATTCATTAAATATTTGTTCTCTTCAGAACGCTTAAGCTTAGTACAAGCACATTTTAAGGTCATGATGAGTATTTTCTATAATTCTGTTATTGAACTTAATTTTGTTGAAATTTCTTTAACTCTTTAACGATGTTCTGGGAAATATTTAATCCGTAAGGAAAAACGTCTCGTTCTTAACGCACTAAATTAAAAAGAGAGCAACGCTTTATGTTGTTCAGAATGAAGAATCTATGCTATTAAAAGAATATCAAACTGAAGCAACAGTTAGTCCGAGGAAACGTGCGAAAAGGAAAGATGCACAAATCAATAAATGCCTTCATGTATATGACCAGAATATCCAAACTATTATTCGGCAAAAAGTGCAAGACTTTTTTATTGCAAACGTTCCACCAACGATGAACAGTATCCTTTGTGCTGGTAATAGTGATAATGATTTACCGAATTTTAAACGCACTACACTTTTGAACTTCTTGAAACGTATTGGTTTTGAATTTCAAAAGGTGGGACGCAAAAGCATTCTTACTGAGCGTGATGGTATTATAATATGGAGGTATAAATACTTACGATGCATTACAAAATTCAGAAAAGAAGGTAATTTACAGCAATTTTATTATTATTTATAATTATATGCTTAATAACGGCGAATTTTACGAAATTAACGTTCACACCTAGCTAGAAGTAATATAGTGTGTCCCAACAAGAACGCCGGATTTGAATTGGCCGCCATTTTTTTTTTGTTATGAGATTGACAGCATTCTGCCTACGCTTTTTATTTTGTATATTTGTTGCAGTTACTGGATATGGAGCATTACACTGCTGAACAACGAGATTTAATTGTGAAAACACATTACCAAAATGAGTCAACTGTTCGGAGGCTGATGACGAAATTGGAGGCAACAGGAAACACTGCAAACATTCCATCGCCCGAATGCACTCATCGTACGCGGTCTGTTCAGAACATAGCCATTGTTTGAGATAGTGTTCAACTGAGTCCGAACAAATCCGTTCGTCGACGTTCATAGCAGTTAGGCATTTCAAGAAGCTCATTACAGAGGATTATCGTGAAAGATCTACACATGCATGCATTTGAAGTGCAGTTAACCCAAGAACTGAAACCATCAGACCATTTGCAACGAAGACAGTTCGTTCAGTGGATTCTTGAGAGGCAACATGCAGACCACCACTTTGCCAACAAAATTATTTTAGTGACGAGGCTCAGTCTCATCTTTCCGGCTTCGTAAACAAACGGAATTGTCACATTTGGGGAATAGAAAACCGAAAAAAAATGATTGAAAAGGGATTACACCCTCAACGGGTGACTGTTTGGTGTAGACTTTGGGCCTGTGGAGTGATAGGGCCTTACTTTTTCGAAAATGACGATGGTAATGCCACAACGATTTATGGAGGACGTTACCGTAATATGGTTAGGAATTTCTTGTGACCTTATTTGGATGACATTGATTACGAACAGCTGTGGTTCCAGCAAGATTGCGCTACATGCCACACCTCCAATGAGGCTATTTATCTGTTGCATGAGAAATTTCCAAACCGGGTCCTTTCGCGCAGAGGTGACTAGAACTGGCCACCAGGGTCATGTGACGTGACACCGTGCGACTTCTTTCTTTGGGGGTTTCTGAAATCAGAGGTTTATGAACACAATCCTCGAACCATACAAGACCCGAAGCAGGAAACTCGACGTGTCAGCGCCGAACTCCAAGGGCAGACTGTGCAAAAGTAATCACAAATTTCATAGACATAGTCACTAGCTGCAGAGCATCTCGTGGTGGACATATGCCACATGTCATTTTTCATACTTAAATCGGAACGTGTACCCTTTGTTTATATAGCTTATTTTGTGCATTATTAAATCCGGCGTTCTTATTGGGACATATTATATTATATTATTACTGACGAATATAACTGTAAGTGTTATCGAAACGTTTAGATTGTATAATTTAAAATACACCATTAAAAACCCCAAAAAATGTAAGTATTTTATTTGTGTAATAATGGTGAAGGTTTACATTCTCATAACAAAGAAGTGACAATTAAAAACTGGCAACATTATTTATATAAATCACGTAAAGACTATTGAAAATAATATGTGGATACCAGATAATCTGCAAGGTGATATTGAACAGTTGATAATCAACGTTACACAATCTTTTTCCGATGAACTAGAGGTCGATTCCAGCGATTAAACCAAATTGGAAGGAATATATCATTTGTGCGAGAAACATTACATTATATTGAAAATAAAATTATTTATTGACACACAAGTTCCTACTATAGGTAAAGCAGCATCGATCTCATGTAACAGATAATCCATTGATTTCTCCATTGTGTGTGGATCGTCTCCCCTATAGGAAATTTAAAATCTACGTTTTAAAGTTTTGATTTATATACTAATGTTTATTTGTCGCTGATAAATTATAATAACTTTATTCCTGTTAAAATTCAGAAAAGTAACACTTACAGAAGTCAAAATAACTAAAAATTAATACCTTAAGGTTAAAATAAACTTCAACGACTGTGCTCGAAACCATTCATCCATTTGCACCAGTCGAGATACTGGTAAAAAATATATATAATAAGAGGATTTGATACAATTAATACAATTTTAACAAGCTGTATCTAAAAATTATTGTAGTAGTTAAAGTATTCGTTATAATCATAAAAAATTGCTTTATTAGGAAATGGTTAATGTGAATGCGCCCATATGTGATTTTTGTTTCCAAGCCAGTTGTTACAAGATATCTTATGCGAAGTTCATGTATAATCCCTTGTTGAAATTAGTTAACATATACGTATGTAGGTATAGAACGTTATGCAATCGACTTTATTCAATATCGTTAGATCAACATATTAGCTTTTATAACGTTTTACCAAGATCGACCATGTTTCGTGAATGTGTCTGTGTGGGCGTATGTGGATGTATGCTAGTATCCACGACAACTCCAGAACGAAAAAACCTACGTATCTAAAATTTTGTATTTTGAGATTGCTTTCATTTATACTTCTAAAATAGCTGATATAAAAATATCTAGATATAGACCTTAAACATATGGATTAATTATGTTCTATGCAATTTTTTGATATGATTCGTAATGTAGCGGCAAAAATTCCTAATGTAGAATTTATGTGTTAGTTCTGTTTTTTTCAATACCTGAGTAACGATTAATTTTATAAGAAAGAGTGTAGACATGTTTTAAGGAAAATTTAATTTTACATAACTTTTCTTTATAATGTTTGTTAAAATAAAGCAAAGTATGTCTAAAACTTAATTAAATATGCATGAAAATGTTTAAGCTGTATTATTGATGTCTCACAGAAGCTGGCAGCTTTGGAATTTTTTTCAAATTAACCTGTATTTATGTCTGTTAATTTCTATCTGACGTGAAGTTTTAAACGTCATTCTGACATAGATTATAATTTTTGTTTTCACAATGTTGCCTGTTTTCATTTCAACGTATAAAAAAGATTTTGCATAATTATCCTAAAAAAATTATAATTAAAATAATTTCCATTTTTTAAGTTAGCATGCAGTAGATGTAGTAGTAGATATTATCGTCTGTATGACATCAAATTTTACATAGATTATTATTTTGTTTTTAAAATGTTGCCTAAATATATAAAAGAGGTAGCATAATTATTCTACAAAACTTTTATTAAAATTACCTATTTTGTTTCGTTTAATTTCCACTTTGTAGGTTGGAAGGTCGCATGGTGTTCCCCACCTGATATTTTACGTATCGTAAACATAAATACATGCAAGCATGTGCACGTAAAATAAAATTAGTTAACTGCAAAAATGAAATTTAATAAAGTAATTTTTACAGTTAACTTGGTCCCTATATTTAGCTTCTAGTGCGACCAGCTTCTTATGAATCGAACTTCTATACGGTATATTTACAACCCGATTTATAAGTTCATTAGAATATACGTTCGTCTTTTACTTTAGGTTAGAAATTGTGTCTCTTACACCGTAGCCACCGTGCCCGGTATTATAGAACGGTGCAGTAAGCAATCGGTATAATAACTATTATGTTTTGTTATGAACGAATAGGTTCAAAAATAAATATGTAATTAACATGTAAATAAGTGGTGCAAATGATAATCGTATAAAATATATAAAGAGATAAGTGTAAAAAGTTCTCCAAAAACAAATCGTTAAGCTAACTAGAGGTACAAACCATTCACCACAAATAATGCCTTTGATTCAGTCGGTAGTTTAACGTAGGGTGGTTCCTTCTTTTGATTTGCTAAATCAGCTCAATTTCTGCTTGATTACTTCCACTGAACATCAATATAAAAAAAAAACAGTGTAACACTAATAAAATCATCTACGACCCCAAGTTATTTTTTTTTAATGCTCGGAATAACGAGGTTGTTAACAATAAAAATTTTATAGAAATGTAAAAAATAAAAATATACCAACATGTTCATTAACAGTTAATGATAGGGTTAAATAAAATATATCTTAAAACTAGCCTTAACTTACTAAAAATCATTACATAAATACCTGTTTGTAAAATTTTGTACACAAATTTTTTAATAACCTCTGGTATCTAAACGATTACGGAAATTTCAACTCACGTGATGTCATCCTTGCCACAATATTGCGTAATATCTTGAAATAATGCTTTACGTTGTAAGCCACACCCAACAATGGAATTTTCCTTCTTATAAATTTTATCTTCTTGAAATTGAATAAACCAATATTTATTATATTTTCTCGAACGTTCATATAATAAATGTAATTAAACTTTAAATTCTGTATTAAAAGCACAACGCAATCATAAAATGAAAGCGTACGTAACAGTAGAATTAATTGTGCAATCAAAAAGGGTGAAATTAAAAGTGTAAAAGTAAAATAAAAGTAAACTAAAATAAAAGTGCCTGAAAAGAGCAAATGTTTTAATTTTTAGTATAATGCGTTAAAATATCTTACCATCAAATCAATGGCACTTTCACTAAATTTAGGTGGAAAACCAAAAAAAAAAAGATTCCTAACAACACCACTTTCACCAGGAAGCGAAAAAAATGGATGCTTTGGAAGTTAGATGATGTAGTCGTGCGCGAAAGGATTTGTGCAAGGAATTTAATCAACGATAACGTATTCCGCAAACGTATTTGAGCAGAAAAATAATTTGAAGAGGGAGTATAAACCATTAAGAAGATATGCACTATAAACCCCTAAGCAGATATGCAACTTAAGTTACACCGAAATGCAAATTAAGTTGCCTACCACATATTTACAAATCGTTAATTAATAAAATTTTTCTTATATTTACAACTGAATGAACGAAAGACCTAAATTACGGTATATTTTATTACAACTCAAAATGGGTTGTTACACAATTATTATTAATTTTATTAAGGACATCGATGTAAACTTTGCCTTTACGTATGTAGAGCTGATGTAAATTCTAAATATATTGAGATTACAGTCTAATTATTCATATTAACGGAATGTGAGCGTACAATACGCAAGGATTCATATATACCAAGGCAACTTGGCTAATATTAAATTATTATAAGTTTGGTTATGAACGAATAAGTTCAAAAGTAAATATGTAATTAAAAATTATCATTAATTTTATTAATTACATAAATAAAAAGTTTATCTCGAGTAGGATTTGAACCTACGACAGGTACTTTGCTAGAGTACTACTCCAACCAAGTGAGCTATCGAGATACAAGCCCCAATCGATGTAAATTTTGTCTTTATGTGTGTAGAACTGATGTAAATTCTAAATATCCTTGCGATATTATTGTAAGCAATTTGACTATAATCTCATAATATTTGGAATTTATATCACTGGTGCTTGTATCTCTATAGCTCAGATGGTTAGAGCGGTAATATAGCAAAGTACATGTCGTAGGTTCAAATCCTACTGAAGGAAAACTTTTTATTTAAGTACTTAATACAATTAACAATAATTTTTGATTATATATCAGTATAAGAAGTTTAGCAACCATGCACTGCCTTCGCATAAGTCCCGTACTGCACTTGGAGGTTTGGACGATCTGTAGATTACCTCAATCGTGCAGTTCTAAACAGATTTCTACTCTTCTCAATGCAGGGCAAGGAAGGGGATTGCTCTACTCTCGTTCAAACGATGCTTATAGTTGTTTGGAATTGATGTGGAATAAAGGGATTGCAACTGTAGGAGAAATATTATCCACTTTCGTGCAAGACGAATGGATAAATTTGCTTTGTAAAACTATTTTTAAATTTTTCATTACGTATTCTTTTGAGAAAATAATTTTTTTTTAATTAAATCTTTGTACTTTAACTTTAACTTTAACAAACCAAAGAATAGATATTTATATTAACTCGGATTATTGAATTCACAATTGTCAGGTGCAATTTCTTATAGTTAGTTTTAAAATGAAATTATGAATGTTTTTGCTAGCTTGATTAAGTTTAAGGTTGGAATGGGAAGGTTTCGCATGTTTTCTTTCTATTAGGTCCAGTCATGCTAGTAACATTTTTTATAAATTGATTACGGAATGATTTTTTATCCCAATATTTAACCCGAATGTATGATTTGTTTTGCTCGGCCGGTTCCGTACCTTATTGACAATCATGACTAGCTCTTTTCTTCTTGTTATTTCGTTTTATCAAATTTCTTCTAGGCGTCATGATTCTAATTTAATATCTGTTCTCTTATTATTTTTAAAAAATATAGAAAAATTATTTCTTACATCAGTATACACAAAAAAAGAAAACGGAAAAATTGTGTAATCATAAAAAAATTTAACTTCAAATAAACTTTATCCGATTGAATTTAACGTAAAAATTGAATCTCTTTTTTTTAGAAAACCTTTTCTCACATGGACGATTACAATTTCAATAAGTGCTCCGCAGAATTGAATGTACTCAGAGAAGCATCTAACTTGATGAATGATCAAGCGTTAGATGCTGCACGTTTAGCTTTATTACTTTCCTAGGATAAGAAAAGAGTTAGCGACGCATCTGCTACACCAAGTTTAAAAGGTGTAAAATGAGTTAAGTGTGCATATCTTATACCATTACTTAGTAGTTTTCACTAGCTAAGGTAAATTATGTAATTAATTGTGCGTACAGGTAGGCAAAGTGAAGTAATTATGATTAAATCCTGTGACTCATGTGAATATAATAGTAGCTGTACATGTAGTAAATGTTAGTAATCAAGGAGCTCGTCATAGCTTTGAAAGGGTAAACATGAAATGCTTCAAAGTGTTACACTTGCTTGTTTACCTACCCACACGACTGAAACTGCTGAAAGTGCACAAGGGTTTGAGGTTCTATGTTGTGGCCACCTAAATTTGAAAGATTAAAGCTACTATTTACATGACACGTAGTAAGCTAATCAATGCAGCAGCAAAAGTTAGATACTACTGCTCTTTAAAAAAATAATTACACGTTTTTTAATTACAAAGTTTTAACTTTTTAACTTCAAATAAATGTTTTTAAATTAGTGAAGTCATAATGTACACAGTTCTTTCGTAAAAGTTGAGCAAATTTCTGGTACTTTTGTAAAATTAAATATAAATAACCCTGTTAAGTAAACGGAATGCTCTAAGTAAATTAACTGTAAGAGGACTTAGAAAAACATTAAAATATAGTATGTTGTCAGTGTATTCATAATTTATAATCTCCAGAAAAGGTTGTTACGGCTTGACAAGGATGCCTCGGCGGGTGAGAATTACAGCCTTCTGCGTACACAAAGAAGAGAGAACGCATTCGGAGGGAATTAATAATAAACTATAATAAAATTAAATTTTCTTAATTAATTAACAAAATAAGTCTATTTCTATTAAACCACTACAATAATTTAATTAATTCAAGTTAACTGTATTAAACAGTAACCTTTTTAATGTAAATAAAAACATTCTTTAAGCTTTAATTTGATAATTCTAGATGCACTTTCCAGTACATCTATCATGTTACGACTTATCTCAATTTAAATGAGAGTGACGGTACATATTTTAGAGCATTTATCATATAAAATAAATTTTTTATATTGCTATCAAGTCCAATTTCAAATAAAAATTTAAAATTATTTTCCATAAATAAAATTATTGTAATCCACTTCTCCTTTTATATAAGCTGCACCTTGATTTGAACTAATTTATCATTATGAATCTTGAAAATTCAAATTCTTGAAAAAATTCTAAACAAGTTCCTCTGAATTGACTAAAATATCGTCAAATTTTCTAATTTTCATGAACCATAAATAATCTAGCCAACTAAAACGGCATAATTCCTGAAACATCACTATCTGAATCTGAACTTTTATGACTTTCAGATTCACTGCCTCCCAAATTAATAACTAACTCATCTACAATTAAGTCCAAAGCGGGTTGTTTTTCAATAAAGAAGTGTTCAATTTGTTTCGCATGTTGGCACCTCGATTTTCACTCGTCTGCAGAAAAAGTATTGAATCGCATAAGTTTCCACGTTCTTGAAGTTGAAGTAAACATTTCTTGCAGCTACATATTGTTTCTATGATGGGTATAAACCAGGATGATATAATTTATGCATAATCTATAATTTATTTTAGTAACAGGTTTTAGATGCAGACCGGCATTTAACGCAACTTCTTTTGCGATAAGAGGATTATCGTGAGTTTTCCCATTTCAAATAATATTAAATAGTCTTTTACTAAAGTATTTAAAAATTTGTTTACCATTGCATAATTATACATTTACAAGGATCATCATTTGTATTTTTATTGGTTTCGAGTTACATGTGAAAATATTAAAATGAAAGATAAGAATGTATTGATTCATTTAGAGATCTAGAATTATAGATAATTTAGTTGCCAAAATTTACATTGCAAATTAGCCATAATATAAGATGTCCAGGTACAAATTAATCAGTGTTCAACAGCTTAAAATACATCAATAGATATGTATTATTAACCCTAGATTACCAGCGTAATTCATCAGTCGCTTGTTGCCAGGCATACGAAAATTTGACGTGTAATGGTAAAAGAAGGAAAGCAGTTTGTTATATTTCAAATATTTATTCAAAAAACTTACGTTAGCTTATAAAACAAAGAAAGTGATTACTGAATCTTGTAAACCCATTTTGAGTTGTATTAAAATATAGCGTAATTTAGGTTCCTCGTTCATTTAGTTGTAAATATAAGAAAAACTTTATTTATTAATGATTGGTAAGTATGAGGTAGGCAACTTAATTTGCATTTTCGTGTAACTTAAGTGCATATCTTCTTAAAGGTTTCTTCAAATTATTTTTTTCTGCTCAATATTTTCGCGCAACGCATCATCGTTAACTTAATTCTTTGCGCAACTTTTTCGCGCTCCGCTACATCACCTGATATTCTAAGCGTCCATTTTTATTTCTTAATGAACGATGTGTTGTTTAGGAAGCAATTTTTGGGCTTCCACCTAAATTTTGTGAAAAGTGCCATTGATTTAATGCTAAGATGATTTAATTCGTTATATTAAAAATTAAAACATTTGCTCTTTGCAGGCACTTTTTTTTACTTTTATTACTTTTACTTTTCTACCTTAATTACATTTTAATTACACGTATAATTCTATTTTTACGTACGCTTTCATTTTATGAATGCAAAATTGCAATACACGGATTATTCAATTTCATGAAGATAAATTTATAAGAAGGAAAATTCCATTTTGGGGAGGTTTTCAACGTAAAGCATAGTTATTTCGAGATGTTGCGCAATATTGGTGCAAAGATGTCATCACCCTTGGTTTACATTTCCGTAATCGTTTAGATACCAGAGGTTATTAAAAAGTTTGTGTACACAAATTTTTCGAACAGGTTTAATGATTTTTATCATTTTAACTGTTAATACACATAGTTTGTATATTTTTTATTTTTTTACATTTTGGTAGAATTTTTATTGTAACAACCTCGGTTTAGTTATTCCGAGTATAATTAAAAAATAACTTGGCGTCCAAGATAATTTTTATTAGTGTTACATTGCATTTTTATTATTTATGTTAAGTGGAAATAATCGAGCAGAATTGTGGTAATTAAGCAAATCAAAATATTGAACCACCCTACGTTAATCAACCGACTGAGTCAAAGGCATTATTAATGGTGAACGGGTTGTACCTCCAGTTAGCTTAACGATTTATTTGGAGAACATTTCTACACTTATTTCTTTATTTATATTAGTTTAAACACTTTTTATACGATTACCATTACCACATTATTTATACGTGACGCTTGTAAACCATTCACTACATCTTATTTGTAATCTAAGACAAATAACGAAAACTTCTTGTTTAACTTGGAAAACGCTTATTGATGTTAGCTCAACATTTGGGACATGTTTTATTTTGGTGCTCCCCACATATGTGTTTTTTGCACACATGACATCTTACTTTTGTCATCCTTTTTTTAACATATGGACAAAGGTAAGAATACTTTCTACATCCTCCCGCATCCTGCTCTGAAGTAGAAGGCTGGTATGTGATTCTTCCGGATAACTCAGTGATAGTTGTCCTCAACTGGCGGCTTAAATTTGGAATACTTAGTCTCTGCTTCTGCACTTGCTGGGTTAAGTTGTTACTCATTTTTAACATAAATTCACATCTTCGTAGAGCCTTGCCATTTTTATTAGCTCTGTAAAAATTATGTATATAAATTACATAAGCATTAATACATGCAATGTTGCGCATGTTATAAAAAAAGCAAAGCGTCCATCTTCTGGTTTTTCTGTTAGAATACACATTGTGGCACATTTGATCGATTGAGTCTACCCCGCCTTTTGTCGAATCGGTTTCATTTATTATTGCCTCTAGATGACAGAAAGAAACTAAAACCACCAGTTTATTTGCCTTTGGTTTATACGAAACTAAACTCATGTTTTTGTCAAACAAAAAAAGATGTTGCTTGTTTTCTTTCTCGAAAACTAACATCGAAAAACTCGGGAGGTAATTCTTCTTTATTTTTCTTCATAGTTCCAATGACAGTCAGTTTATAGTTGTCAAGTGAGTTTATCACTAGGGGAATGCTGCAGCACCAGTTGTCCATAGTTATATTACGATTGGATCCTTATTGACGCTACTAAGCTTTCAACACAATAGTCGGCTAATGGTTTTCGTAAATTTCTTGTTTGCTTACCAAGGTAAGGTTTGGCATCTATCATATACTTGCTTGAATTGTGACACATCATCACTATTTTTATTCCATAGCGATCAGGTTTCGAGAGTATATACATACGGAAAGAACAGCGTCCTCTGAAACCAACTAACTGCTCATCTATTGTGATGTGTGAGCTTGGCTTATAATTGTTCCTACAGTTTCTCATTAGTATATCCTATATCTTTGAAATTAGTGCAAGTTTTGTCTCTAGCAGTCTCTCTTCATGTGTATTTTTCTTGTCAAATCTTAGACAGTTTATAAGGAAGTTAAACCTCGTTCTTGACATCGTAGCTTTGTACTGTTCACCTCCATACTGGCTATTGAACCATATTTCGGCCGAGAGGTGGTTACTTTTCAAGGCAGCAGACAGTAGCAGCAGACCAAAAAATTCGTCCAATTCTTCTATGCACACGCCTTTTACAGATGTATCTTTAGGATTTTTATAATTCATTCGTTGCCGACGAATTTCTTCATTGGTACATAAAAGGACTTCGTTCTTTATGTCTGGACTCTTAAAAAAATTAAAGCACTCAATAATGTCAAACGTGTAATTTGTAATTTGTGTAGGGCTTGGATTTATATGTACCGGGTGGCCAACTAAGAACGCCGTCGGCTATATCTCAGAAATCGATTATACCACAGGTTCGGGAAAAAAAATTTTATAACAAAAGTGGCTTCGAGAAACGCCTGGAAATTATTTTCAGAATTGTACGTCCACCGCTAGAGGGCGTATTTGACAGTTAAAATTTTAAAAAGCAATATTTTTCAAAATTTACTCAATTAAGGGGCATATTGAATATTATAATCAGATTCCTTGACAAATTCTGCATATTTTTTATTTGACAAGTTTTAGTCTATCTCTTCAAATAAGGGGTGGGGGAGAGTGGGAACCTTGTTACGAAAAAACGCCTTTAATTCAGGTTCTACTTGACCGATCTTAATAAACTTGATGTTATTTGAAAGAGCTTTTGTTGAACAATAGAAAATTTTTAAATTTGAAGCAATCTGATTAATAACATAAATGCTAGAGGGCGCTGCTTAATATTTTTTTAATATTGTGTTTTCTCTTTACAATTTTAAATGGAAGGATAAAAATTTAAGTAGGTCTTTAAAAAGTAGACTAAATTAGTTATAAAACAGTGAAAACTGCAAGTCGATATCTTTTTCTTATCCTGAGATATCGTAAGAAAGAGGTAAATGGCGGGAATTGTTGTTCCAACGTCTAGTAGGCTAGTTCGCGTTAACGTAAATTATTAAATTTAGCCTGGATGAAAAGATCTTCCATTGGTCTGCAGTAATTTAAACTGTTATCATACTAATGTTATGGTTGCCGCTAGATTACCTAAATGTAATGCTAATCATGTTATAATATTTAATATACCTCTTAATTGAGTCAATTTTGAAAAATTTTGCTTTTTAAAATTTTAACTGTTTGGACCTACAATTCTGAAAATAATCTCCAGGTCACTTTTGTTACAAAAATTTTTTTCCCAAACCTGTGCTATAATCCATTCCTGAGATATGGCCGACGGCCGTTCTTAGTTGGCCACCCGGTACAATCACTTTCTTGAGAATTTTTTTGTTTAAGGTTTGCCCAGTAGTTTTCCATTTATACCCATTGTTTCCAAGTAGTTCAGTTGAAGGTATTTTAAGAATGCAGTCTTCGTTATTTATTAAATTTTCCTTTTCAATGAGTGTTCTCTTTCTCTGCTTAGAAGTTGAGTTATTTGTTTCCTGCTCTACAAAAATTAAAATATCATCACTAATGTCATGGTCCTCAGGAGAAATATCTGGATCTGCTAAATCACCATCTAGGCCCTCTTCCAATTCGAAGTCAGTCATTTCTTCTATTTCTAAATTATCGTCAATAAATTGATCGTCATCACTAAGTTCTTCCAGTAATATCCAAACTAATTCGGGATCAGTATCCGCCGAAACTTTCTATATTTTTTCACTCATAATCACGTGATACAAACAGAATGTTATTATACAACAAAACCTAAAAGCACAGGAAAATACAGATATAACCAAAGAACATAATATATAATATTTCTTACTATTGCCAGTTATACGCTTTTTCGACATGTGAAAATTCTGTTGGTATAGCCAGCGCTACGTCAAATGTACGTATAAACAAATATTAAAATCAACAGCGCTCGATTGATACGACACACACTTTACCACCGCTCTAGACAGACTGAGGAAATAGTCGAAAGAAAGCACAGCTAGCAGCTCAGGCCAATAGAGTAGGGGGGATTTGCGCTGCACGGTTGCGCAACGGTTAACGTCCGATTCATAGCTTGCAATGACATTAATTTATTTTGTGTTTATAATAAATTCATCCTGAAACGTAAACATGTTTCATAATGTAGTATATTAAGTAAACGTTGGCAATAATTCCAGAGAGATGTATTATTAGGGATATTGATGAACACGTTAAATGTTGAGTTCAGCTTTTGTTATATTGTGTATTTACAGAATTAAACCAGTTTTACTTATTTTTCTGTGTATGAGTACACTACAAATTGGCGACGAGTATGAAAGGTTTAATTCCATTATCGGAACAGTTATAAAGAAGAGGAAGCACGTTTTTATACTGACGTTAGATCACTCAATTGGAAACTTACTAGTGGTAATATTAAAGTAGTTGGCGGTTCTATGGGTTCTGTTTTAACCAATTTAAGTTAGGAAATTATTATTAATTTTATTAAATACATAATAAAAGTTTACCTCGAGTAGGATTCGAACCTACGACCTGTACTTTCTAGAGTACCGCGCTACCAACTGCGCCACCAAGGTTCAAGCCCCAATCGATGCAAATTTTGTCTTTATGTATGTAGAACTGATGTAAATTCTAAATATAATGAGATTACAGTCAAATTACTTATATTAATGGAATGTGAGCCTGCAATATCGCAAGGATTCAACATACCAAAGCAACTTGACTAATATTAAATTATTATGAGTTTTTGTTATGAACGAATAAGTTCAAAGTTAAATATGTAATTAAAATTATTATTAATTTTATTAAATACATAATAAAAGTTTACTCGAGTAGGATTCGAACCTACGACCTGTACTTTTAGAGTACCGCGCTACCAACTGCGCCACCAAGGTTCAAGCCCCAATCGATGCAAATTTTGTCTTTATGTATGTAGAACTGATGTAAATTCTAAATATAATGAGATTACAGTCAAATTATTATATTAATGGAATGTGAGCCTGCAATATCGCAAGGATTCCACATACCAAAGCAACTTGACTAATATTAAATTATTATGAGTTTTGTTATGAACGAATAAGTTCAAAGTTAAATATGTAATTAAAAAATTATTATTAATTATTAAATACATAAATAAAAAGTTTACCTCGAGTAGGATTCGAACCTACGACCTGTACTTTGAGAGTACCAGCGCTACCAACTGCGCCACCAAGGTTCAAGCCCCAATCGATGCAAATTTTGTCTTTATGTATGTAGAACTGATGTAAATTCTAAATATAATGAGATTACAGTCAAATTACTTATATTAATGGAATTGAGCTGCAATATCGCAAGGATTACACATACCAAAGCAACTTGACTAATTTAATTATTGAGTTTTGTTATGAACGAATAAGTTCAAAGTTAAATATGTAATTAAAAATTATTATTAATTTTATTAAATACATAAAATAAAGTTTACCTGAGTAGGATTCGAACCTACGACCTGTACTTTTCTAGAGTACCGCGCTACCAACTGCGCACAAGGTTCAAGCCCCAATCGATGCAAATTTTGTCTTTATGTATGTAGAACTGATGTAAATTTTAATAATATGAGATTACAGTCAAATTACTTATATTAATATTTAACTTTGAACTTATTCGTTCATAACCAACTCATAATAAGTTAGGAAAGGTTAGGCAATTGCGATTGGAGCAACAACTTATCGCAAATTTAATATAAGAACGGTGTAAAGTCTCAATTCTTCTGACTTCAGTGGATGAACAAGTTTATAAGATTTTAAAGAACGTGATGTATCCACGAAAGCCCAATGATGGTACTTATGGAGAGCATACACAGTTATTTCGAAAGCAATTTCCACCAAGAAGGTCTCTTTATCGTAAGCGTATTGTTTTTTATGCTTTAAGATAATGGGAATAGAGTACAAATGAATGGTACATTAAGGTAAAATGGTTAGCAGCTGAATGTGAATTTGATAACAGAGTTTGTAACAGATATGAAATTAGGACCAATATTAGACAGGAAGAAATTCCTAAGAAGTCGGTAGAAGACATGTTAGACCTAGCTTTGGCAAAGGGGTAGCGTTAGAAGAGAGTAAGCAAGCAACTGTAAATAAAGTGCAGCACTTTGAAAAGAAACCCATGGTAGCCCTGAAGCACAAGAACAAGCAGTTGCAGTACAGGCAAAAGACAAATGTGCAACAGCAGATTTGTTATGTAATCACAACTTCAAGAGGTACAAATTAAAAATTAAAAAGTTAACCAATAATTGCATTGCAGTAGAAGCTGATATAAATCTGGAAGGGCCGAAGTTAGAAATGTTCAACCTTATGAGAACAGATAAATGTAATTACACAGAACCAATAGGTCCGAATGTTTTAATTAATGGTAAAAACATGTTAATGGAGATTGATGCAGATGCTAGTCTATCATATATACCTTTTGTGTTATATCAGAAAGAGTTGTCGGATGTAGCACTACAAACGACAGCAATTAAATTAAAAGCATATGACACTGGTATCCATCCCATGAGCCAAATTCAAGTTAGTGTTCAATTAAGTAATGTAACAAAGGTTTGTACGTTAGTAAAAGCAACTGTTATTAGGCAGAGATTTATTTAAGATGTTGGATTTAAATTTAAATTAGAAATTGGTAAAATATCACATGGCACAACTTTGAAAGAATTACTCCGTAAATTTTCAAACGTATTTAAGTCTGAGTTATGAACATGTAAATATGAAAAAGTCAGTTTGAAACTTAATACACATGTTATTCCTATTTTTCATAAGCCACGACCGATACCATTTCCTTTCAAAGATAAGGTCATATGAGTTAAATAAGTTAGAAAAGCAAGGGGTAATTGAAAAAATACCAAATGCAAATTGCGGAACTCCTCTTGTACCAGTTATGACAAGTAATGGTAAAGACGTCAGGGGTTGTGATAATGATATGATTACAATTAATAGATTAATAGCATTGTAAGATGGAAAGGAATTCACTAAATTAGATTTCTTAAACGCATACAACCAACTAGAAGTAACGTCAGAAACTAGTGATTTGTTAGCATAGAGCACAACTTTTGGTATTTACCGAGTTAAGAGGTTGCCTTATGGAAACAAACGTCCAAACCGACATGCTTTATTTTTCAAAACATTGTAAAAAGGGTGTTTACACGGTTGTAAAGGGACAGATAATTATTTAGATGATGTGGTGGTAACAGGGAAAGATGAAAATTTAGAGGAAGTTTTAATAAGGCTAAACTACGCAGTGTTTAGATTGAATATTTCAAAATACGAGTTTTTTAAGGAATGTAATGAAAGAGGTTTAGAAAGGAACGAAACAAAAATTAAGACGATTGTAGACGACGCGCCATGTCCACAGAACATAACCCAACTGCAAGCATTTATAGGAATTATTAATTATTATTCCAAATTTGTTAGCAATTCTTCTCAACAGCTGGATCCACTGTACAGTGCATCCCATTTTGGTTGGGACAGCCAGATATCTTGGTTGTTGTTGAAGATAGAACCTTGCGGTTTCCGCGGTCCTGTGCCACTTTTTTGTGAAACTCAAGATGGCCTGAACGGATTTTGCATAACTTCTTTCGTTTATAAATTACAGGGTGTTTTTGAAGATCTACACTTTTTGGATCCCCTCCATATCTCAGAAGTTTCTCAGCGATAATGTCAAATTGAAAACTTGTCCCATAGCGAATTTTACGTACACCGTGTCTCTTGAATTTCTGGACATAGGGAATTCCCATGTTAAAATAAACTATTGTAAATATTGGCTCCCCTAATTATTTTACAGTAAAATGTCAAATGTAAAACTTCTTAAGGGTGCTTATTATGTTACAATTGCATTTACATTTGGTTCATCCGTTTTCGAGAAATTTAGGAAAAACTTAAGGGCTTTTTCGTAACTGGTCAAGGTTGCTTTGCTTTAGACAGACAATGCTAACAATAATTATTAATTGTCATTGCAAATTATTCATTGTTCAAAAACAATTCATTCATCATTAAAACTTTATTTGGGACAGATTATTACTTTTTAAAGAAAAACTTGTTTATAAAAATGAATTATTACACCATTGAAGAAAAAGTAAAATTTATTGAATGGCATTACTATCGCAATTCACTTAGATTTGTACTCGGCTAGTTATCAAAACCGGCAAATTCCAAGTGCAGAAACAATTTAAAAAATTATCAACTTATTCAAATCTACCGGTAACGTTAATAAGCCATGTAATTGTCAAGATATTAAACCTCTGGGGCAAAATGACAAAGATTTGGATGTGTTACTTAATGTTGTTGAAGATAAGAATAAAAGTGTGAGACAAATTGGGTGCAGTTTAGGAATATCTCACAGTACGGTTCATCGAATTTTGAAGCGACAAACTCCAGTGTTCAAGTCTTTCAAGTATAGTTTGCAGCAGGAAATTTTTGATGAAGATAAACTCATGAGAATGGAGTTCTGCGAAAGATTAGTAGAGTTATCAAACATGGATAGACACTTTCTAAGTCGTATTTCATTTACCGACGAATGTTCTTTTTCAACTCATGGTACTCATAACCGCCAAAATTTTCGTTACTGGAATACTGAAAATTTGCATTTATCAATAAAGAGTAGAAGTCAATATCGCAACACAATTAATGTATGGATTGGCATACTGGGCCATAGATTAATAGGTCCTTCCTTTATTGATGGTACGTTGACTGGAGAGCGTTATCTTCAGCTGCTTCAAGAAGAAATTGGCCCAGCGCTGTTAGACTTGAACCTGGAGGAAGACATTTGGTACCAGCATGATGGGTGTCAAGCACACAATAGCGTAATCGTACGTGAGTTTCTAGACTTCACGTTTCCCAGCTGTTCGATAGGTCGAGGTGGTACCATAAACTGGCCAGCACGCTCCCCTGATATGGCTCCCTGTGACTTTTTCCTCTGGGGTTATTTAAAAAACAAATTATACAACAGTGAAAACTCATTTAACAGTCTGATCGACTTAAAAGAAGCAATCTTAGCAAATAGACACGAAGTCTCCCAGTACATGCTCGCAAACGTTCGGCGAGAGTTCTATGATCGACCTGGATATTGTTTAGCTGCAAACGGAGAATTATTTGAACACTTGATCAAATAGTAGAAATGATAATTTTTTGTTATTTATTTTCCAATTTTCATAATTAATTTGTTTATTTAGAATATCAGCTTCTTGTTTATAACAGACTTATTTTATTTGTGCTCCTTATTGTATTTATCCTGACACTTACATGACTTATTAACTTTACCGGTTACGAAAAAGCCCTTAAGTTTTTCCTAATTTTCTCGAAAACGGATGAACCAAATGTAAATGCAATTGTAACATAAGAAGTAGCCTTTTTTCCTTAAGAAGTTTTACATTTGACATTTTACTGTAAAATAATTAGGGGAGCCAATATTTACAATAGTTTATTTTAACATGGGAATTCCCTATGTCCAAAAATTTAAGAGACACAGTGTAGATTCCATAAACATGAAGTTTTCAAAAATGCCCCAAAATTACTAAAACATTGAATTTTAATAGAGTGCCATGGATTTCAAAGTTTTACTACAGGGATTATTATTTGTGATTTTTGTATAGTGTGGATGCTGCAAAAACTGTTAACTTTTGGAGCATTGTTTTATCAAGTTACTGTGGAGAAATCAACACATCTGCTGTCATGATGATAAATTTTGATGCGTTTTATCGTGTTTGTGTTTGGCGATATTGTTAATTTGTGAAATTTTACAATGGCTGAAAGATTTTTTCAGAACAACGAAAAGTATGATATCATACAATGTTTCAATCAATGCCATGAAAATGTTGACGAAGCATTAGAATTATATTTGAACAGGTAAACTAGTAATTTACAATAAGACATTATATGATATATTGTTTTTAAAACGTTAGATATCCCGAGAGGCGTCAACCTAGTCGAGCAATGATATTTCGACTAAAGAATAATCTACTAAATTATGGTGCGTATTCTATACCCCAACCCAAGACGTATAACAAGAAAAATAATGAAGTGAATGAAATAAATGTCTTGGCCAGCGTCCGTGTCTCTCCTCAGACTTCTTGTACGAAGTTAGAAAATGACACTGGCGTTCCCCGATCACGGGTACAAAGTATTTTAAAAAAACACAAATTGAAACCCTACAAAGTGAACATTGTCCAGCATTTATACCCTGGTGATGCAGCGAGGCGTGGGAATTTCTGTAATTGGTTTTTGAACCAAACTCGAAGGGACAATAATTTTGTGAGTAAAGTCATATGGTCAGACGAAGCCCATGTAAGCAGTGCCAGTGTATTTAACAGGCAAAATACAAGGCACTGGTATGATGAAAACTAACACCTAATTTTTGAGCAACAACAACAGGGTCGATTTGGTTTTAATGTAGCCTTACCGCATTATTGAGGGGGCTCTCAACGCGAATAGGTGCTTGGCAATTTTAGAAGAAATAATACCAGAATTCTTGGAGAATGTTCCCCTCGCATATCTTAATGCCATTTACTTTCAACAAGACGGTGCACCTGTCCACAATTCGAGGTTGATTGTGCCGTTTTTAGAAGAAACTTTCCAGGACCTTGGATTGGAACAAATGGACCCATTACGTGGCCTGCAAGGTCACCTGATTTGTTAGTGTTGGACTTTTTTTTGTGGGTTTTTTTGAAAAGTAAAATATACGGTAAGAGGCACAATAATATTGAAAAACTTCATGCAACAATAGAGGCAGTTTTCCAGAATTTGAAAAATCGGCCTTTCATAATTTTAAATGCATTAAGACGTATTAAGAAATTGTGTCAATTGTGTGTTAGGGAAAATGGACATCAATTTGAACAATTCAATGAATAAGTTACCGAATAATTTCGAAATGAAATAGTATGAGTAAATATTTAATTAGTTGCTTATTCTACATTATGAACTTTTTATTACTATTTATTTGTTACTATTAGTTACCTAGTTTTTGTGTTTTTTTTTAGTGAATTAGTGTTAGTTTTGTTCTTGTTCATTCCATGGAAAAATCACAAGTAGTATTTCTTCAATTTGAACTTTTTTTGTATGAAAAATCCATAGCCTACTATTAAAAATCAATGTTTTAGTGATTTTGGAGCATTTTTGAAGAATTTATGTTTATATATTATATATCATTTTGAAGAAAGAAAAATAAGGAATTTAATGAGGTGATAAAATATAGGGTGTTCCATTGAAAAAATCATAAGTTTGAGTCGTATACCCCGAAAAAAAAATTGAGTGCGCCACTGAGTTCTACATAAAATTCTCTGTGGGATAAGTTTTCAATTTGACATTATCGCTGCGAAACTTCGTAGATATGGAGGGAGTCCGAAAAGTGTGAATTTTCAAAAACGCCCTGTAACTTATGAACGAAAGAAGTTAGGAAAGATCCGTTCAGGACATCTTGAGTTTCACAAAAAAAGTGGCACAGAACCGCGAAAACCGCAAGGTTCTATCTTCAACAACAACCGAGATACTTGTCTGTCTCAACCAAAATGGGATGCACTGTACAGACTATTACGTCAAAATGCTAAATTTGTGTGGTCGGTTAAATATCAGAAATCTTTCGAATTATTAAAGAAAGAGATGGTATCGAATAAAATTTTGGTTCATTGTGATGCGCATAAACCATTATTAGCTTGTGATAGTGGTAATTACGGAATAGGGGCGGTGTTATTACATGGTATTGAAGATGGTAGAGAAAGTTCTATTAGCTTTGTATCGCGAGTATTGACAAAATCAAAAAGGAACTATTCAATGATGGATAAGGAGGCTTTGCGTATATATTGAGGAGTAAAAATTATACCAATATTTAGCAGTGCGTATATTTACACTTCTATCGACGAAGCAACATTAGATTATTTAAATTTTACATGAACAGTTAGCACCAATAGATATTAACAAAATAAGGTTGGTATCAAGACGTGACCAAATTCTAGGAAAGTCATTAACTTAATTAGGTACGGGCTTCCTAAACAAATTGACGATGATAGTTTAAAGCCATATTTATTGTGTGAAGGGGAATTTTCCGTAGATAATGAAGTAGTAATGTGGGGATACTGAGTAATAATACCAAGCAGTAGTGGAAATGAAGTCATTGGCGAGAGCATACTTTTGGTGGCCTTTGTTAAATAGGGATAGAGAAAGTAGAGTAAATGGATGTAAGATTTGTTCAAGTGCTAGGGTACAACCAAATAAAGCAAAAATAATTCCATATATCAGAGGTAGTTATTGCTATGAATGCATACATACAGATTTCTTAGTGTCATTCAAGTGTCGAATGATCTTGTTAATAATAGAGAGTTATTCTAGATGGTTATAGTCTTTTATAATGAGGAGTCCTGACTCTAATACTACGTTTGAGAAATTTAGGAATGCTTCGCAAGGTTCGGGTTACCGCAGGTTGTTGTAACTGATAATGGGTCTCAGTTTGTTTCAGATGCATTTTCAAAATTTTTAGCAAGCAATGGGTCAAACATTTAACATCACCGCCTTTCCACTCAGCACCAAACGGGTTAACCGGGAATCAAAAATAGTATAAGTAAAGCACGTTGAATGAGAGCAATGCGAAATTTTGGGGGATAGAATATATATGTCTGACTGGTAGGAGAAGAATTAATTTAGAAGAGGCATGTCGACCAAATTATAGAAGTAAGGACAAAGGTTTAAGAAAGTAAAAATGACGAGAACGATCTGGAGGAGAAGACAGTTCAGATACCGTCCGAATTGGTAATAGAAACACGCGAAACTAGGAAAATAAACGAATAGAAGCAACAACAGATTAGGCTTGAACGCATTATTAAACCACTGGTTAAACTCATTTTATGAGGGGGCATGTTGTAGTATATTAAGTAAACATCGGCAACAATTCCAGGGAGATGTATTATTAGGGATATTGGTGAACACGTTAAATTTTGAGTTCCGTTTTTGCTATATTGTGTATTTAGAAAATTAAATCAGGTTTAGTTATTTTTCTGCGTATGAGTATACCACACATAATATTTTATTTACTTTATAAAAGTGACAATTTTTTTTCTTGGCACTAGTATACAAACCAACGAACCCTTTCGTTGATGTAAACAACTTGTTCAAATCAAAAACGTGTATAATTGAAAGTAATAATTATTTTGCCACGAATTTGAAATTTGAATGCTAGATAAACTGGAAATAAAATGTAGAAATAAGTATCGAAGGATGATGGTGAATTCATAGGATTTATTTTAATTTTAAATAAGCTTTAACCCTTGGATGGATAAACAATATTTTTTCCGAGTTTACATATGCGGGGTCTGTTAGACCCCAATATGATTTTAATAGAAATAAAGGATTTTTAACAGTTACCCCTTTATTTAAAATGGTATTACAAGCTTTTAGATTAATTTACGGTATTACAACAAAGAGAAAAGAAAAAAAAACATTATTGCTTAGATCAATTATTCTTTACATAGGCTGAAAATTACTACGCTATGTTCAGAGCATAAGTTGTTGAAGCACAAACAACTGATGTCTTCCTATCTTTATTGCGAGCACACTGAAAGCATCAAAGCATCTCTTCTTAGTTACTGGTCCACGAATCGCATTTGGTTTTTCTGCAGTGATAAGCTTATTCATGGCTTCCTTCGTTTTTAGTGGTAGACTGGTTTGCTCCGATCTTAGTTTCATGTAGGGAAGTACTAATTCTCTGCACAAATCTTTTTGAGAAAAAGACGTCTTTTTTGTGATTTCCCAGTTTGAAAGTTGGGATTTTGTTTTATAAATAAAATAAATGCGTTCAGATAATGTTGCAAAACAATGCAAATGGCCAACGTTTCGTTTGGCGTTTGCATGTATATGTTTTCGCTTTTTGATCCATCAGATCAGTTTTATTATAATCTAAAATAATGTGCGGCTTTCTTTTCAGAGATACTTCATCATGCATGGTACTGAGTAGCACAACACATTTTTTCTTTTTGGGAATGTAACTCACTATTGATAGATTATTGAGGAACGCAAATCTAGAGCAATATAATTGTCTCTCTACGACAGTTTTAATTTCTAATGGAATTTCCCTTTTATTCTGCCGAAGTGTGCCTACAATTGTTAGACCTTTTTCCAACAAGTATTCGGCTAGTGAAAAAAATGTCCATAGTGATGTTTCTAGAACTATTTATTATAGGAGCTACTAGATATTTTACTACGTTTGCTGCAAGATCTCGTTTCACTGACTGATCTGGTTGTTTTCCTACGTAAATCGTTGCAGAAATTCGGTACCCTGTTTTCGACTCGCATAACCAAAATATCTTTATACCTTATTTTGAAGGTTTAGACAACATATATTGCACAAATCCACACCTACCCCTAAAAGATAGCAGTTGTTCATCAATAGTGGCGTTTTCTACTGGAACAAGATTTGTTTTGTATTTACCAATGAACATTTCCCACAGATGCCTAATAGCTGCTAATTTATCAGTTTTTTTCTCTCACCGCTCTTGTACGCTTATCGTCAAATCTCAAAAAACGTCTAACATTTTCCAGCCTGTTTACATCCATAGTTGCACGGTAAATGGGATCTGAACGGTCATCAAAAAATGGTTCCCTTATTCAAACATCCCATGATTTGTTGACTCCAGCTTGCAAAAGAAGTCCCAAGAATGCCCGGAGTTCAATCACATCAACGTCTTTCCATTGTTTCTTTTGTTCTGTATAGACTCGTCGTCCTTCTATATTTGTACACAAACAGATTTCTACTAACATTTCTCTTCTTATAAACTAATTGAAGGAATCAATAGGCGTTGTAGTTCGAATACTACGAGCCGGTACAGGGGCTACTTTCATGACATTATGTGCCCTTACTTTTCCTTGCGGTAAAGGATTAGATTTCCATATCAAACCGCTTGGAGCCACGTAATCGCCAATCGAATCGTCCATTGCACCCGGGCGTGGCGCTTCTTAATTTGAGTCTATATCAGACATCCCTCCGTTGTCGTCGCTTTCATCACTATCTGTTAGGTCTTCAACGTCGATTCCTGCATCTTCAATTGAAGCAATGCCACTCATCGAACTTACGTCGTCACATTCTTCAGCCCATTGTCTAACCACTTCTTCAAAATTAGGATCAGCTGGTTTTACACTGCGCTTTCTGGTTGCCATTATAAACAATAACACAATGACGCAAAACAGAAACTGAAAAACTAAGCTTGTCTACAGGTATTTATATTGTGCGTTTGAGCGTACGTGTGCGCGTACGATTGCATTCCTTTTAAAACAAGACCGAGCAAGTCGGAACGCTATTATTCGCAATCCTGTTTCAACACGAACCTAACTAAAACAAAATAAGCAAATCCAATAGCAACAGAAACATCTTTTAGTGGAGTTTATCGACCTATTTCCACAGTTTATGCTTTTTGAGCGCGACGTTTCGGAAGCGGACTCTGCTTCCGTCATCAGGCTTAGTCCTGAGAAGGACTGTTTTTGCACTTGAGTCGAATCCATATGTTATTTATAATTTTTCCCAAGCACTTGACTACTTTCAGATTCGAACTTGGTACCTTTCACTTACTAGTCTGACACCTTTACCGCTAAGCTAAGTAATCCAATATATATTTTTAGAACATATATATATATATATATATATATATATATATATATATATATATATATATATATATATATATATATATATTTAAACTTTTCGTGGTTGCGCAGAAGTTTATTACGCGTGTTGCGCCATAACTTCTTGCGCAGGTGTATTGCGCTTAAGTTCTTCGCGCATTATTGGAAACATCTTGCTCTTCAAGGATTTAAAAAATAAGCCGGGGTCTCGTAGACCCCACATCTGAAAAGTTGTGGTAGATATAAACAAAATAATTTTTTTCATCACTGAATTTGAAATTTAATCAAATTTGCTATAAGCCGTGTAAGAAAATTTGTGTTAGAAAAATTCGCGGAGCCATTTGGGTTTAACTATAAAAACACAAAAATATAACAACAAAACAACAAGCCTGGGGGCCCGACAGACCCCACTTCTGCATCCAAGGGTTAAGATCGACTTTTGGTCAACTTGTTTATTGTTGCTTGCATTTACAGTAAGCATCTGAATTTTCACCAAGTGCTTCTCAATCAATCCAAATAACGAAGTCATAGATTCATCGCTACTTTACCATATGCTCTGGCTTGCGAATGGAATGATACGTTCGAAATTATGGAACGCAGCAATAACTCTGAAGATTTAAGTGTATATAGAAGGAACAAAAGGAAAAACCCACGAGTTTCATTCCCTAGTTGAGCTTTCCAAGCTCCTTCAGCCAAAATCATAGATTCCCAACATATGTACATTGAGTATGTATGTATGGTGAGATTAAGGATAGGTGCGGCCAGGATAGGATCGGAAGGAACGAAGTTAGGGTCCTAAGTGGTAAAATACTACCCCAGCACTCGCCTAAATAGCCGCACATAGTGTTCGTATACACAGTGAGCATGCCACTATATCTGAATGAGGAAAACCTCCTAAAAAAACCTCATACAGGGTAGACGGTAACGGAAATCCCGAATGATAAACAGATTGTGTTACCACAACTGTACTAGCGGGGTATATAGAATGAACCATAATCTACCTTTATGATGAATTATGCCTGATTCTTGTTCTCTTATGGTTACTATAGACATAACCGCATCCATAATTTTCTTCTTTTTCTTTATTGTTTCAAACATAAGGTGTTAGTACGCACTCAGATATCCATCCGTATTATTTCATGTTGTACTTGTGTAGCAGCTGTCCCCGTTATATTCTTAATGTTTTTAATTTGTTTTGCTTGCACTGTTCTTGAAATCATGATAAGTCTCCCTTTTAGTAGAGGTTAGTATCTTTTCGGCAATCTGTGTGCCTTTAGTATTAAGGTTGTCTGGATGTTTTTCGCTCTCGATAGGTAAAGATGAGAGCAGTAGTCTAATATTCATTCGCCAAACATGGACGCGACAGACCTTGAAAGGTGGTTGAAAACACAACTATTACCAAACGTACAGGAACCATCTATAATTGCGTGGAAAATGCTGCTCGTGGTTCACTTGTCATATAAAAAATGCTGCATTCTTCATGAAAAGAAGAGCTACAAAAGTGGTCAACATCGAAAAATATTCCACTTTGTTACATGCACAAAGGTATAGTCGTAGCAAAAGTAAAAGGTGTACCGTAACAGCAAATAGGAATAAGGCCGGAAGCTCAGTCGATCGGTTAAGCACTTTGATGCGTGGGAGTGTGGCTAGTGTGGATACACAGAGAATTTAATAGGGCACCACTCGATTTAATTTTATATCGCCCTTAGACTAAGAAAAGGGGTACGAGAAGCACTACAGTTAAAAATAATGTTGGACACAGTCCAAGAAGGGAACAAGCTCGGTTAGGATTTCACCCCTAAACCACAGTAATGAAGAAAACAACCATTGGTAGATTAACACAAATCGGTTTAATTTTAGTAGCTACAAATGGTAACAATAATAATAAACCCCACACCTTATATATACTAAAGATGGTTAACACAAACTCACCGAAGGCATACTAGTCTAAATATCAAATCGTATTTATTACAGTAAGTAAGTACTCAAACAACTAGTATCGTAAATCGGGATAGCTAATATTCAGCAAAACAACCCGGGAATGTTTATAAGTCCGCTGAAATTGGACTAAAAATATTGAATAGTACCACGCTTAACTTTTTATAGTGCCTCTTCTAAATATATACAAAAAGAAAAATTTAATTGAATCAAATTATAGTACAACAAAACGACACTTTTTATGCACCGTTCAACAGCCACGGTTGATCCTAGAAATAAAATACAAAACACAGAATAAACCAAAAATAAAATAATGAAACTGTAATTATAGGGAGAGCTCTCCTTACAACTGGCGTCTTAGTTGTAACTCAACCAAATCATAACATAACTAAGAAATAAATAACCAAAATGTACCCGCCAGATGTCTACCATAGCATAAAAAATTAAATCTAAAAGTAATCAATAGGCATGACAGAGACGTGAAGTAAAAGTTTTCAAGCAACGAACAAAAAAAATGATAGTCTTTTACTACTATTGCACACAAAACTTCCAGCGGGCTGTCGTACACCCCTGTTCAGTATTGAGTAGTCACGAAGAACTGCTAACCTTGCGTTCATAACCCCATGTATAAAGGAGTAGTTTATATACAGCTGAAACGATCTGTTACCACAATGAACTGAAGAAGTGACGACAGACCAAAACCAACACCAAAGAAAGAACCTAGAGAAACTGTCTTATTTTTTAGGTACGAGTTTCATACGAGATTGTCAAAGTGTACTTTAATTAAAAATTATTATTAATTTTATTAAATACATAAACAAAAAGTTTACCTCGAGTAGGATTTGAACCTACGACCTGTACTTTGCTAGAGTATCGCGCTAACCAACTGCGCCATCAAGGCTCAAGCCCCAATCGATGTAAACTTTGTCTTTATGTATGTGGAACTGATGTAAATTCTAAATATAATGAACTTGTTCGTTCATAACAAAAACTTATAATAATTTAATATTAGTCAAGTTGCTTTGGTATGTGTGAATCCTTGCGGTATTGCAGGCTCACATTCCATTAATATAAATAATTTGATTGTAATCTCACTATATTTAGAATTTACATCAGATTGGGGCTTGAACCTTGATGGCGCAGTTGGTTAGCGCGGTACTCTACTAAAGTACAAGTCGTAGGTTCAACTCGTACTCGAGGTAAACTTTTTATTTATGTATATAATAAAATTAATAATAATTTTTAATTACATATTTACCTTTGAACTTATTCCTTCATAACAAAAACTTATAATAAAGTGTATTTTAATTTATGTTAAACTATAAAACATGTATTTCATTGATTTAAATGTTCAAACAGAGTTGAATAGTGTAAAAGAAAGATAGCGGTTTAACTCACCTCTTATCTGACGAAAAACGTTTCTTAAGAAGCTTTAATGTACTTAGAAACGAAAACTACACTACTTAGAATAATTCCTTTTTTTTTTAACTGTAAAGACTAAAAAAGCAGCAAGAATGCTGCATGTAACTTTTATTGCGTGAAATTTTTATAAAAGATTACAGAAAGAAATCTGCCACATACTTAGTTTCTAACAATGCAATTTTTCACAAAATGGTGTTCTTTTTAGACGAAGAACCCAAAAATAACAGTCACCTGGTCCTATTTAACTAACTGAAATTTCCGAAATTATTGTGTTTTTAAATTTATTTAAAATTCAATTCTCACGCATCAGGTTGCCAAACTGCATAAAAGTTTCAAACTCGCTCTAAAAATCCCCAAATTAATTTAACTGGTTACAACTTTCCAAGACGGAATTGAAGTTTTATCTTTAAAAGATTATTAAGCAGCACAAATACAATATAAGACAACATGTGATGAACAGTGTAATTAGAAAACATGAATACTTTATACTTAGGGTATTTGCAAATATGGGAAGAGTCATTGCTAAAAATGTTATGGTGAGACTAGGAAAGGATGTTGTCTCGGGAAAGGAGCTATGTGCAACGGTGAATGCATTAATAATTTTGGCGAATAATGGGGACTTAGGTGACACTGATGCTAAATATAAGGAGTATGTTTGTACGTTAACAAGGTCTCTCTCTTGTTTTTGATTTAATAAATAGTTATATTAATTTTCTGTAAGGCAATTACTATAGATAAAGGTGCCCATAAGCGTTAGGAAAATGTGATTTATAATTATTAATCACCTATTTTCACATACATGATCAGAAAATCACATTCACGACTTTCTCTATTAATCACTAGCACATGCTTGTGTAAATTAACGCTTTCCCTTTAAGGATGTGTATACACTTAAAACATTTAGAATGTCGCTGTGGACGTTCTAGGCCACGTCAAAGATGCATTTTCCTATTGTTGTGTTTTAGGCGCAGGTACCTCAATTTATGCGAGCAACTCCGAGAAAGGGCAAAACAACTTGAGCGGTTCTTTTCAGCTACCGATGAAAGTAATGACATTTCAGATACTGTCTAGCTTCTACTATTTGTTCACGGAATCGATAAAAACTTTAATGTTTGTGAGGAGCATTTACAGTTTGAAAGGAACGACTACAGGGAGGTTTACATTTGAACTTAAAGCTAACTGGTTGAGATAGGATGCGATATACCATTATTTTTTCATTGCATTATCTACCCAGGAGCGTTACGTTGCAAAGTGGTAGCATGGAAAGAAATAATGGACATTGTGATATCCACTGTAAACTACAGCAGAAAACATAGGTTGACACATCGCCAATTCTAACAGTTTCTGTCGAATATGGAAGCAGATAACTGAGATATCCTTTATTATTCTGAAGTGCGATGGTTAAGCAGAGATGCAGTACTGGAAAGATTTTTGTATCTCAGAAAAAAATCAACACTTTTATGGACGAAAAAGGTAAATCTGTTCCATAGCTTACAAGCACTCAAGGGTTAATAGACATTGATTTTTTGACAGAAATTAAAAATGAAATCCGCTGAATGTAAGGTTTCAAGGAAAAAACAAACTAATCTCTGATACTCACTCAGACGTAAAGGCATTCCAAATGAAACGTATTGACCAAAAAAAATTGGACCATTTCCCGAATTGTAAAAAGGCTGTGGGAAAAGCTGGAATTCATTGAAAGAATGATAAAATGAAAGATATTTTACTACAGTTACAAACTAAATGCATCGACAGATGTAATGACTCCGAGAAAGTTTTATCAAACTAAAAATTCTTGCAAACTCTTTTTCATGTGATATTGAGGATGTACCAATTCATTAACAAATGAACGTTATTGGTCTCCGACCCAATGGTACTCTCAAAAACTCTTTCTATGAAATCAAGAGTCTTGTTAACTTTTATGGCAGCTTTCCATCTGATTTTCACGAATTGAAAAGTTTTGCTCAGCAGTTAATTCAATTTTTGGTGGTTCTTACTTAAGCAAACGAACTTTTTTAATCCCTATTACAGAAAAAATAAATATGCTTCTCGTGTCACACATGAGCATTTGAGAGCCACACTACAAACATGAAAGCTAACATACAACAAATACAGTTATATACTTTGTAGTTTTCGTTTAAGTTTTCTTATTATTTTTCCTCATTTATATTAATAAAATTCAAATAAAGTTTTTTTCATTTTTAATACCACAAGTGCAGCCCGCCATTACTTTATTCTGCTATCCTGGTAGATCTACATATTTATTCTTTGTCTTACGGGTCGGCGTTATATAGTGTCACTACTTTGTGAATAACTGAAGAATTAGTGGTAGCCGGTTATAACAAATTTATTTGGTGATAATAATATAAAATAAAACAAACTCTGAAAAGGAAACAATAAAATAAAGAACTAAATTAAATACTCGATTAAATAAACAAATGAACTGGTAACTAAAGTTGATGCTGTGATCCCTGAGTTGAAATACTATAGGACACCGCTGGCTGACGAATTACATGAATTAGGATCATCCTCTATGGACATTTCTGTAACATATATAATTAAGCAGCAGTTTAGTAATATGTGAAATTGTCACTACTAAAACGGTTAATTAAATTATGAGCAGGTGCTGTAAGTGTAATTTGGAATCAGGTTTACAAAGGAATTATTTACAGGCGAGTGTGGCATTTACATTCGTAATTATGTATGAAAGTTAGTGTGCTGGTAATATACAGTTGTCGGGGCTTATGTTTGTTTCCATATAATGAATGGAACTCCAGTCAGGAATTGTTATCAGGAAATAATAATTATTACATTACTTATGAACATCATAACTGGAAACAGGGGTTATATATTTACAGGTCAAGTTTTCTTTCTATATACAGGTCACGTTTTCTTTACATATACAGGTAGCGGTTGTTAAACCGGTAATTAGGGTGGTTGTCTGGAATGCTGGTAATAGGACAATTATGTATGTATTAACAGCACATTCCGACTGGTACGTGGGGAACTGTAATAGCGTCTTCTTGGTCTAAACTACTGGAAACGTCTACAGGGTTAATATCGTTACGGTAGGTGTTCCTGTAGTAGGGCATAACCTTCTTGTAATTAGTTACTTCTCCTAGCTTATTATTTAGTGCTTTTTTCGGGGCGATTCACCACCAACAAGACAGCACAAACGATGTGGCTTTTCTATTTTGTGCACGGGTAACCGAGCTGGTATCGTAGTGGTGACACGACCTACTTAGCATTCGGGAGGTAATGGGTTCGATTCCCGTTACCGTCTACCTTGTATTACGTTTTTTCAGGGGCTTTTCCTCATACACATGTAGCGGCATGGTCACTACGTATGTGCATACCACATGCGGCTACTTATGCCCGTACCTATAGTCAGTACTTGAGGCCGGCCTCGAGCTTGAGCTCAACTTGAGATAGGGTGCGTATACTATAAACACCTCACGGAGTGAGGTTAATGCGCTACGTAACTTGAGTCGTACTCAAGTCCACTACAAAGCAACCTTGAGCTCGACTTGGCATATGTTGGGGTTCTATCGACACTATCGACAGGTTCCGTTGTTTAAATTTTGCTTACTTTGTTTTTAATTGAATTGTTGCGATGGATAATGAAAATCTAGAAGATTTTGTTGAATTTATAGACATCGTTGATGAAATGCCGAATACACGCGTGCCAAAACAATACATCAGAGATGCGGCAAATCCTATGGATTTCTATGGTGAAGAAGATTTTCGCAAGCGGTATAGATTCTCTAAAAACGTGATAAGAGACATTATTATTCCAATTGTAAATCCCAATTTACATAAATTAAATAATAGGGGATTACCAATCCCCCCACTAATTCAGTTGTTAACAACCCTCCGGTATTATGCAACTGAAAATTTTCATGTAAGATAACTCCATTAAAATTTATATCAAAATAAAGGTACTTTTAGTTGGTGAGCGGTGATTTAAGACGAATAAGTCAGCAATCAGTATCTGCATTGATTAAACGGGTTTCTGAATGTATTGCAGAAAGGCTTCCAGAATATATACATTAGCCCAACACACTGGAACAGAAAGAACAAAATGTAATTGTGTTCCAGAATGTATCTGGATTTGCTGGTGTTGCCGCATATTTGGATTGTACACATATCAAAATTGTTAATCCAGGAGGTGATAATGGAGAGGTGTTTAGAAACCGAAAGGGTTTTTTTTTTCATTAAATGTACAGGTACTGTTTTTCATAAATTTTGAGAACATTTTCATATCTTTTATATTGCTGTGGGACCACAAATGGAAATGATTGATATAGTTGTACGACATCCTGGTTCCACACATAGTGTTATATTTGATAGGAGTTCCTTAAGGGTACATTGTGAACGTGGAGACCTAGGGGGATTGTTACTAGGTGATAATGGATACCCATGCGGACCATATTTATTAACCCCAGTTATACATCCCGGTAAATATAAACCAGATGTATCTAATACAATACATTTCACAGCTCTAAATTTATTGATTGTAATCAAACAAATGATTATCAACAAGCACGTTAACCAAATTTCAAGGTAGTGTATATATATATATATATATATATATATATATATATATATATATATATATATATATATATATATATATGCATTGATTTTCTAAAGTAATATTTTGTAGGGAATCAACATGAAATAAGACATAATGGGGCACACATAAGAACCAGGAATATTGTGGAAAGGGTTTTTGGAGTATGGAAAAGACGATTTACTACCAAATTAGAGACGAGTCAAACTATTATATGTGCAACAGCTGTTCTTTATAATATATCAGTAAGGTGTAAAGAAAACTTCATTGATGCTGCTGAAGTAAATATTCAAAATGATGTCGATGTACATGTGGTAAATGATGGACAGCTAGGATTAGTTTTTAGAAATTTTTTTTTTTTTTAATAAAACAAATAAATTCCTAAGATACTTGTCATTCAAAGCTAATATCACTTGACCTAATAATTATATTTACATATTTACAACTTCACTTTACTCCAAAGCAAATTTCAGCTCAAACCATTAAAAAGGAGACATGATCGTACTTACTTATTTTGTTCCAATTGCATTTTAATGTTTTGTCTTTAGGTGTTTATTATACCAATTGTACTGTGACTTTTTAGAATTATTTTATCGTTTAAATCGTATGTATTAATTTATTTATATTTTGTATTAAAAATTTTCTGTTTAATGGATTAAATCCATAAATAAATAACATTAATGTATTTTAAATTATAATCCACACCAATCAATAAATAAAGGAATTATTCGTTAAAAAAAATTATTTTAGTCACAATATGCATATAATAATTATAAACAATGTTTATTCTTAAATAATTGTAACTGCAAAGCTGCCAATTCACTTTCGACCTCTGCTTTTTTGCATAGAGCAATTGCAGTGTTTAATTGCTCATTTTCTATTTTTAATTTTATACTATGCAGTTCATTCTGCTGTTGAATGCTTTGTTCAACTTTTTGTGTCCGTAGATTTGCCTCAATATTCACAAAATCCATAGCTTTCTGTATACCTACAATAAAATTATCTAAGTACCTATATTGTTTTCACTGTTATCAATAATAAACTTAATTAAATATAAGCCAATAGTTCCCTTTTGCAGATGATGTGCTAGAATCTATGCATCTTCTATTGTGCTGTGGCGACTCACCAGTAGTAGCAACATCTGATATATTTTCAGAACCTAAAATTTTAGTGTTGTAATATCCCAAGATAATAATACAACAAATATTACCTGAATAAACGGGTAGTACATACGCATGGTCTTCCAAACTTGAAGATGTAGCATTTTCAATATTAATTTCTATCTCTTCTAAAATAAATCAGTTACAGCAAGACAGGTAACAATATGCAATATCTACATTACTTACGGGTATGTTTTATAGCTGCATCATCTTCAAATACTGCTGTTAAATCCCATGGACATGTTAAGTACACATGAGCATGTGGTGCAGCAGCATCCACTGCTTCCATAACGGAATCAACTTTTTCTTCAGGTTGTGGGCCACCACCTGTTAACAGCCTATTAAATTTATATTCTGTAGTTGCTTTCCTTTTTCTAAAAAATATATACCCTATATTTTTGAAAACAAAAACATAGTACCCCCTATACCTTTGTTTTAAATTGCACCACAACTGTTTAAGCTGCATTGCGCTCCTTTTAACACTGATCAAACTAGCTTGGCAGTTATATTCTTGAGCAATAATTTCCCAAACTTGTTGTTTTTGGTAGACTGTTGTGGCATCACTCTTCTTATTTTCAATAACATTTTTGTGGGCATCCACTAATGATGCCAACAACAATTTTCCTTTTTCTGTATAAGCAGCAAATTTATTAGCTGAAAATATAAACAGGTCAGTCACCTACTTATTAAATACAGTTGTTTCTTACATGTATTCATTTTATATCTCTCCAAAATTGTTTCCTTAATTAATTAAAAGTAATCGTGAGGAACAATAACAAAAAATAATAAAACCATATATGAATAATATAAACAATAATATTCAGGTTATGGTACAGTTAACCGAAATCAGGCAACATTGATTTGTCAAAATCACTAGAATCTGGGTAATACTTTTAGTTCTGTGAAGCGATAAAACAAAAGTTACTAAAAACCTTGAGGCCGATCTCAACTTAACCGAGAATTCACGAAGTCCGAACTATAATACACAACACAAACTTGAGACCAAGTCTGACTTGGCTGAGCACGCCTCAAGTCGGAGTTTGAGTCGGGACTATAGGTACGGGCATTAGGCGAATGCTGGTGCAGGGTTCGGACTTTTACATGATGGTATTGTACTGAAATCTAGCGAGTAAACGTAATAGATTGTAATAGATTTAAAAAAAAAAGGCGAAAAATTCAAACTGGGAATATGGGAACAATAAAAATCTAATGAATAGACTTCAAAATGATTATTAAGACAAACAATAAACTAGATGGAACGATATATTAATAAATGTTTTTACATACTAGTAAAACTATATTTACACACCCTCAATTGTATAACATTAACTTAAAAAGTAATTTCATATTCTTCCGTTATATCAGTTACATCACGACATAAATTGTGTTTCAGTAAGTTTTCTGAAGGTACAAAATTATAGCATTTATTGCCAACTAATTCTTTAGTATGGATTAAAGCATCACACGTTTTTATTTCTACTTTATTCCGATTTTTAGTTTTTATCAAAGCTACTTGAGAAAAAAACTCTTTCTGCGCTTGCAGATGAATGGGGTAGAGCAAAAAACATTTTAATAAAAACAATTACATTTGGGTAAAGAGATTCATCACTACAATTTTTCATGTTAAAAACTAAGGTCCAAAATTCTTCCACTGGCTTGTCATTATTTTTTACTAAAATTTCATTGAATTTCAGACTTCTTCACTCTGTACTCAACTTTTCAACATCAATATTTTTTAAAACACTTTTAAGTCGTAGGTACATTGGTATGATAGAATCTGTATGTTTAGTTACAATTTTCTGGTGTAAATTTTTCACAAAATTTAAAACTTCATCATTAAACTAAAACCTTTTTTAGATTTGTTTACATAGTTCGATATAACAATTGCGACAAAAAGTTCTAGTTCTAGTAAATTATTATTTATCAAAAGGACTTCCACTTTTCCCCCTAAATAGCTATCTGACGACTTTAAATAATGTTCAGGACGATACTGAATTTTATCTAATTCTGTAACATTTAAATATCCACGTTTAATGAAACCTGCCAAGATAGTAATAAAGAGATTTTTAATTCTAATTAACAATAAATGTAATTTGTAGCCTTCAGATTCAAATTCTAAATTGATTTTATTTATAATATCGAGTAAATAAATTAAAAAGGAGTAATACAGTTTGGCTACGTCATTATTCAAAAGGTGGCTGCTTATTTTTATTAAATTTGATCACAAACCTAAATAGTATAAAACATTGTAACTCATGATTTGGTGATTATTAACACATGCCTGTCCATCTTTAGGTTATTAGGACAAGAACTGGTAGGTAGTTAGCTACCTAGTTGTATTTATTTTAATAATGCTACAAAATACAAATATTCTTCCTAATTCGTAGTAGTAAAGTAATGTAATCTGTTTACTAAAGTTAGGTTAGGATTCGACAAGGCGCTAACGGAAAGATAACAAACAACAAAGACGGAATAGGAAAACTTTGAGTTTGAGGTTCGAAACAGTGGCGCCAACCGCCCAACTGTTAAAAACAAAAATAACTGGGATTTCTCAACAAAACAGAAAATTTATTTGGAGGTTTTTTCTAATGCCAATGGTATTTTATTTTATTTATTGTTTCCAAAATGTAATAGAATACATGAAAAAAATAGAATGCAGTAATAGCGTAACATTGATGAAGAAAAGTAATAGATCTATTACGAATGTAATAGCAATTCCAACCTTGCAGGGGTAGTATTTTCCCCCTCAGAACCCTAACTACGTTCCTTCCGATCCTATACTGACCACACCCATCTTTAATCCCACCATGCATATATACGTAATGTATGTATTTATGCTGGGAATCCATGTTTGTGGCTGAAGGAGCTCGGAAAGCTCGAGTAGCCTACCCTCCCCCTTGGGGAGGGAATGAAAAACGTAGCCTTTTCCTTTTTTCAAGTGCACGGGTATTATATGGAAAGGGCCATCCCTTTATTAGCATTGAAATATTTTGCTATACGGGGCAGAACCTCCGGTACACTAAGTACCTCATACCTTGACACGTTTATACACCACCTTTCTCGGGGCTATTGACCTCCAAGAATGTTTTACGTAAACGTGTGGGTAGATGAGCAAATGCGAGATGAATTTAGGGGGGATATATGAATATGTCTGGTTAGGGATGCTGGTAATAGGATTACTGGTCTGGGTGCTGTGCAGGATAATAATCTAGGTGCAGGATACATTGATACGGGATGCTTGACGGGATTCTAGTCAGGCTAGTAATTATAAGGACGCAGGTCAGGCTACTGGTTGCTGGTCAGGATCACCTAGCTGTGGGACAGCATAATACTACAGGTACAGAAAAATATATTACAGGAAGGGGGTGAAGGAGAATGAATGAATGAATATATGAGAATGTTTATGAGAATGTATATGAATATAAATGTTTATGAGGATGTGTGAATCTGAATGTGTCTGAATCTCTGAATCTGTATGCTATGGATCTCGTATTTGTAGGTAACCATTACAATCTTGTGGCCCTTTCCTGCCAAAAGGTTGCCGACCGTCTATCAGACTGAGATGTTAGGTTATATGGGATATTAATCATCTCAGTTTTAACAGATCTTGGGAACAGCGTTTTCGGTCAATTTGACGTATACCACTTCCCCTCATGTAAAAGATTATTAATGGGTGAGTATATTATTAGTTCCCTTAACTTTAACAGTAAACTACTTCTTAAACTATGATGATTGTTAACTGATTAGTTTGGTAAATTATCTGTGCTGTTTTTAATCAGTCCTATTACAATACCCTTTTTCCTTATTTTTCTTACACTACTAGTGAAGGTTATTATAATCTAATTCCACGTACTGCATAGGATGGTTTGCATTCTAGCTTTGTATTTTTTAAGAAATAAGCTTTGTTAGAAAATTAACAACTCCTTTTGTATGTAATGTTTGTGCCTGTATTAATATGACCTTCGTTTAACGAATGTTAGTTTTATCAAACGAAAACCTGGCCACGTGGTGTCAACTTATTCAGAGCACTTTAATAAAAAAAAATTAAGTTTCATGCAATATTCTGGCATAACAGGTTTTCTGAGATTTTCTAAGAGAGAAAACGTTATTTGTTTTTATGAAAAACGTGTTTGATAAAAATTTTATGTTAAACAAACTTTGTGTCGAATGGGATACATGTATGAAGTATTTTATACTCCTAACCGCACGCACTGATAATTCCCATTTCAGCAATAACCGTAACTTCAGATTTGTGACCCACCTATGTAATTACTGCGTAACGTTCGCACAAGGTGATAAATATTAAAATTACAAAACTAAATTTAGCTTGTCAAGTGATAACACAAAATTCTGAAGGCATAACAAGGGTAAATTTAACGGTATTAACTATATGGAAGTTTTAAATAAGGTCTTACTATTCATATTTAATAGTAAGACGAATTGACCATTAAGAACATACATTCTATAATTTTTTATTCTGTTATACTTCTATGTCGATTCTCAGCGGTTTCAGTATTTTACGGCCTTTTACTCCATGGCCCATGAAATTTAGTTTATTAGATCGATAGAACTATAACGACTTCAAATAAAATGTAATAATAAATCATTACCTATTTACGACCAGATCCTTCCAGATTTGCGACAAGTAAAAAATTGAATGAAACCTTTAGAAATAATTTTCAATTTTTTATTACTTCAACGTAAGTAAACTGCCAGAAAAACCACTGGTTGAAATATTACTAAACGGAAACGTGTGTATGAGATGAGAAAAATTAATGGAGTTTAAGGTTTATGGGTGTAATTAATTTAGGAAGGAAAATATTTACTTCTGGAAGAATTATTTTACATTAGGGTGTTTTATAGATTGAAAAGAAATTTACAAGCTTTGATGTTAAGCAAACGTAATATTAGGAACATGGTTTTAAGACATAGAATTTGTGGTTTAATATTAGAAAGAAATATGTTTCATTAACCATTAATATTTAATTTAATTAGGATAAAATATACTTCTTTGCCATTTCTATTTGTCATGGACACAGGCAAATCAGATGGTCATTTTTTAATGAGGCGAATTTTAAGGTTTGATCAATGAAAGCTTTTGTCTTTTATACATTATGCAATTTTGAAATATCTGGTGCGAAACATCACATGACCTCTCAAGCTACAAGTGGAAATTAAAGAAATGCAATAATTTAAATAATTTTTTTAGGATAATTATGCATCTTCTTTTTTATACATCCATAACAAAAACAGGCAACAATGTAAATACAAAACAAGTTCATGTCCGATAGAATCTCTATCTACACCCGCTTCTATATCATATCAATAATACAGTTTAACCATTTTCATTCATATTTAATTAATTTTTAGACTTACTGTGCGTTATATTAAAAAACTTTATAAAGGAAAGTTATGAAAAATTAAATTTTCTTTAAGAAAGATGTCAACACTTTTCCTTAAAGATTAATCGCTATTCAGATATTGAAAAATTTTTAACTAACACTTAAATTCTACCTTAGGAATTTTATTGCCGCTAAATTACGCGTCGTATAAAGACATTGCATAGAACATAATTAATCGATATGTGTAAGTTCTATATCTAGGTAATTTTATATCGTTGAAATATGCAGGTGCCTTAGAAGTAATTTATAAAAACCAAAAACTGCCCGTAATGCCCCCCCCCCGCGGGTCAGCTCCAAGTGAAATGAAAACAAGCTCAATTACAAAATTTTGGGTTCGTAGGTGTTTCCGTTCTGGTGTGATCGACAATACTAACGTACATCCATCCACACATATACACACAAACAAATATCATCGCCGAACTTGCGGAACTTGGCCAAGCGTTGTAAGAGCTAATAAGGCGATTTAGCGACAGTGAAAAAAAAGTCGATTGCATAACCTTCCACACCTACATATGTATATATGGGTTGGAAGGTAAAAATACAATAAACAACTCAAATATCTGGCGTGGAACACCACACGACCTTCCAACCTGCGAAATGGAAATTAAAAGAAATGGAATAATTTTAATAACATTTTTTTAGGATAATTACCCAACCTCTTTTATAAGAAGTTCATTACGAAAATAGGAAACATTGTAAACTCAAAAACAATAATCTATGTCAAACGGACGTTTAAAACTTAATGACCGGCAGAGGTTAATAGACATCTAAATGCTAACTTAAAAGAATAGTTATTTGTATTATAAGTAAAGAAAAGTATTGTTTTTCTTTACCAATCGCGATCTTTCTAATCGAGGCGCAGCTCAGATTAGAAACGCGATGAGCAAAGAAGAACCAAGCTTTCTTTTAGAATAATACAATAATCAAAAATAGATACACAAAAATTTTGTCAAGTGTTATCGCGTGAAAATGGAAATTAATAATAAAATCATCCTGAAATAGTGGCATTACCATTTGGAGCTATTGCTAGTTTATTACCCTTAAATCACGAGATAAATATGAGAAGACCTTCGTTAGTTTAAAACCGTTCGTTGCATGGTGTAGCAAATTTGCAACGTATTTCTCTTTTGTAGTGTCTTATGCTGCCTAGTCTAGATAGCATGATGTAGCAAATATGACACATATTGAAATGCATTATTAGTTGCAAGTAATTTTCAAAGAGAGCTCTGCATGCTATAAATCCTGACAGTTTGCTGCTCTAAACTGTAATGTTAGTGGCGTCCTATCATCGTCTTTGTTTGTGGGATTGGTTTTAATGTGTTTTTGTTCAAATAAATCGTTAGTTTCGAGTTGGAGGCATAAATAATGGTAAATAATGATGTCATATGTAGTAAAAACTTTCGTATTCACAAAAGCTAAAATTCAAGTGTGCTTTCAATTTTATGTTGCTTTTTTGCAACATTATGCAATAGCGTTACCTTTAGTCTTTGTTACATGCTGTAATTTCATTTATAGATGTCACATCATAAAAATCAATTGATTCAGGCCGAATTAGAGTTCATTGTCGAAAATTTACATTTCTCAGAGAGCGAAGATGAATCTAAAAACTGTAGTGATGAGGATTCGGACTATTTACCTGTAGCCGATGAAGAAAATGCAAGAAATCGTCAAAACCTACAAGCCACTCATATGACTGTGTGTAAAGATGAAGTAGGAATTTTACAAGGAAATTCTGATGATTCATCAGATCAAGATGAAGAACAAATTACTGAGATACCTAACAGTTCAAATTTATCTTGGACAAAAGGGCATCTTCAGGTACCTGACAATGTTGCGAAATTTCAGGGAAACTCAGATTTGCCTCAAAGTATACTTCAAATGGAATCTGCCTTTGAATGCTTCTCTTACTTCTTCCAAGACTCTTTTATTGATTTGATAAGAGAACAAAGCAATCTTTATGCAGTTCAGAAGAATCCAAATAAACCAGCAAATTTGTCCAATATTGATATCAAAAGGTTTATGGGAATTTGCCTCTATATGTCTGTAACTAAGTTACCCCGGACTAGAGCTTATTGGCCGGGTGACATTGGAATTTCGTATATCCGTAAAGTGATGTCAGTAAATATGTTTGAAAAAATGAAGAATACTCTGCATTTCAGTGATAATAACAGCTGTCCTGAGAAAGAAGATCCCAAATATGATAAATTATACAAACTTAGACCTGTAATTAAACATCTAAATACGCGATTTTCATTGATTCTAACGGAAGCTGCATTGGCTGTAGATGAACAGATCTGTGCAACAAAATGTCGTCATCATCTGAAGCAATATCTTCCTATGAAGCCGAATAAATGGGGTTTTAAATTTTATATGCTCTGTGGAATAACAGAATATTGTTACAACTTTGAGCTGTATGCAGGACCTGAGAATTACTTTACAAGCCTAAAACCACACGAGCCTAACCTTGGTGTCACAGGTAATGTGGTAATGCGTCTGGCGCGAGTAATTCCAAAGAACGTGAACAGTACATTATATTTTGACAAATATTATACGTCAGTACAACTGATGACATATTTGGCTAAAGAAGGCATATATAGTTTAGGAACTGTTAGACGAAACAGGTTACACAATAAAAAATTACCAAGTGATAAGGACACGAAAAAATGAAATCAAGGAACATCAGAAGAATATATTGCTACTACCTTAGGGGTAAAGTTGAGTGCAGTTGTGTAGAAAGACAATAAGTGCGTAACTTTACTTTCTACCTTATGTGGTGAATTACCTTTACAAAATGTGAAGAGGTTTGACCGAAGACAAAAAATGAGGATTGAAATCAATTGTCCCAATGTTGTCACAATGTACAATAAACACATGGGAGCAACCGACTTGTTGGATAGCCATATGGGAAGATATCGAATTCCACTTCGTTCTAAAAAATGGTACATTAGGATATTATTTCACCTTCTTGACGTGACAGTAATCAATGCTTGGTTACTCCACTCAAGGATACACCAAGGAAGCAAAATGAATCTTTGGAAATTTCGACTAGAAGTCGCTCAATGTTTGTGTCTCATGGGTTCAAGAACCCAAAAGAAACGTGGCAGACCCAGTGAGACACAAAAGTGCATACAAGAAAAGAAAAAAAAGAAATCAGCCGTTCATGTTCCAGTGATAAATGTCCGACGAGACGAAAAAATCACTGGGTCACATGAAAAAAACCGCCAAAGGTGCAAACTTCCAGGTTGCAAAGGTTTCAGCCACTTCAAGTGCTCTAAATGTGCTGTTTATTTATGTCTCACAAAAGACAAGAACTATTTTCGAGAATTCCATTGTTAACACTTTAGGTTTTACTGTTGCACAGTGTTGCAAATTTTCTACATATTATTATTGTTTAAATAAATTTCTGAGGAAATTAAAATTTTTCCATTATTTTTTAGCCTTAACATGGAACTGTTAGAGTACAAAGATTAGTTTATTTTTCAAATTAAAAAAATCATGCAATTAAGGGTTAAATTCTTGGAGGACTTCAAAGTATGTAAGGGATAACGACGAAGAAGTTATGCTTGCTTTTTTCATGAAAACGTTAGTTTTCCTGAATACATTTATTTATTTATTTTAAGTTTTATGTTTACATTTGATTACAGGCTGAAAAAATCTTCCATGCTGTGGTCGATATGTTCCAAGTTGAAAAGTACGTTGAGATTGGAAGAAACAGTCGATATATCGAATTATGAGTTATGAGCGCCAAAGTGAGGGATATAAAGAAAAAAATCAAAAATTCTAATCGCAGGATGATCTGTCTAAATTATTGACAGTAGCGCCTGACGATACTTTTCTTATGATTAAAGTGACGTTAAATGTGAAGGATATCGAGGATACCGGCTCTGTTTTGGTTGTCACCATCCATGATACTAAGACATGGAAGAATCGTATATTCACCGTTATGATGGAAATGAGAGGAACTAATGAGATTTAGTTGTACAGGAGATGTGTAAGCTTGTGTCCAAAACATCAAGATTGTTCATATTTTATATGAACAATAAATGTACTGTGCAATCTATGGGGATCCACAGAAAATTGCCCATTATTTGAAATTACCCAACCCAGACGGTTATACTGGACACTGTCAACGTCGAACGGCAACAACTTTTCTTGGTGAGGGTGGAGCGGATGTCAGGGAGCTCAAAAATCATGGAAGATGGCGATCAAACACGACTCCAGAAATACAGAAGAAAGCATTAACAATAAAATGGCGACTTCGAAAAGCTATCATCGTCAAACAGATGCTAAAATTCATCAGATGTTGACCCAGAACGTTCTGAATTACAGTTGCCTCCTGTATGTAGCGACTCATAATTTTCTACGTCAAATGGAGCAGTTCAACAGGAAGTTTTATCAAAATCCTCACTATCATTTAATGATTTACAGTTAAAACATGGTACAAGCATAAATCCTTCTAACTCCAATAAATAATTAATAATTCTTTATAAAGAAATGATTGCTTTAAAGAAAAGAGATACTTTTTTTTACGATCTATAATAAGGAAGTATGGTCCTTTTCCATTGACTGTCCGAAAAACTAAATAAAAAGATAGAAGTATTTTGCGATACACACGTAGATAGTGATCAGTGATCATGAACTATGAACATAGCTAAAGAATTCGTATTTTATTTTAAGTGCCTTGAACACGGTAACTTCTGTTTTATAGAAATAAGTTTCTACTAAAAATAGATATCTTGTTTGTTTGGGCTAAAAGTGGATATAATAATTATATCTTATAATGTTTGCCTTTTTTTAATTTCTACTGTCCTAGGTACACTCTATACTATATCGATTATTTATTGAAAAACAGTTATTTATTAATGCTTAACCTTAACTAACAAACTATTTACACTATATTTATTTACACTCACCGGTACATTTATTTTCCGCACTTACAGGACACTGTGGTAAGAAAATTCTTTTCACGCTACGCTTGATAATTTGTTACACGCCCAAACCACACGTGCAAGCCTACCGAAGTAAGCGGGTTGCCAAACCAGCTATATTGTAAATAGGCGGGATCGATATAAGGAGTAAAATGATTGTAGTTTCAAGCACCTTACACTTACCATAAATTCACAAATAACAACGCTCAACTCGGGAAAAATTGTCTCTAGACACCACCACAATCTTAAATCTTTCTAAAATAAATAAATAGTCTTAAGCGGGGTGTTAAATGAATCCTACCAGACTGTGGAAGATAGGATTCCAACCTACTCAGTACAATCATACACAACTCCAGTTCAATTACACTTGGAAACAAATTTATCCAAAAGCAGAAGAAAATTTCAAGTCAAAAACTGAATACTTTCTGAGTAGCCCTATATATATATATATATATATATATATATATATATATATATATATATATATATATATATATATATATATATATATATAGTATATAATTCTAAACTAAGTAAATATTACCCAATTTAGGAAAATCAAAATAAAAAGTCGGCTTTAATAATTTTTAAACATTGGTTAGTTCCTGAAAAATTGAGAATATAATGATCAGTGCTTTCGTCATAATTAATATCCATATCTTTTCTGAATACTTTCTCTTTAAAAATCGTATTTAAACATTCGTCGGTAGGTTTTAATTGTGATACCTTAAATCTGTAATTTCTACTTAATAAAAATGTTCTGTTATTAGTGTTCTGTATTTTAATGACTTGTAACAAACTTCGATCGTGATCTTAAAAATTTACTTGTCTATTAGGAAACTAACGTGCATTTCGTGCCATGTGTGCTGCATATCATAACTGCATAAAACATAATTTACTTATTTAAAGTGAAGCCTTCCACGCATATCGTTTGCACATTCAGTTTCAGACATGTTCATGCGCCTTTGGGACTGTCGTTTTTTGTGCGATACTGTAAGGTTGTAGAGCATCACTTTTGCTCTGTTATATATTTTTTATTAAAAGTGCTGTAAATTCTACGGTGAGTTATTTTACAATGTTTGAGATGTTTGCATTTCAGGCACTTTTACCTTTACTTTTATTTTTTAATCTTTACTTTAACTTCACCTTTAGTGTTACTTTTTACACGTTTATACACATCTATGCGATTAATTATTGTACCGTTAATCCAATTTACGGTATTATTACGATCAATCAAGAGTGAGGTAATCACCTTCGTTAATGGGAAATGGAATTTTTTACCTTAACTTCACCTTTACACGTTTAAACACATCTACACCATTAAATATTTTACAGTTGATCTAAGTTACGGTATAATCAAGAGGGAAATTTATTCATTTGGGAATTATAAATCATACAAATCCAGATTTGCTTTAAGCCTAAAGTAATATTACGCGACAATTTTCAAAATGCTGACCCAGCATGCAGCCATTTCCTTATCTACAGTGTGACCAAGAATAAGGTATTCTGATTCCATTATATACTCATAATATTAATTATTCATTAGGTTGCAACGTTACTAACATTAGCATCAATGGTATTTATAACTAAATATAGGTTGTGTAATAAAATTTGTTATAGTAGAAATTTTCTTTTAACTTAAAAATTATTATTAATTTTATTAAATACATAAATAAAAAGTTTACCTCGAGTAGAATTTGAACCTACGACCTGCACTTTGCTAGAGTACCGCGCTAACCAATTGCGCTATCGAGATTCAAGCCCCAATTGATGTAAACTTTGTCTTTATGTATATAGAACGGATGTAAATTCAAAATTTAATGAGATTATGTATTATACTATTTATGCATTTAATAAAATTAATAATAATTTTTAATTACAAATTTACATTTGAACTTATTCGTTCATAACAAAACTTATAATAATTTAATATTAGTCACGTTGCCTTGATTTGTATGAATCCTTGCTTTATTGCATGCTCATATTCCATTAATATGATTGTAATCTCATTAAATTTAGAATTTACATCAGTTCTACATACATAAAGATAAAATTTACATCGATTGAGGCTTGAATCTCCATAGCGCAGTTGGTTAGCGCGGCAAAGTACAGGTCGTAGGTTCAAATCCTACTCGAGGTAAACTTTTTATTTACGCATTTAATAAAATTAATAATAATTTTTAATTACAAATTTACTTTTCAACTTATTCGTTCATAAGAAAACTTATAATAATTTTTTTAACTTTATTGTATAATAGTTTACTTGTTTATTCCATATTTAAAAATAAGTTGGAGTGCTAGTATTTAACAATTAGTTTCAGGAAGAAACAACCAAGATTTTAAAGCGAACATATCTAGGTACATGTAAATATTTTTGGTTACTAAGGCAAATCAATAATGTTATAAACCTGGCCCACTTGAATCTACGACTGAGCATAAGACACCAAATCTTCTAGTTATTACGCAAACTGTTAAGTAGCTAAAATTTGTAGCCATGGGTGCAGAAGTATACTTATAGAACTTTAATCGTTGTACAGACTATAAAATAGTAGAAAATAATTAAATTTTGTAATCGATATTAAATTGACACAGGTTAATGCTAAAATTTTTATCTCAGCTAACACAAAGAAACAAAAGTAAATTTGTGAAGATAAATATGTATACAAACATTTCTTCGAAAAGCACCACAAAAACCAATACTTGTTGATTAAAAATCCCCAAACCTTATATTCTAAACACAACCCAACAAGTAACAATGACCTTAAAAAATACACACTTTTCATCCCGTAAACAAAATCTAGAGCTAGTTTTTACAAATTACAGTAAGTAATCTCTTGTAGAGATGTCCATATGGAGAAGCTTTGTTCCTCGTAATGCTTTGATTATGCAACCACACTTGTCAAAAAATAAAACAGAAACAGCCGTAATCACTAATTCAGTTGGCTGTAACACTCGCGAGCATAGCGTACTGTGCTTCATTCACGCATAATAACTGGGCTATCTGATTTATTGTTTGCCCTTGAAAAAACATCCGTCACAGCAAAGATTGTTTAATTGTATAATAGAATTCTTGTTAGCTTCATACATCCGATTTTATATTATTATCGATTGTACGCATACGACAATCAATGGCGGGCTTAATTACTAAACACATTTAACGGAATATTTGCTGTTTTATTGCTAAATCTGCTTTAGCGCTTTTCAAATTTCTTGAAAGGAAAACACTATTATTTCCTATTAATTCACACTTGAACCTTTTACTTAGAAATGTTTATTTGCAAATAAATAGTTTATCCCCAATAAGAGTTAGTGCAGTCATATGTACTTCAGACCTAAGTTTTTACAAACAAAACCAGAACTGACCATTCTAAGGTGTCTTTAAAGAACGCGCGCCCGATTCGTCTTAATTTAACTCTGACCAAGCGATTCTCTTTGTGCCTCAATTGGGCTCTCGCTTTTATATCCTCTTCACAACATTCTCGCGCCACTATCAAAATTCACCTATCACAATCGAGTATTCCTTGCATTGCTTTGCCAAGTGCAAAACCCGGACGAAACCAACGCAAACCAAAGTAAGAAAAACGTAGCCATCTTGAATTTTCTTGCAAACATACTCAAAACTCATCGGAAAGCCATCATTAGTAACCATGTTCACTTTGTATATTATTCAGATCCTGACTCAACCTTTCATGAAAATCTCGGAAGTGGTCGATTCCTCTTTCCGCGCAACTCAACAATCTCCAACGCATTTACCCTTGAACATGTATTCCATTTTCCATCATTTCACAACGTTACAGCATCAATATGCATACATATTCCTTACTGCACATTAATACAATATCAATATATCATAAACTCACTCACTCATACGTCTACAACCATTCTTTTAATCCGATTTTTGTTGTACACAGCAGCAAAGGACCATTAGCTATCCGGTAGTCTTTTCCAGTGCCGTCTCTATAAAAATTTTCCCAAAACATTATTTTTCAACCAAATTTAATGCTTTCAACATAAAAATCTTTCTACAACATTCAAATATTCTATTATCTGACCCACAATGTTTCATTAAGTTCCAGTGGCATATCATTTACACCAACTTAGATTAAGCATACAAAAAAAAATTTTTTATGTGCAAACTCACTTCATTTACATTCAAAATACGTTCCATACGTTATCAAAATACTGCATGTACGCGATGCGTCCAAATAATCTTCCAACTTAATACTCCCTCTCATAACCGGAATCGCGCTCTATTTAAGTCGGAAAAAATCATTCAGACACATACGAAAGAATAACACAGCAAGTAAGCAGTCACGCTGTTTGTTATGAATTTCTTGTTTGCATAATGCATATTGTTGACTAATTTCATGTGGTCAATAATATAATAGTATATAATACATTAAATGTATCCTAACGTTTGTAATTTAACTAAAACCAAATAGAATAGCTATTGTACGATTATTACCATCCAAATTACTAACACTAATTTTCTAAAGGTAAAATATGTGGATTACTAATGTAATCTACACGAACACTAACGTAACGAAACTGGATGCGAGTATCGCAGCGTTAAGTGTATACTCTGAAAATGTATACTCTTGTTTACCAACCTTCAGCACATACAGGGATTAAATGACGTTCATTAATTTAATTCAGTAATGTATTTTATTAGTACGAGTAAGTCCAACAATTTTGGATCTTGTTAAGGTATGTCTATATATGCACCCGTCCTTATTTTTTGCAGATAAAATTTTTAGATCAGAGGTAATAAACGCTCTCGTAATTCCCGGGTACATCGAAAGTGTTAATCAAAGATGATTTAAATGGGACATTATATTTCTTCTCCAATTATAATTTTTGTTTATAAGAGCATGGTGAGATCAACATGTTTTTATATATATATATATATATATATATATATATATATATATATATATATATATATATATATATATATATATATATATATATATATATATATATATATATATATATATAGAAATAGATGTAACAAGATATATAACTGAACTTACATTGTCCTTGATTGCATCTTTGGACTTTCTAGGTACGACAATAGCAATATATTTGAGAAAAAGTTCCTCTCAATCCACGTGACTTCTAAAATTTTTGTAACGGAATTAAATATATAATTTTCGTGGTTCATGCGCTTCAAAATATTAGCTTAAATTTTTTTTTCAGAAATAGATTTTTCTCATTATGCACGGATCCTAGAAACCAAGATTATGGGATATGACAATTATATATATATATATATATATATATATATATATATATATATATATATATATATATATATATATATATATATATATATATATATATATATATATTGAATAGTTGAAGACCACGACGAAATGCGTTCTTCTGAAATTTAAAATTTTAAAAGAACGTATTTCGTCGTGGTCTCCCCTTTTGTCAAGTTTTACATTAATTCACATCCTGTTAAGATTCATTATTACATGTACTCATTTTTAATTCACATAGTCCGCATTCTTGCAATGTTACATCTTAGCATTCATTAATATTATTTAGTCCCGAGGAAATAAAATTATTTCGAAATATCGACTATACTAATGGAATTTAAATTTTTTTAAGATTATCAGTCCGTATTAGACCCTATACCCAATAGTTTTGCTAATATATTGTATTTCAAACGAAGTGGATCAAATTACTACTTGCCGCTCTAAAAATATTTTTAATCGAATTTTGCATTTTCGAACATCAATAAAGTAAAAATAGAAAATTTTTCAAGAAATTCCTAATCTTCGCTGAATGGTGACCCAAAACACGTTCTAGAACGTTTTTCACCGGAAATTTAGTTATAAAAGACATCGTTGCCAATTCTTAAAGATGTAATTTTTCTGGTTTCCCATAATCTAATAGTAATTTTATTACCTGTATCACTATCTAGCTGTGATCAAACAGAAGAAACAGATAACTTGACGTAGACAGTTTTAAAAATGACAGAAATGCTGCTACCATCCCACAGGTGGCACTACTATGTCAATTTAAACATTTATGATGTAATTTCAGTAAAGTAAATCCATAAAATCATAGACTAATTAATATTGACTGCTAACCCATAGGTGGCACTACTATGTCAATTTAAACCATTTATAACGTAATTTCAGTAAAGTAAATCCAGAAAATTATAGACTAATTAATATTGACTTTAACGTCGATCTTCGCACGTTACAATCTTAATTTCAATAAACACAACGAAAATAATATGCTGGAAACATAAATTTCAATAATTTTTTATAGTCAACAGCGTATAATAATAATAGCGCACAAAATACAGCGAATTGGTCGTGGGGACTGCACTTCTCTGAAATTAAAGTAATCGCCTGAAGGGCTCCTAATCAATATTGTAAACAAAGAAAGTATATTCATCCGCCTGGCAAATACAATTAAAATTAAAATAACCACCCTTTAGTAAAATCGCCAACAACACAAAATGTATGTAAGTAATTACCTTGATTTCTACAAACGTACACATCAGTTGACCACTCGGAGTCCTATTTCATTTGTACTGCAGTATAGGTAAATTTTGTGTAAATGGCCCTCTTCGTATCGGATCGGTGGAAGACAACTCTTCCGGATATGCCCGATGCTGCTATCCTCCAGTACAGTACCTCGCAGTCGGTAACTTCAGTTTATAATTACGCGAGTTGTATAATCAAAGTTGTTTACGTGATTAACTAACTGTACCATTTGATTTAATATTAATTTTATTTACAAAGCGTTCTTTGTCCTTTAGATACATAAATTTTATTAAAGCAAAATTTATATTTACAGCAATTTTTCTGTTTATTTGGATAGCTGTGAACGCGGATGGACTTCGTTGAAAGCACTAATTGAACTGAACTTGTAAACTACAAATCCCCAAAAAATGCGATTATATCCAAAAGTGAGGAAAGGCACTGATTCTAACACTAATTCCTCTTCGATGGAGTAGTATAAATGTCACTATTGACTTTCGATATACAACCTATAATGTCACCCAGGTGGCTACATGTTCTTTACGATCCATAAAGGGTGAACGGGAAAATATTTGCCAAGATAAAAGTCAAATAACTCCCAGTGATGTTAAGCAAATTCAGTGCGTTCAACTTCCAACCCTCTCTCGTCCACAGCTTGACTAACACTCTATTTTCCGAATTTTAACAGTTTCCGCCATTATGTATCTCACGTCAAATAACCAATCATAGAAAACCATTTCTTCAAATCGTAAGTGCAGTAAAAATGACATGAGTTTCGGGAACCGAATAAAAAAAAATCACGTCATTAGTCTCAATTTACTTCGAGAAAAACATCGTGTAATACGATCTGTTTTCATCACTTAAAAACTTTGGAAAATCGCCTTTAAATTAACGTATTATAAAAACCACACCCTTTTTACAATAAATTATCGAACTCTTTCCCGATATACCGTCGCCAATGTTTCAGATCTGCAAAGCTACGTTCCCTGAAATAATTTTAATTACAAAGTACCAATTTTCAATGACGTAATTTCAACTCAAACTAGAGTATAATTAACGATACTTAAAATAGTATTATTCATTATTTATAAATTATTAAATATTAAACTCCCATGTAAAATTCCTTTTACTAACACACAATCGTCAACACGTGGAAACTAATCGTCATGTAAAAACTTCAATCCTTTAACAACAAACCAACCGAAAAGTCTATACCCCGTTCAAAGGACTGGGTCTACAATTTGTAACAAATCCAGACATCGTCAAACAAAGTAAAAATTTGGTACCAAATTAGTGCTTCCCAATTATCAATAGTGTGAAACGGCAAAGCGTAGAATTTCCTCCTGCGATTCCTACAGATAACATTTTAAACAGCCTAAAATCCGAAAAAAACCTACAAAAATTCTAACCACACGTGACAAAATATTCAAATCTTTTAAATATATCTCCGAGAAGCATGAAGGCGCGATGGTAAAGTACTAGGAATTGCGGTTGTCTCAGAAACAAATCGATAGTTTATTGATTCGGTATTTGTGGAAATGCACTCTACACAGATGAATCAATATAGATAATTGAGTATCTTGAATGGATTAGGAGCGATAGAATTAGCCGAGGAGAAAAAACCTTGATAGTGGAACAACGAGAAGTCGTTCACCAGGCGAGGATATAAGATAAGGCTAAGCGTGGTAGGGGCACCCATCCTGAAATGTGAAGGCAAGATTCCAAGTTGGGTTTGATTCTTGAGGTATACAGATAATATAAGTTGTTTGCACAGAACGGCATTTCCCAAATATATCCGTTTACCTCAGCGAACTTGATTATTATTTGCCTTTCGCAGTTAATACTATTAATTATTATGGTTCAACCACCGTCCTGATCTGTATTCCCGTCTTTATTCTGCATTTGTTATGACTAGAGACGGGCAGATATGCTGCAAAGATAGTGCATATATGCACCTACATATGCAATAAAAAAGTGAAGAAATATGCACTCAATAAGCAGTAATATAGCCATATATGCACTAACATATGCGCTAAAAAATTTTACTTTTATCAGGATTTTAAGAAAATTCAATTTTTTCAATTTTTGTTTGTTACAATTATTACTAATTGTTACAACTATTTATGTATTCCTAAAAACTATATAACAAAATTAACAATAATTATTTATTATATTTTATTGGTTATACATTACATACATAAAGCCCATAATATAATACAGCACAAGAAGAAAAATAATCAAATTTAGAGATTGTTGCAATAAATAATCATATTTTCCTCAATTGTTTCTATAAGTAAATTCTGGTTCTTATCTTCTAATATGTGCTTGTAATGTGAAAAGCTTCTTTCTACATCACAAGATGTAATAGGACAATATTTAAATAAGTGAGCATTTTGAACAGAAAAATTTGTTTCGCCATTGTCATTTGCAAATTAATTTTGAAGATTCGGTAAGAAGCAAATTTTGAGATTCAAAGCTTGGTAATAATTGCAGGGATATCTTAAAAGTAAGCTTTTATGAAACAGAGTTGAGACTGTAACTCTGGAGCTAGCAAAACACTTTGACAGTCTTCTACACTTTGAGCCGAATCTTTAAAAGCATCAAAATGTTCACAATAAAACAGAGCCGCTTTTATCCAAGTTCCCCATCTAGTAAGAACTGGTTGGGGTGGCAAAGCAAGCTCTTTTAGTTGTTCCTTGTAAATTTGGTTGCGAAGCGGTGCTTTAAGAAATACTTTTTTTTCCATTGTTTATTAATTTATTTACTAAAGGAATCTCCACCCGAACTGCTTCAGCAACTCGATTAAGCGCATGTGCCAAACAAGTATTGTGAATTAAATTTGGAAAAAATATCTTTAGATTTTGACCTGCTTTTACCATATACGCTGTACCATCGGGCACCATATACAAAATGTAATCTTTTGGTATTTGATTAGGCAAATATAAAAATGCTAGGGTGTCATTTATAAAACGTGAAATTGTTACATAATTTGTTTTTTCTAATTGCTTGATGGCATCTAAATAACTAAAAGAAGGGTTACCATTTAGAATACCAACAACAAAGTTTGCTATATATCTTCCTTTAGCATCGGTCATTTCGTCGACACTAAACAAGATATAATTATCTGAAATAACATCCCTTATGTTTTTAAGAGTGTCTTCGTATAGTTGTGGAAGACATGACCTGGTAGCTGTATGTCGAGAAAGTTCTTTAGTATATTTTTCTAAAAAACCTGTGAATTCAGATTTTTCCAAATTGTGGAATCCAAATTGCACGAAAACCATCACAGATCTTTGTTAAAGTTATTGCCATTTTCGGTTTGGCTCACATAAGTAGGTAATAGTTGTTGTGCTGGTTAATTTTCATTTTTTGTTTTCTGATGTGGACCCGTATTGACATGTTGATCTAATTGAAACTTTTTGTTGACTTTTACCTACAAAAATATTAATTTTAAATTATTTCTAATATTAGTTATTTAGTAGTTGTATACTAAGTCAAAAAAAAAATGTGTTTGCCTACTGAACTTGAAGTTGAATGTTAGAAAAGACACATTAATAATTTCAATTTATTATTGCTGAGCTAATATTTCAAAACTATCTATAAATTTTAATTTATCTTTAGACTAAACACTGCTGTAAACATTAAATTAATGTTTTCTTGTTTATTTAAAGCATTATCCAAAATCTCCAGTTATTTTATTAATTGATACAACAAAATAAATATGTGAATTTTATTTCACAATTGTAAATCCAAAATTATATGTACAAAACGAAAAAATTATCAAAAGACGACTATTGGTAAGAGTACTTAATTAATTAATTAAATTATTGCAGGGCAGCGAAGAACATATTTTAACAAACACGTGTTTAATTAATGTATTTGCAACTCATTTTTCAATTAAATAAAACCTTGACAAAATTTTGTCTAGAATAATAAATGAGAATTACCATAAAGAACACAAAAACAGCTTAAAACTATTTAGCAAGATTTAGGTTTATTTTAATATAAGTACAATATCACTAGAACAAAGCGCGCATGTCATACATACCTCCTTCTCGCAAATAATACAAAACACTACACTTCTATCGTATTAAAACACGAATACGATTTCAACCACCTTCTAATTAGATCATTTCTAGAGCTGTCCACTTTTGGCATGTTGACTTCAAACGGCTACAAGTGAATGAAATTTTTGCAAACAACTACCCCACCAGTGTTAAACAAAAAAACAAAAATACCGACGTACCTTCGTCAATAACTGCAAATGTAGTTATTGTGCATATTACTAAAGTACTAATTAACGTAGTTCCCAAATACCTAAGTTTCTAAGAAAGCGGCTTAAAGTATAAAAGCAGGTATAAGAGAGTTGACGAAATTACAAGCTTAAGGTTTTAAAAATCTTGGTAAATTTATTTTCTAACATAAGAAAGAACGGAAAAAAGACGCAAACATGCACTTTCATGCTCTTACCACCTCCTATATGCTCTAAGAACGTAAAACGCCTTATATGTGCAGTATATGCAAAATAAAACTTGTGATTTTGGGGCCTAAATGTTAAAAAACGTGCATATCCTTAAGAAAAAGTTTCGTATGCCCAATAACAAAAAATATGCAAATATGCATTTGCCCGTCTCTAGTTATGATATTCCTAAATTTTCCACGAAATAGCGTTTAATTTACTCGCACTTGTGGAATATATCAGGAATTATTTAGGAAAACATGTTTTTCAACGAGGACTTTGATCCCGTAGTAAAAGAAAATTGTTCGAAAGAATCTGTATTCTTATCGTGTTCATGAGGTCCTCCCTTGGAGATTTAAATTCTTTTTCCGCCAATTCCAGAGAACTTTTACCCAGGGTTGTTAATCCTTAGCTATAAGTGGTTTGCCCATTTAAGGCTTTCCCCTCAGCCCATTTCTACTTAAATCTTATTTAGAACAAACAAATTATGTAAAAAATTACAAAAGTTTATTAACAATATCCAACACCATCTCCAGAAAAATATTCCTTAGTTACCAGTCTGTATATTGTATCCCCTCCTTCTTAGCTCAGCCAATTCATCCCTTATACCAGGATCGCCACCATTAACCGGAGCACTTAATTTTGCCATACCTGCACAAATAACCCTTTTAATGACAAAATAACAAATGAAAACGGTTATTCACTAAAGTTTAAACCATTGTAAAGTAATATCTTTCGCCATCTTTTTGCAAGATCTTCAATGCCACAACGTTACCATGTAGCATCTTTGGAATTAAAGAATTCTCGGCATGCAGCTTGAACTTCCTCAACACTTGTAAAATGCCGTCCAAGAAGGAAGTGCGTCATCGATCGGAATAAGTGATAATCGAAAGGCAACGTTTAAAAGTAAAATAATTAATGTGAGTTGGGAATCGTTATTAAACTTTTCCAAAAGTGTAAGTAAGTGTAAGAGTTTAAACGATTTGCAATAAACAACAACCAGTGTATTAAGAAAGTATTGCGTATAAAGCCTCACCATAGAAAATAAAGGTTTAAAGTGATCCATTATATAACTAAAGGTGTTGTAAGGTAAAGTATTGTAAATTGAAGTTGACATTATTGAGCATTATTGATACTGAGGTAAGAATATATGTGCGTTTATTAACACCATTAAAGATGTCGTTTATAGACTAACAGCAATTTAGTCATCAAGCGTACTCAAAATATTCTGTGACAAACATTATGAGAGGCATTCAGTAAATCAAATTGCTCGATTTGTACATGCGTTAAAAAGTATGAGTGAAAACGGACATTTGAGTCAGCGCTTATCTTCCACCATAAGCGCTATAGTGCAACGGCCAGTTAAGGCCTGTTGTTAGTGATGAGCGTAAATATTTAGGATTAATTAAAAAAATCAACCCCATTAAATAGGACATTGCACCTTTTGTGACAAAATCCATTATGCGTATCATATATTTTTCTTTAATTGAGTCACATATAAGTTACGGATTAATTCTTTGGGAATATACTTCATACGCGTACGATGTACTTAAAATACAAAAAAGGGCAATAAGAATAATAGCAAATTTACCAAACAGGGCGTCGTGTCGTTCTGAGTTTTGGACTTGAATATCGCAACGGTTATTAATATGCTCATTTTCCAAAGCTTACTCTACGTTAAAAAAAACCTGAACCTTTTTCACTTTAATGGCGAGTACCACGGCTATGATACAAGGCAAAAGGATAGCATAAGAGGCATTTCGAGTAAGAACAAATATTTTAGTAAATCATTTTTGCATATAGCTCCAATTCTGTATAATCATTTACCGCTAGAAATGAGATCTATATCATCACACCGTGAATTTCGCCGTGAAATAAAAAATATTTTAAATAAATGTGTATTTTATAACGTGGCAGAGTTTTTAAGTGCAGATCTAATACATCATTAATTCAAATTGTTAGTTGTATTATTAAAATTAAGCGGTTGCAATCCTTGATTACTGATACGGTGTGGCTGTGTCGCTTATGTGTGTATGTGTGTAAATGTTGTTACGTACGTTATATTTCTCATTTTAATTTTAATTTTAATTTTAATTCCTAATATTAGTGACTATATATGTGATATTCTTTTTGCACTGTATGAATTTTACTTGACCACAACTGTACAGTTATCCGTCAATAAAGTCTATCTATCTATCTATCTATCTATAGAAGACTACGGAACATATATATTCTTAAATGGAAGAATAATTTTAGATATTTGGATGGTGGCCGTTTGGTTATTTATAAGGATGTCATGTAGTATATTGTAAATTTCTCTTAGACATTAAATATAATCAATCTTCATTACCCATTGTTATATGTTTAGATTATAAGATTTAGGAACCTTAATAAGAATTATGAGTTTTTTTTTGTATGTGTTGCTTCACGGATGCAACGAATATACAATGTAAATATTTTTGCAAAAATTGGTTAAAGGAGTTCGATTAGTAAACTTATTCTTTTACTGCGTCCTACACTTTTAAAGAGAATCAATATTTTATTCTTAGTTCTGATTGTTTTCCTTCTTGTTTATGTAAAGTTCCATGAACGACTTTAAAAAGAAATAAATCTTTTGATGTTTTGTATATATGATTGATCTGAAAGTTGTTTCTTTTAAGTCGAAGCTATTTCAAAATTTAATTGGATTCATTAGATACAATATTAGTCTTGATTTGCAGGGATCGTTTACTACAACATTGCTCACGGTTTATTTATGAAGTAGAATTTTCATATTTGAATCACAGCGATTCATACTTGGAAACGTTTGAGTATATGTTAATAATATAGACTGCTAACAGTTTTGAGAAGATAAAAAAGACGCAATTATCGTTACGTTTTTAAATTTTTTAAAATAGAAGTCAATATTTGGCTGGTTAAAAACTAATAGATTTAATTGTTATTTTTCACAGTTGCGAATTCTAGTTTACTCGCATACGAGAGTAACGTGGAAAGTACCCAGATAACGTCTTACTGCTTTGATTTTATTAATATACAGGGTGTGAGCAATAAATTTATGATAACGTCTATGCTTTGAGATTTGGTTAATTTCATCTTTAATATTAATTGAACTTAAAGATTTTAAAAATTGAATTGACGTGTATATGTTTGCTGTTTTGGGATTAAGATAGATTCCTTAAGATTACTGAGACGAGGTTTATCGTATTCTTTTAAAGTGAATGGGCGCTGTACGAATTGAGTGTTTGAACTTAAATTGTGTATGATTTTATCGAGTAGGCTATAATTCTATAATCCACAGTCAGGTAGGATTACCTTAACAGATCGTCTAGGAATGTTTATTTCAGAGAAATTTTAGATTGTGGTGGCGCTAGAGACTAGTTTTCCCGGATTGAATATTGTTATTTGATGTTTTACGGTAAGTGTAAGGTGTTTGAATTTTGACATCAACTATTGTACGTCTTATATCCAGCCAGCCCATTTCTACTGCAATTAGACTGACAACCCGATTATCTTGGTGAGTATTCAACGCCTAGTGCGGTTTGATTGTGTAACAATATCCAAAGTGAACGATCAACATTGGTGAATCCAATTGGTTGTATCTATTTCACTACATATCGTTGGTGGCTTAGATTTGACAAACACATTCGTACTTGTATTTATCTCAATCGCTAATCTGGCCAGCCGTCAAAGATGATGTGAATCATCAATCGTAACGTACTGCCAAGATACATACCATCTTCTGATATATGGTATACGTAGTACATCTGTAACATCACCAACACTAACTGGGGCTTAGAACGTTTAATTGTTAGATTCTTCTGTCAAATTTAAAAAGATTGTTAATATGTTACGGACTAAAGAGAAATAAATCACACTTCCATCACGTCTAACTCCATGGATTGATAACATTTAAGTGCGTTTTTTAAGTTTGGTGCATAAAAATTAAATGAAATGACTCTTTCTTTTTTGTCTATCAATATTTTTTAAGATATGGCAAGTGAACACTTTCAGTAAAAATACCGGCACATTAAGCAACCGATTAACGAAAACGTTGTCTACGACAAATTTAATAAATTAATCATGTAAAACCATTTTAGACAGTTTAAAGTAAAATCTGCTTAGAAAAAAAATTACGAGTCTGAAAAACGAAAACATGATTATAATTATAAAATTATAAAGAAAAGAATTAATTAATTTTTTTATAAACGAATAAGTTCAAAGGTAAATATGTAATTAAAAATTATTAAAAATTAGTGTTTAGAATTTACATCAGTTCTACATACATAAAGACAAAATTTACATCGATTGGGGCTTGTATCTCGATAGCGCAGTTAGTTAGCGCGGTACTCTAGCAAAGTACAGGTCGTAGGTTTAGATCCTACGTGAGGTAAACTTTTTATTTATGTATTTAATAAAATTCATAGTAATTTTTACAAGAATTAATTGTCTGAAAACAGTAGGTATACTTACCGCGGGTGACAAACTCATAGCTCGCCAAAAAAACCGAGCTCTCTCACAGAGTTTGTTACGGTCATCGCTTGGGTGGATTTTTAATTCATTAATTCTGAAGACCACTCACACAAAGTAAAATCTTTGTAGACATTTCCAGCATTAAGAAACATGCTATAATAAACGATCTTAAAAAAAATAAAGTAAATTAAGTTTATGTAAATAAATACCAATTTTAGTCTTTTAAATGAGTCACAAGCAAAGTTCCTGTAAAGTACGATTTGTATTGTACATAATTTCTCTTGTCGAATATGGTGTTTAAGAAACTTTTTTTTTGTTATTTCCCTTAATACAATAACTCGGGAAATTTCTATGTTAAATTAAAAACCAACCTTATTCGATTTTAATTATTTTCTCTTTCAACTCGAACATTTTTATCTTTTTCTTTAGACTACTCCTTAATTTAAAATGTATTTTTTAACAGGTACTTATGCTTCTCCCTAACTTCATTCTCCTTTATAAATGGAAAAAGAGTAGTTTTCTTTTTAAATGAAATTCTGCTTCATTAATTTGCATAATCTAAAAGAAATCGCTTTATACCTCTTTTGTCTTGTATAACTTTTTAAAAGGGTTCTATTCGACTACGCTTTCTACATTATATTTATTAGGAGGCATAAAATCGGTTTTGTGTAACTGAAATTTTATATGCCATGTTGCTAGATTTTTACACCAAGTAATTATCTTGTCCAGGGTGTCCCACTTACAACTGATACTATACTCCATAAAATAAAAATTAAAGTTTCAAAACCGATTAGCAGTAATACTGCTCGTAAGGTTATATATCTTTGCTGCTTTAAAATATGGAATTCAGTTTTTCAGACCGCGGGTGGTAAACTAAGAACGCTTTACGTTATAGGCCTTTTTAAATTGAGGTTCTTGCGGCAATAGGGATAAGACTTGTTTGGTGCGGCATGAATAACGTGCACTTAAAGTCGTAAGACAGTCACACTCTAAATTTTTTACTTATTTTTGTCTACATACAGAATAGCGCAGCATTAAAAGCATAGCATTCATGTATACAAACGCATACGTAATAGAAATTAATAAAGAAACGCTTTAACGTGATTTTATCATGTATGTTAAAATAGGTGACTAAGAATCACAATGAACGCTTTCCTGTCTCTTATGGGCGTCCATATCTATCGTAATTGGTTTTCTTTTATATACGGATATATGTATGAAATGAACCCCGAGAGCAAGTATTTAGAGTAATTAGGAATTAGCTTTACATGGTAAATTTATGTTTCGGAAAAAATATTAGTGATTCTTCCCTTGTTTGTAATAATTGAGCAGTTTTCCAAAAATATTTTACCTAACTGCAAGTCTAATTTTATGATGATTTAGTGACAGAAACAATAAAAATAGTGTTTTATCTTTTTCTGTAGATACTAAGGTATATTTCTTCGGTATATTTTAGATAAGTAGAGAAACTAGTAGTCAACTCATTACGAAAAAGGTATAACTATGTACAAGCATTTACACATGGGAAGAACTAACAGTAAATAAGATAAAGACACTGTTATGGAAGATAAGTATAAAAATATTCATCATATTCAGAATTACTGTCATTTAAGCATCGACATTTCGAATTACAGAATAGACATCATTACCTCCGCTGAACATAATAGGAACTGCAGATACCCTAAACTTCAATGACATTGAATTGAATGTAATATGGCGGTAATCTAAATATAAAGTGGTCGCTTTCTTCAGTTATGGTTTCCACTACATATTGCTGTTCATATTTGTACTGCTTAGCAAGGTTTAAAAGATCTACCTTTAAATCAGTCGTGGAACATGGAATATTTTTTATTGATAACCACTTTTGGAATTCTCCTTTTTTTCATGAAGAAGAGATATTTTTTCCAATACAAGTGAATGTTAGCCAGCGCTGTCCTTAACAATTCAGAATGGCTCCTGTAGGTTTAGTAAGAGTTAATCTTGCAACCATATCTTAAAATTTGTCGCATTCATGCTGTCGTGATAACCATTCGGTTTTTGGGTTTGTCGCGAATATTAAGGGCAATTCCCAATAAGCCATCTTTATTTCCGCCGTGCAAGATTATTTTTACTATTTGAAGAATAATTCGAATTTCTTACACTGGTAGGCGATAAATATACAGGTGTTTCTAAATTCATACGAAAAAATTTAGGAGGTGATTGTTCCTTTTGAAATATCACCCATAAACAGTGGTGAGTAAAATTGGGTTTTATTTCTTTTTCTCAAATTTAAGTAAAGATGGAAACTTGAAATTTTGTAATTTCCGTGCACTCGCAAAGGACTAACCACCAGTTGATACCTCAAAAGCTAGGCGAATTAACGACAAAAGCTTCTTGCTGAAAATCTAGATTGCAGTTTACTTCTGCAGGAGGTATAGCCTTCACTAATATAAATCTCGCACTTACGAATTTTTATAACTTTAATGACCGTTATATGTAAATGTTTTCGGATAAATTGCAGCACTTGCTTATGCTTTAAAAGATCGACCGGCATTTACTCTTACGCTATCAACCACCGACCGACTCTCACCTTCCCGCTCCTTTTAGCGTCACTTTCTCCGCTCACACCCGACTCAATCTACATGTAAATTAATACTACAATATAACTACAATGTACAAGGTAATTTTCATAAAAGCATTGATACAGGGTGCTGCAGAGTAATAAATCTCTTATACTAATATAAATAAAAATAAATGTCTATGCTCCTTCACGAGGTGTTACGTAATGAATATTAAATAATTGACCAAATTTTAGGTATAAGACCATATATATATATATATATATATATATATATATATATATATATATATATATATATATATATATATATATATATATATATCCCATCTTCAGGTTCTCTTGGGTAAGTGGGCGGGAGTGTGCGCATGTGTACGTGTGCGTGCCTGTGTGCGTGTGTGCGTGCGTGTGCGCATACGCGTGCGTGTGTATGCGAATGCGCGTCCGTGTGCGTACCCGTGTGCGTGTGCATGTACGTGTGCGTGTGCGTGTACGTATGCGTGCGTGTGTGCATGCGTGTGTACGAGCGTGTACGTGTGCGTATGCGAATGGGTGTACGTGTGCGTGCGCATGTGCGTGTGCGTGTTCGTGTGCGTGTGCGTGTGCGTGTGCGTGTGCGTGCTCGTGTGTATGTGGTGTGCGTGTACGTGCACGTGTACGTCTACGTGTACGTGTACGTGTACGTGTACGTGTACGTGTACGTGTACGTGTACGTGTACGTGTACGTGTACGTGTACGTGTACGTGTACGTGTACGTGTACGCGTACGTGTACGTGTACGTGTACGTGTACGTGTACGTGTACGTGTACGTGTACGTGTACGTGTACGTGTACGTGTACGTGTACGTGTACGTGTACGTGTACGTGTACGTGTACGTGTACGTGTACGTGTACGTGTACGTGTACGTGTACGTGTACGTGTACGTGTACGTGTACGTGTACTTGTACGTGTACGTGTGCGTGTGCGTGTGCGTGTGCGTGCGCGTGCGCGTGCGTGTGCGTGTGCTTGTACGTGACCGTATGCGTGTGCGTGTGTGCGTGGGCGTGTGCTTGGGCGTGTATTTACTTTGTTTACGTGTAGTTTAAAGTGCTTTAATTTTTTCTGTTATACAAAACGCGGTTTTTTGTTATAATCACGTACACACTTCTAACTGCGGTAATGACATGTCCGTGTGCGTACCCGTGTGCGTGTGCATGTACGTGTGCGTGTGCGTGTACGTATGCGTGCGTGTGTGCATGCGTGTGTACGAGCGTGTACGTGTGCGTATGCGAATGGGTGTACGTGTGCGTGCGCATGTGCGTGTGCGTGTGCGTGTTCGTGTGCGTCGTGCGTGTCAGTCGTGTGCGTGTACGTGTGCGTGTACGTGTCGTGTACGTGTACGTGTGTACGTGTACGTGTACGTGTACGTGTACGTGTACGTGTACGTGTACGTGTCGTGTCCGTCTACGTCTACGTCTACGTGTGCGTGTACGTGTACGTGTCGTGACGTGTACGTGTACGTGTACGTGTACGTGTACGTGTACGTGTACGTGTACGTGTACGTGTGTGCGTGTACGTGTGACGTGTACGTGACGGTCGTGTCGACGTGTACGTGTACGTGTACGTGTACGTGTACGTGTACGTGTACGTGTACGTGTACGTGTACGTGTACGTGTACGTGTCGTCGTGTACGTGTACGTGTACGTGTACGTGTACGTGTACGTGTGCGTGTACGTGTACGTGTACGTGTACGTGTACGTGTACGTGTACGTGTACGTGTACGTGTACGTGTACGTGTACGTGTACGTGTACGTGTACGTGTACGTGTGCGTAGTACGTGTACGTGTGTACGTGTCGTGTACGTGTCTGTACGTTACGTGTGCGTGTGCGTGTCCGTGTGCGTGCGCGTGCGCTGCGTGTGCGTGTGCTTGTACGTGACCGTATGCGTGTGCGTGTGTGCGTGGGCGTGTGCTTGGGCGTGTATTTACTTTGTTTACGTGTAGTTTAAAGTGCTTTAATTTTTTCTGTTATACAAAACGCGGTTTTTTGTTATAATCACGTACACACTTCTAACTGCGGTAATGACATGTCCGTGTGCGTACCCGTGTGCGTGTGCATGTACGTGTGCGTGTGCGTGTACGTATGCGTGCGTGTGTGCATGCGTGTGTACGAGCGTGTACGTGTGCGTATGCGAATGGGTGTACGTGTGCGTGCGCATGTGCGTGTGCGTGTGCGTGTTCGTGTGCGTGTGCGTGTGCGAGTGCGTGTGCGTGTGCGTGTGCGTGCTCGTGTGTGTGTGGTGTGTGTGTACGTGCACGTGTACATGTACGTGTACGTGTACGTGTACGTGTACGTTTACGTGTACGTGTACGAGTACGTGTGCGTGTGACGTGTACGTGTACGTGTACGTGTACGTGTACGTGTACGTGTACGTGTACGTGTACGTGTACGTGTACGTGTACGTGTAGGTGTATGTGTACGTGTACGTGTACGTGTACGTTTACGTGTACGTGTACGTGTACGTGTACGTGTACGTGTACGTGTACGTGTACGTGTACGTGTACGTGTACGTGTACGTGTACGTGTACGTGTACGTGTACGTGTACGTGTACGTGTTCGTGTACGTGTCGTGACGTGTACGTGTACGTGTACGTGTACGTGTACGTGTCGTGTACGTGTACGTGTACGTGTACGTGTACGTGTCGTGTACGTGTCGTGTACGTGTACGTGTACGTGTACGTGTACTTGTACGTATACGTGTGCGTGTGCGTGTCCGTGTGCGTGCGCGTGCGCGTGCGTGTGCGTGTGCTTGTACGTGACCGTATGCGTGTGCGTGTGTGCGTGGGCGTGTGCTTGGGCGTGTATTTACTTTGTTTACGTGTAGTTTAAAGTGCTTTAATTTTTTCTGTTATACAAAACGCGGTTTTTTGTTATAATCACGTACACACTTCTAACTGCGGTAATGACATGTTGTAGTAGTATACTGATTTTTTGGATTTGATTTAATTTGAATTATACAGTTACTTGCAAATTTTTAATACTGAAACAAGAAAATTTTACACGAAAAGCCTTGATCTTAATGAAACACGACTTATAAGTTGCTAAAATAAATCTTCACGGCATAAGTTATCCAATCATAATAGCTTTTTCTGTAAAACGCAAGATAGGTTTATCCCGAAAATTATGTTATAATCGGAAAAAATGGTTCGCAATATTGCATTTTCTTAATTCTTAGAAATGCACTAAAAATTACATTCTGTATTATAATATACAAATTATTGATTAATTCTCAAGTGATCATATTCTCATTCTTAACAATACTATGCATACCTAAGTTCTTTAATAAGTTGTTTATAATGCTGCGTACTTTCCATTTCCTGTTCTATCAAATCATTTCGTTTGATTTTAAACAGCATCTAGTTCTGGATGTCTCCTTTCCGTATAACGTTAACGATATATTTTACTAACCAAAAAATCTTTTTGTTTACATTTATCTACTGTAGGTACGGTATATACCATATCGTTCAATTCCCTCAAAATCTATTTTTAGTCAGAAGTGAACAAAAGTTATCTAAATACTGGCCCACAATTAGTTTATTTCGTTTAAATTTAATATTCGGGTAGCATTCTCTTTTTTGTTGCGAATAGACTCTTCTATGTATCCTTCCGAGTCGACATCCAACCCCCGTGGCTCTTCAACGAGTCTATACTTCCTCCACCATCGATCAGTAATGTAGCCGAATTAAGCCTTAAACAGTCACCCGTATATCCTTGAACATCTTTCAATTTTAGAAATTTGGCGGCTTTTCCGGGTACAGCACTGAGCGTAATCCTCATAACATTTCCCATTTTGATCTTTCAAAAAATATTCTCTCTTGTATATATCTCGATCTTAATGAAGCGTATTTGTGGCAAGTTTCTATGAACATTTCTCCGATGATTGTAAACGCCCGCAGTGTTCTCGTTTTGCTATCGGGAATTTTTATTAGGATTAAATTTCCAATATCCTCAATGTTATCTATATTCATTTTCATCATCTCGTCGCATCTGCATGCACCGGTTACTTCGATTAATAAAATAATCTAAATAAATCGTATTACATTGGGAGGGAACAAAATTAAAACTGATTTAAATTTACCTTTATTCCTAAATATACTTCACCTGGTGTGTTCATTACAAAAACCTGCAACTGTTCTTTAGTAAACGTTCTTGACATATTGCAGAATATCCTTCATTTGCCTTTTTTAGAAAACATCGTAACTTTAAATATTGACTTATATTTATTCCATGCTTAGTAATTAATTCGGATTTGATGATGGAATAACGGGTGCTTTGTGGAAGATTTCCATTTCTTATCTTTTTGCATCTGGTTAAAATACGCAAGGTACATTTTCCGAATAAATATCCTTTTCATCACCATCATCAATTACAGAGCAATTTGATCGTTAACAAGTTAATAATAATACATAAATAATTACATTGTAAGTTATTCCATTTTCAGTGTTTTTAACATACTTTTGAATTCATTAAATGTGGTGCACAATAGATCAGCATTCGAGCAGAGTTTATTGCAGAAAAACACATTTTATAAATAGGATTGTTTTTAAAATTGTTTAAATTATATTTTATTTACGTTACTTGAGTCATCTTATCTAATATGTTTATTTACAGAAATGAAGGTACATCAATTTCATTTAACAGGTCTAAGTATGGATAATTACTAGTTGGGAATCGTTTATGTTTCATAAAGTACACGTATTTTAAAAATTTTCTTTGTATTTTTACGATACTGCTAACTTGGTGCATATATAATGGATACCAGGCCAGACTAGCATATTCAAAATTAGGGCGTAACATAATTCAAGCAAACAATCAATGTTAGTAAAAGAGTTGGTAATGCAAATAATAAGGCCAATAAGTTTCAAACATTTGTTTATGTGCACATTAAAATTTAAGTTATTACTGAATATTATCCCGTACTCCAGATGTGTTTTCGTATTAGTAAGCGATACTGTTTCACATTTTTTTTGTATTGATGGTCAGTTTATTTTGGTCACACCACTCAAAGGTATTATCGAGATCTCTCTGCAAGCAACTAGTGTAATTTATGTTAGGTATCTCACTGAATATTTTTATATCCTCGGCGAAAAGTAATTTGTGATTAGTGATAACTGGCGTGATATTAATAAACAGCGTAAACAATAATGGCCCACGTACGTATCCTTAAGGCACGCCACTACCCTGAGTGAACATCTCTGACTGAAATGCATTATATTGAACAAATTGAAGCCGATTATTTAGATAAGAGGATATAAGAGTATTTGCAGATACACAAAAAATAAATGAGTGAAGTTTTTTATTAAAATGTCATGTTGTGTGGTGTCAAATGCTTTACTCAGATCTAAATAGAGAAAATCACATTGTGGACGTCTATTTAAACAGGAGGCAATGAAATGAGTGAGAAAGTATAAATTCGTTGCAGTAGATCTACCTTTAACAAAACCGTGCGGATGTATTGACAGAGACGTATTCACTTGATTGTAAATGCTCTCAAATAATATGTATTCAAAAACCTTCGAAAAATTGATAAGTATAGAAATTGGGCGGTAATTTTTAATTTCACAGCGACCTGCTTTTTTTAAATATAGGTTGCACTCTAGAAATTTTCCATAGATTAGGGAACACCGAGGTTTTTACAATTAGATTAAATATGTAAACTAGGGAATCAGCTCATATATGAGAGCAATCCTTCAACACCACTGCTGGTATGCGATCTGGGCCACAACTAAAAGTAGATGGAAGACGTTTAATATGCATTAATGTGAACTTGTGAAGTTATTTGTGGTCAAGCAATAACGTCGTTATAACACTTACAGTCATACGAAGTACTACTAAAGGATTGATTGAAGCATCTTGACTATCCGCGTAAACATTAGTAAAGTACATTTCACCGGATTTCACCTATCATTAAAAATAAATGTTTGCGTAAATTTGCGGAAGTTCGAAGCGTATTTTATTTAGATGAGAAGTTACTTTTCATAGCTTGCCTTTAACACAAGCTCCCCATGAAAAGTAATACTTCTCCTTCGCATAAAATAATCTACTATTATTTATACAATATACCGAATAAGTAATAAAACATCACTATCCTCCAATCTCAAAAGGTAACTAGATGAATTATCATTTCTCGAAATCGTTACTAAATTGTGTTGGAAAAAAAAAAGGAAGGAAAATGCCACGTATTTCACTCCCTCCCCCAAGGGGGAGCTTTCCGAGCTCCTTCAGCCACAGTCATGAATTTCCCAGCATACATACGTATACATGCACGGTGGGATTAAGGATTGGTGTGGTCAGGATAAGATCGGACGGAACGGAGTTAGGATTCTGAGGGGTCGCACATGATGTGCATATACGCAGTGACCATGCCGCTACATGTGTATGAGGAAAACCCCCTGAAAAAACCTGATACAAGGTAGACGGTAACGGGATTTAAACCCATTACCTCCCGTATGCTAAGCAGATCTTGTCACCACTACGCTACCAGCTCGGTATGGAATTTCTCAACACTGAACGTATATTAGATGGCCACAAAAGATGTCGATATGTGAGAGTTAAGAGTAGTGCCATATGCGTTCCAAGAGTGGAAAGAAAGCGTAAAAAATTTGGTTATTAACAAAATTTTAACATAAGCCCACCAATGTGACATAGCTTTCTTGGTGTTCCGAGGCGAGAATGCATAGCAAACCGCTACTAGACCGGTTTCCTCATTGTTGTGACCCATCAGGAGCGGGCTTAAGTTAACAATTTTGTTAATAACCAAATTTTATTACGCTTTCTTTTTGAGAAATATAATTTTCTTAATTAGTAACAGTTGACAATTTTACAATAAATCGACATGCCGTCTGTAATTGAAAGCTAGGAAAAATGTGTTCCAGATTTATGGGAATGTATTGATGAGGGTGTAAGATTAGGCAGGAAATATATATTTTATGAGTCACATATTTCACCGAAAAAAAACTACTAAAATATCTTTCAGGACATTCAAGTAATGTAGGGAATAGGTAAATCAATACGCAACACTTCTTCAGCGTTAAAAACTATTGATATTTATAATCATTTATCGTATTAAATAACAAGTAACGAAATAAAATAAATTGTATAATTAAACTGTCGGGTAGTACTATTAAGGTCGTATTGGTAAAATACATGACTGTTTTATTTGATAGTCTAAAGGTAAATAACAAAACGTTTAAAATTAGTTTCTTAAGTGGGTAGCACACAATTAATTCGATATTTTAACAATAATGTATATGAATAGAACGATTTTTGCAAAGCTGGGTAATTTAATGTTATGAAATTCTACTTGAGCATTCAATACATTTCAAGTGAATTAAAAAATCACTGGTTCTGGTACATTAGAAGGAATAATGAACTTCTTTACCATTTTGTTCGTATTAGGGCAGGCATTTGTATCTCCGGAACTATTTTAACGTGCAATTTAAATGCAAAGTAAAGTGATACTTAAAGTAAGAGTAATGTAAAGATTAGGTCACGTCGATAATAAATTTTGTGTGTAGCTACCTGTTGCTACCTACTTAAACGTGTAATCGTTTCGTTTTCATATTTAATACAAATAGATATTGATACTATATACTCAAATTACTGTATAAAAAAGACACAAACGTTAAGTTTTATATAAGATTTTGTTGCAATTTCAGAATATAATCTCGTGACATAATACGCTTAAGCGATTCATATTTATTTACATATGTGTATACAGTGTGGTCCAAAGAGTCTGATCGATTAGCAAAATTTTGTTAACGTCGATTTCTCAGAAAACTTTATTCCAGATAAAGGTTGGTGCATCACGTAAAACTAAATATGTACTATACAGATTCTACCAGTGGCGTACCGATTAGTGATCTCTCTCTCTCTCTATTCAGCGTCCATTGTTCATAGGTGGATATACGCCTCCTCCATTTCCCTCCATTTGCTTCTATCCTGTGCCACGTTCATCCATCCTCTTCCTGCCACCTTCCTGATGTCATCGTACCATCTTAGCATGGGCCTTCCTGGGTTTCGCTTTTCTCCCTATGGTTTCCATTCTGTCGTTTTTCTGGCCCATTTTTCCTTCTCCATCCTCGCTATGTGACCGGCCCATCTCCATTTTGCTTGTATTATTTTGTTTTTGACATCTTCCATTTTCGTTCTTTCTCTAATCCATTTTATCAGCTTCTTATCTGTCAGTTTTATGTTGAGAATTGCTCTTTCCATATGTCGTTGGGTGGTTTGCACCTTTCTCATGGTCTTCTTTGTTATTGCCCATGTTTCAACTCCGTATATTAGAACCGGTATTACACATTGGTTTAGTAGTTTTATCTTCAAGTGTGTTTTAAATCTTTTTTCTTTACCCTCTAATATGTGTTTCAATCTTCCGTAAGCTGTCCAAGCAAGTCTTATGCGTATATTTACATCTGTCATTTGCATGTTTCTGTCTACTCGTAGGTCTTGTCCCAGGTATATATATATATATATATATATATATATATATATATATATATATATATATATATGTTCCACTTCTTCTATAGTTTCTCCATTTGTCTTAATTGGATCGTCTTCTTGATTTGATGATCTCTTCATTATTTTTGTTTTTGTCATATTCATAATTAGTCCTATTTCCTTTGATTTTCTGTTTAGTTCTTCCATCATCTCCTGCATTTCTAGTCGGTTTTCTGCAATAAGCACTACATCGTCTGCGTATCTTAATGTATTTAGTTCTCTTCCTTCTATATTTATGCCATGGTTCTCCCAGTTTAGGTTTTTGAATATGTCCTCCATTGCCAGTATGAAGAGCTTTGGCGATATGGAGTTTCCCTGTCTTATTCCTCTTTGAATTTTTATTTTCTCTGTTTTTGAATGTAGTTTCACAGTGCTTGTTGCTTCCTTGTAAATATTCTCAATAAATTCTATATATGTGGAGTCGACTCTGCTGTTTTGTAATGAGTTTATAATTGCCCATATTTCTATCGAGTCGAATGCCTTGTTGTAATCTATAAAAGCCAGATATATGTCTTTTTTGTATTCTGTTTTCTCGATGATGTTTCGTAGTGATTGTATGTGATCCAGAGTGCTGTATCTTTTCCTTTTGTTATTCTTACAGTTATTATTTTCATCAGCAACTTATATACTTGACATAAAAGACTTATTGGCCTATAGTTTCCTAGATCTGACTTATCTCCCTTCTTATGTAACAACACAATTACGGCATTGTTCCAGTTCTGTGGTATTTTCCGTTCTTCCAGACATTTATTTAGAAGTATCCTTAGGTTTTTTAATAGTTGTTCTCCTCCGTATTTTATAAGTTCCGGAATTATTCCATCTTCTCCTGGAGCTCTGTTTAGTTTTATTTCCTTAATTTCGTTTTTTATGTTGTCTGTTTCAATTTCCGGTATTTCTTCTGATCCGATGTTAAGAATGTGACTTCTTTTTATTTTATCTGGTTTTTCCATCTTGGTGTTGTATAACTTTTGATAGTAGTTTTGTGTTGTTTGAATGATTTTTTTTCTATCATACGTTATTGTGTCGTCTTCTTTTTTCAGGTGGCTAATAATGTTGATATCAGTGTTTGTTTTTCTTCGCAGCACTTTTAGGCTTTTGTTTTCTTCGATTGTTTTCTCTATTAAATCCTCTGTATTTCTTCTGATATCTTCTTTTATTTTCTTTCGTACAGTTTTGTTTAGTTCCGTATATTCTACCGTGCCTCGTTTACCTTGGCTTGCTAATTCTTGTCTTTTTTTCTATTAGTTGCCTTGTATCGTTCCTGATATATTTTACGTTTTTTGTTTTCTGTTGTTTAGCTATTTCCTTTCCTGCTTGTAATATTGCATTCGTCATCTTTTTATTTATTTGTTCTATTGTGTCTTGCTTTCTAATTTTGCTGTACCAGAGGTTTTTCCCCAATTCTGTTCTGTGTTCATTAGTTTTTTCTTTAAGAAGTTCTCTATCTATTTCTTGTTTATTTTTCTTTATTAATTTTATTCGTTCTTTTTTTGTATTTATTCTTATATTTCCTCTTACTAATCTGTGGTCGCTGCTTGTTGGGTATTTGTTAGTTACCGTCACATCTGTAATTAGGTGTTTGTGGGATGATATAATGAAGTCGATCTCATTCTTTGTAGTTCCATTTGGGGCTCTCCATGTCCACTTTCTCCCTTCTTTCTTTTTGAAGAAGGTATTGATAATATATAGGATTTGTCTTTCTGTGTATCGGACTAATGTTTGACCTTTTCGGTTTCTCTTCTTTATTCCAAAGTATCCTACTGATTTTTCATTATCTTCTTTCTTTCCTACTCTATCGTTGAATTATGATGTAATGGTGTGTCTTGTTTGATGTTATTGCGGTATTTATCTCTTCGTAGAACTGATCTATCTCTTCTTCTTCATGTGTTGCTGTGGGCGCGTATACCTGTATTATTTTTAGGTCGTATCTGTTGGATATTTGAAGTATTAGGTATGCCACTCTTGCTGAAATGGATCTTATTTCTTTTATGCTCAGTTCTACGTTTTTATGTATCATAAATCCAATTCCCGCTGTATTTGTGTTATTTTCTATTATACTTTTAGTGTGATATAATATGTTTCTAGATGTTAATTTTATACACCTTTCTTCTTTCTTCTTACCTAGCTTAGTCCGATTAAGTCCCATCTTTTATCTTTAATTTCGTTTTCAAATTCTACTAGTCGTTCTTCAGTTCTGAGGGTCTGTGCGTACGTAGCTACGGTCATTTTTGTCGTAATTTGGCCGCCTTTCCTCATCCGGTTATTCTTAGCACCCTCTGGTTGTCGGTAGTATTCCCCGCTGCCGTGGTGAGCTACTTCCAACCTGCCGGGGACTGAGGGCCATTTCCTTATTTGTGTATTCATGTATTGGAGGGGTTTGTTGGGTTTTTGGCCTTGACTCGCTGCGCTGGCCAGACGTGTTGGCGGGTCGCAGTATCGGAGCCGGGGATATCAGTACGTGTTATTCGCCTCCGATTTTCTAGTGATAAACTGTACCAAAGATTTTCTTTCCCACTTTACCCTAGTTCTGACATTGCTGCTGCCCTGTGTCAGGTTTCACCATATCTGGTTATCCTCACCTAGTTTAGCCTGTAGGTCAATATAGTTACCCGGGGTGTGGCACTTGGAGCCATAGGTGAGAATTGGGTGCCTCATGACGACCAGTTATCGGGAACCACCTCCGGTGTAAACCCTTTGTGTGACCGTACCCGTTATAAAAGGTGCTACCTCTATGACGCGACCCCTACACCCCCGATTAGTGATAAATGACCGATAATTTAAATATTCTCAATAAAATGCCTTATTTTGAAAGACATCAAAAAGAGTTATAGAAAATAGTTACATATTAGTGATTGACATACCCAGATATGAAGTTTGGATGACGTATTGAGAAGTTGTAAATTTTTGTTATTTAGGGGTATCGTTTATCAGGATTCAATACAGTTTTGGTTTAAAATTAAATTAAAATGCACTAGCCTAACTATTTGGTAAGAATAAATTGAAAAATTCAGGAAATGCTACAGAACAAATAATAATTAAACGAGAAATGGAAAATTAACAGCATTGGCGTCGATCATTGACTTTTTATAGCATTCAGTGGTATTATTTCATAAAATAATTCATTGGACCCGGCTGTGAAAAGTGAGAATTTGTTTAAATGACCTTATTTGTAAAACGTAAAACTCAAATAATGTTTTTCACAACAAAAATCTGTTTATTAGTAAAATAAAGGGTTCATTGTTATTTTCAACAAGTTTTGTTCGTATGGGCCATGGAAATTTGATTTTTATTTTTATTTCAAAGTCATAATTAATTGCAAAAATGCCAGCTTGTAGGCATTCCTTAGTTGAAAAAGCTGAATTAACTTTAATATGTAGCCATAATTATAAAAGTGTCAATGACGCGACTGCTATCTTTAACCAACGATAACCTAATAATCCTATAAGTGCTCCAACCGCACGTCATATTTTAGCAAGGCTTAAAAGCAATGGATCTTTAGAAGTGCAATAGAAAATCAAGTGGAAGTGTTACTGACAGTGATTGAACATCCTCATATTTATTCTCGTCAAATTGACAATGAACTGGGAGTAATTTAAAAATTATCCATTTTGCGAACATAAATACCATCCTTATAAACAGCAGTTTGCCAGCTAACTTTGCGATTGGGATTATGATCAGAGATTGGATTTTTATTTTGGGTTCAAGGCGAAATAGAGGAAGACCGGAACTTTGCAAGTAACATTTTGTTTATTATAAGTTTTTGTTATGAACGAATAAGTTCAAAAGTAAGTATGTAATTAAAAATTATTATTAATTTTATTAAATACATAAATAAAAAGTTTATCTCGAGTAGGATTTGAACCTACGACCTGTACTTTGCTAGGGTACCCTAACCAACTGCGCTATCGAAGTACAAGCCACAATTGGTGTAAATTTTGTCTGTATGTATCTAGACCTGATGAAAATTCTAAATATTTATATTTGTTTATTGACGAATCGATCTTTATAACAAACGGTACGTTTCCTCACAAAATTCTAGATGGTGGTCAGTAAGTAATCCAAATTTTGTTTTGTACACAGCGACAAACACTACCAAAAAACCAACGTTTGGTATGGCATTTACAACGGAAGGTTGCTGGGGACATATTTTTTAGGTAAAATTTAAATGGTATAAGATATTTGATTTTTTACAACACCATGTGTAGAAATTTCTTGAGGAAATACCATTGGATTTAAGAGTTAGTGCATGGTATCAGCATGATGGTTGTCGAGCTCATTGTACGAGAATTGTTTCTGTGTGGCTTAACCAGAATTTCAACAACCAATGGATTGGTAGATTTTAGAGCAACGAATGACCTCCACGCTCATCCAACATGACACCCCTGGCTTCTTACTGGGGTACTTAAGGCAAAACGTTTAGAAAAATAGACCATTTGCAAATCTGGATGAACTTCAACAAGAAACAGTTAAATGAGCAAGGAAAATTCCTGAAAATGTTTTACGTGCGACTGTGGATGAATTTACAAGTAGAACAATTATATGCATCGAAAGAGATGGACGACAAACAGAAATATAGATAGATAGGTTTAGACTTAGTTGTTTTAATCTAGAGTTCAAGTTCTAACTGTTAATTTTTTTCTGGGTCACTACTTCTTTTAATTAATTTTTGATGTATGTTAATATCCACAATAAAACCGAAACCACGTATGACCATAAAATGTTGTATTTAAGCTTGATTCCATTTCGCTTGGAGCTGATTAAAGTTTGGAAGGAATCCAGCGACGGAGTGGGCAGTTTTTGGTTTTTATCAAATATTTTTGAAACTGCCGAGTATTTGGGAGACATATAAATACCTAAATATAGATCTTAAACACATCGATCAATGATAATAATACCAATATATACACCTTAATCGTGTAGATTAATTATGTTCTATGCAGAATTATGTTCTAGGTAGAATTTAAGTGTTCTAATTTTTTCAATATCTGAACAGGTAACGCTTAATTTTAAAAGAAAAAGTGTAGAGATATTTCTTAAACAAAATTGAATGATACATAACGCAAGGTAAGTCTAAAAATTAATTAAATATGAATGAAAATGGTTAAATTGTATTATTGATCTTTGGAACTTTTTTTTAAGTTAACATGTATATATTAATCTCTGTCTGACATGAAGTTTTAAACGTCATGCTGACATGGATTATTATTTTTGATTCTACAATGTTGCCAGTTGTCGTTATAAATGTATAAAACAGAGATTGCATAATCGCCGAGATCGGCCATGATGTCTGAATGTGTGTGTATGTGTCTGTGTGGATGTATGTTAGTGTCCAGGATAACTCCAGAACCCCCGTACTTAAAATTTTTTATTTAGTCCTTTTTTTATTTCGCTTACAGCTGATTAGATAGGTTATTAGGGGCAATTTTTGGTTTTAGCACATATACTTAAAACAGCTGCATATTTCAAAGATGTAAAAATACGTAGATACAGACCTTAAGCATATCGATGAATTATGTTGTACGCAATTTTTTGATACGACGTGAATTTAGCGACAATAAAGTTCCTAAGGTGGAATTTAAGTGTTAGTTCGAATATTGTCAATATTCGAATAATGAATTTTATAAGAAAAAGTGTAGATAATTTTCTAAGTCTCTTAATACAATGCAAAGTAAGTCAAAAAATTAATTATATGTGAATTAAAATGGTTAAACTGTATTATGGATATATCATAGAAGCGGGCGGCTTTGGAATCTTTTTTTAAATTAAGGTAAATGTTGTTTAACACCAAATATCTTAACAATACCTTGAAACTTAAGTGTATGACGTATTTTAATATTCCCACGTGGACCTCGATGGTTATATGGCTAGTATAAAAATTTTAAGCGTCAGCGTGTTATCTGTATTTAGGTAATAGAAAATTATGCATGAAAAGCAGTAGCCTAGAAATCGTTGTGTTCATTTCCGCTGTTGTTTGGTAAAAAATTCCCGACGCGAAGTGAAGGGAACAACAATAAATATCTCGTGTTGAACAACACGACCCCTTAATCTACAGAATGGCAATTAAAAGAAATTAAATAATTTTTATAATTTTTTTTTAGAATAATTATTCAGCCTCTTTATAATTACGAAAATGCGCAATATTGTAAAAACAAGAACAATATGTCCTACAGACGTAAAAAATTTCAGGTGGAGGATAATAGACATCTATTTTTTTTAAAACTTCCAAAGCCTCCCGCTTCTATAAAAATATCAATAATCAGCTTAAGCATTTTCAATCATATTTATTTAATTTTTACATTTATTTCGTTTTACGCAAAAACAACTTTATAAAGAAAAGATATGTAAAATTAATTTTCTTTTTGAAAAATATGTCTACACATTATCTTATAAAATTAATCATTCAAATATTGAAACAATTTTAACTAACACTTAAATTCTAAATTAGGAGTTTTTTGCCACTAAATTACACGTCGTGTAGGTGATTTTATGATCTATGAGGTGGTGGTCTACGGAGTCGGGAGTAGAATTACGGAGTTTGTAAGTGGAGGGCTTAAAAATTACGCGAACAAGGTGTTACATGCATTTATAGATGGATACACAACCGTCTATAAAGCCAAGGGTATCACATTAAATTATAAAATTCACAGATTGTTAATTCTGACGCATTAAATACGTTAGTGTTACACGGTATCAAGCCTGTGTAAGCACAAACAGACCGTAAAATTGTTAGAACTTCCGCATATGAAGCTGTATCAAGGCTAAAGAGCAAGATTCACCAGGTGCAGTTCAGCAATCGTCGCCGAAGGGGATGGTTATGACACCCTTTCTTACGGTTACGTGGCTCGCACATAGCTGGTCTCACACCAGTTTAGTTTCTAGCCTTAAAAATCCCGTTCAGCAGCCACGTGACCATCCTTAATTCCATTTCTTTTATATTTTTAATTTTTAGATATATTTTAGCTTATAATACACTATACCGGTAAAACTCTTTTGTTCAGGTCTTTTTACTATTTTAATTGTTTTTGTCATTACCCTTTGTATTTTAACCTAGTGATTTATTTTTTAGATATATTTTAGCTTATAATATATGATAGCGATAATTATAGAACTTTTAACAATTTCACTGTTTTATCGTTATCTTTTATAATGTACGACATCAGTAAAACACTTTTGTTATAGGGCTTTTTACTAATTTAATTGTTTTTACTGTTGTATGCAAAACTCTACAATAATGTCACGTTAATTTGTGTTGCAGTACAAATGAGTTGTGTCTGTGTCTGTGTCTGTGTCTGTGTCTGTGTCTGTGTCTGTGTCTGTGTCTGTGTCTGTGTCTGTGTCTGTGTCTGTGTCTGTGTCTGTGTCTGTGTCTGTGTCTGTGTCTGTGTCTGCGTCTGTGTCTGTGTCTGTCTATGAGTCTGTCTGTGTTTGTGTCTGTGGCTGAGTCTGTGTGTGTCTGTGTCTGTGTCTGTGTCTGTGTCTGTCCTCGTCCGCGTCCGCGTCCGCGTCCGCGTGCGCGCCCGCGCCCACGTCCGCGTTTGCGTCTGCGTCTGCGCCTGCGTCTGCGTCTGAGTCTGCTCCTCCATCTGCGTCTGCAACTGCGTCTGCAACTGCGTCTGCGTCTGCGTCTGCGTCTGCGGCTGCGTCTGCGGCTGCGCCCGCGTCCGCGTCTGCGTCTGCGTCTGCGTCTGCGTCTGCGTCTGCGTCTGCGTCTGCGTCTGCGTCTGCGTCTGCGTCCATCTGCGTCTGCTGCGTCGCAACTGCGCCTGCGTTTGCGTCCGCGTCTGCGTCTGCGTCTGCGTCTGCGTCTGCGTCTGCGTCTGCGTCTGCGTCTGCGTCTGCGTCTGCGTCTGCGTCTGCGTCTGCGTCTGCGTCTGCGTCTGCGTCTGCGTCTGCGCCTGCGTCTGCGTCTGAGTCTGCTCCTCCATCTGCGTCTGCAACTGCGTCTGCAACTGCGCCTGCGTTTGCGTCTGCGTCTGCGTCTGCGTCTGCGTCTGCGTCTGCGTCTGCGTCTGCGTCTGCGTCTGCGTCTGCGTCTGCGTCTGTGTCTGTGTCTGTGTCTATTTACATGTACCTAGATATTCTCGCTTTAAGATCGGGGTAGCTTCTTCCAGAACCTAATTGTTAAATAGTCGGCCGCCAACCTGTTTTTAAATATAGAATAAACAAGTAAACCATTGTACAATGAAGTTAAAAGAAATTTCTATAACAAGTTTTATTTACACGACCTATATCTAATTATAAACAAAAGTACTTAATGCTAATGTTTGTAACGTTAAAAACTAGGAATAATTAACTATTAATGTTGCGAGTAATGAACGGAGACAGAATACCTTTTTTTTGTCACACTGTAGATAACGAAGTGTTACATGTTGAGTCAGCGTTTTGGAAAATCGTTGCGTAATATTAGTTCAGGTTAAAAAAATGTGGATTTGTATGCTTAATAATACCCAAATGAATAAATTTCATTCTTGATTAATCGTATTAATACTGTAACTTAGTTTAACGGTAAAATATTTAATGGCGTAGATGTGTTTAAACGTATAAAGGTGAAGTTAAGGTAAAAAATAAAACGTAAACGTGAAAGTAAAAAATAAGAAGAGAAAGTGCCTAAAAAAAGCAAACGTCTCAAACTTTAATGTAATAGTTTTTTATAACTCACCAAAAAATGTATAGCACTTAATAAAAAAATTAACGAATCAACATGGATGCTACATCACCTTCAAAATCTCATCAACAAGAATCGCTATGAACGCGCATGAACATCTCTGAAACTGATATGCGAACGCTATGCGTACGAGTCCTAATTAAAATAATTAAATGCATGTTTTTTACGTAACTATGTATGCAATACACGCTGCACGCAATGCACGTTAATTGCCTACAAAGAGGTAAATTATTAACAACACGTTAGATGTTTGTTACAAACTTCCTGCAGCTGTCTTATGAGATAGTATGGGGCCCCATTATTTGAATACTATTTAGCAGCAAGGGGGCCTCGACAAGGAAGTGTAGACCCTAACACAAGTTCCTGTCTTATGAGAGAGTACAAAAATACAGGATAACACTGAACCAAGAACAGTAAATAACCTAAGCCAAGTCACTGCTCAATATGATCGACTGTATACAAACACTTTAATTGATATCAAAAACAAATTCCTTATCACGACATTAAAGCTCTAAACGTCGTACTATGTGTCTCAATTATTTCAACAGAATTTCCTGACATTACTACAACATTCTCAATAGACATTAGTCTGTAAAATGTTTATCACATCATGACCAAAACACCTTTCCACTTTCAATAGTGGAATTCGTCAATGTAGTGAATAAATTCCTATATCACAAAAAAATATTACTCAATTTCTCTCACGATGTCCACACAACGTGATACTATAAAATTACGTTTAATATATGAAAATGTAAACCTTCACCATTATCCCACATAATAAAATACTTTTTTGTTTTTTTAATGGTGTATTTTCGATAACACACAGTTAGCTTCGTCAGTAGTAATGTCTTAATAGATGTTGAGAATAATTTTGTCGAAGTTGAAAAATTAAAACATAAACGTCAGCCTGCTATTACTATAACAGTTGGAGAAACGTATAAAGCCAACTATAGAATTAAATTTTAGTAAAGAATAACTAGGTCATTAGAAATTAAATATTGCTAAACTGTCTTAAAGATGACAAATCAGAACACCCTCTAACGGTCGAAGAATAGCAAACATAACAAAAAAATGATAGAAGCATTCACAAACATAAACATGATAAACAAGATTAAAAATTACAAAAAACCTTCTATATTATGCTTTTCATTGTTATTAACACTTACAATTATTGACAAGGCTATCTCTTTATTAGATCTAACTGGATTATTTTATTTGATGCCATGTTTATATTTGTGAATGCTTCTATCATTTTCAAATTGAAGTTTTTCACAACTTTACACTTACATCATAACTTGATTAAATTTTGTTAAATGTGCTTTTTGACTGAAATTTTTCATTGTTAGCCTTCGACCGTTAGAGGGTGTTCTGATTTGTCATCTTTAAGACAATATTTAATTTTTAATGACTTAGTTATTCTGTACTAAAATTTAATTCCATAGCTGGGTTTATGCGTTTCTCAAACGGTTACATTAATAGCAGGCTGATGTTTATGTTTCAATTTTTCAACTTTGACTAAATTGTTTTCAACATCTATTAACATGTTACGACTGACGAAAATAACTGTAAGTGTTATCGAAACGTTTAGACTGCATAATTTAAAATACACCATTAAGAAACCCAAAAAAGGTAAGTATTTTATTACGTTTAATCTAGTTATTTTCGAAACTAGTGCGCTGTTTTCACATTGCTTGTTTGGAGGTCTTCCATTTTAACCCGAGACTTTAGCCGATGGATAAAATATACGGTCTAGCACCAAAAAAGTGATAGCGCACGTTTTGTGAAAAAAATTTTTTGTAATCGTTTACATAAAATTAAAATATTGAAATATTTTATTAAATGCATAAACAAAAAATTTTGTTTTTGTTGTATACCACTTTTTTGTCTGTTTATTTTAATTAGAAAAAAATATATTGCTAGCCTTATGAATTTTATTAAATATTACTCTTGTTAAAGCCTTTGTTCGCAGTTCAAGTATAAAGTATAGATCTGAACCTCATGAAAATTACTAATAGTAATTAGAAATTATTTTTTCATTGCGTAATTTTCCATTCAATTCAGCGTGCGCAAAATATTTCGTGCATGTGGTCAAAGTAAATAAAACAAGTGTTGTGTATAAACATGTCATTTTTTATAACGCTGTAAACTTCTACCATACGTAGTTTGTATTTAGCTACATCCATTTTCGTTTTGAAGTCTTAGAGCATAATTTCCGTAGCATTGCATTAGAATACATCGCGTGTATTGAACTTACTCCCTAGAAATGCATGTAATTTTCTTTTATTGCATTCTTGTAGTAATTATTACATTTAAATTGGTAACTCCTGATGATAAGAAATAATTCTTAAATACATATGGTCTAATTTCGTATTGAAGCAAGCGTGGACGAGGCGTGCTATACTGCACAAGATGGAGATTGTTATAATTTTGTAGAAGGCCAAAAGGTTGGAGAAGGAAGAATTTAAGTTGATTAATACCTATTGCTTTTGTGTGTCATTATATCTTGAAGCACGTCCCTGTTTTAATATACCGTTTTTGTAGTGGAACCAAACCTGGTTTGCTTGCTTCGAGTCGATGATATATTCCGATTACTTTTATTTTGTTGAATAGTGTTGATAGTATCATATCTTTACATTTACGTTGTACCCTACATTAACATATCGTGAACAAATGGATTTTTGCAGAATGATACACAACATGATATTTTTTGCAACAAGATTGTTTAAATGTAATATATTACCTTATATGATGAATGAACAAAGGGCTAACGGTAGAGAACGAATAGAAACAAGTATGTAAAATTATCAAACTATCCTGCTTATACAAAAGGTCTATCTAAAATCTTTTCCAAAATTAATTTGAAAACAGTCACTACTTCATATAATAGTTTGCAAACTCTTTTAGGCAACCCACAAGATAAAGTGAATAAGCAGGATAGGTCGGGAAAATAAAACTAGTTGTAAAAACTGTGATCAAATAATGTGGGGCAAACTAAACGACCTATCAAAATTCGCTTTAAAGAATATTTAGCTCATGTAAAATACAAATGTTGGGACATGTCTGTCGTACCCCTACATATGTTTGATAAAAATCAAGTAACAGATAAGGCGTCACTAATCGAACATGTTAGTAATAAGCACGAACTTGATTGTTATAAAAGTTTAGAAATCTTCAAAAACAAACAAAATCTAATGAATAATAATGATCAAGGACTTTTAGGCTACTCAGAACTTATTAAACTTTCATAACTTTCACTTTCATTTTCACCAGGTAAGCAACGAAGCGTTATTCGCTGATGGTATATATACTAGAAATTTTCTTTAGTTCACCCTAGTCTACTGCTGATGATGATAGCGTAGCTATCGAAACTCGTTCGGTGTTTTTTTAATTTTGTGTGGTACGTAGGTGTATTTTGTCTGTTTAAGATTAACAGGGGACTAGAGAATGCCAAATGGACAAATTTTGTTTTGTTTCAGACATCTCAAAGAGTAAACCTGGAGAAAAATTAAAACCATTTCTGGTTTCTTCAAATCAGTCAAACGTTTTCTACACTAATTTTCCTGTTGTCTTAAAAAAATTAGGAATTACAAATACTTCGTGGCACATTGTTTAAAAAAGTTTCAATTTTTGAAAAAGTATTAATTTTAAACTTCACTGAGTTTTTAATAGTTATGGAAATTGCGTAATATCGATAACAACACGCAATTTATTATTATTAAGCAATTTATTACCTACTTAGGTTTTGAGGTGCTTTTATATCAAAACTGCTGGAGAAGGAATTTGAAGACAGTGTCAATATTCAGCTACAATCAACTTCTAGTAATTATTGTAAACTTGATGAGAGTGAAGAGAAATTGTTCCCACTTTCTGAGGATCCAGGGTTATGGCCAAAAGTTTTATTTCCCCATCATGCTCAATTATTAGTAGATACTGGACCAGGTCATTATCAGATTAAAAATCAGATTTACCCAGACAAATCAGGACGTACGTTTTCTGACAAAAAGTTAAACGAGAATGGTTGTTATATTCTAAAGAAAAGAATTTTATATATTGTTTTAATTGCAAAATCTTTAGTGTTACAAATTCTGCGAAAAATATAAAATTATGTAACGATAATGGGTTTAATGATTGGCATCTGTACACCCGACGTCAGCCACCAAGAATAGATCAGATATGTATCAGATTCGTCAATTTAAACGATTCGGGAATTAATATTGAAGAACATTTCTTAACTTTTTTTTTGTTACTGATGTTACCGGTGAAGGTTTAACAAATTTTTTGTTATCGACGTTAGAAAATTATAGATTATAAGCTGAATGTGTGCAAGATAGAAGTTAAAACAAAAAAAATTCTAGTATTTTATAACAAGGTTTGTTAATTTTTTATATCAGGGTATAGAGGCGCACTTTTTGTTTTTGCACGACGGCGCTCGACAAAGTTGGCGATCCACTGCTAATTTGTCTTAATTTATCACCTAAACGTGATAAAACCCAGTGACTATCGACGAGGTTAATTATGTACAATACCTAATTTATTAGATAGAGTCCAATATATCTAAACAATGTTAACTAATTATTTTCTGCTAGCAGCGCGTTTCACTAATAATTCTGTACAAAATACTACGTGTTCTTACATTTTTATTTTTTCGTTGACAACATTGTTGTTCGTGGTTAATTTAATTTCTTATCTACACACTTACGTATTGCTGTGTTGTGAGCTCGTGTACTATCTGTTGTAAAAATTATAACTGCTGCAATGATAATAAATAATAATAATATGTGTACTTGAGTTACTTTATGTTGTGAATAAGAAAACGTTTTTGCATATTGTTATACTGAATACTAAAACTAAATATCAAGGTCATTTTTTTTAGCAATTTAATGTGACCTCCATACAGGAACAGTGTAATTCAAATGATTAATTTTAGAAACTTGGTTTATAAAAGTTTTATTACATCTGCAAACTTTAAAAATTGTATAGTATTTTATGCACCAAGTATGAATAATGCTAGTTTTATGCTTATGGTAGAATATAAAATATGATTTATTCTACTAATGCATACAATATATTACACACAAGTACATTGTTTTAAATTCAGATATATTTTTTACATTTTAAAGTAATTTGATAGTAAACCAAATTTGTAATAACAAACCAATTTACATCGGTTTTATTGAGAGCTACCTTAATTTTAGTAAGAATTGTAAGTATATTATTATAAATATTTCTCTTAAGGGTTTTTAAATCTTGTATAAAAAGTACAAACTTTATAGGTTTTGATAGCAATTGCATGTGTCGTCGTCAGCTAAGACATCATCATAAAACATATAACACCAAAAGTAGTTTTGGTTATGTAGCAGTTTTGTGACATCTTTATCTACAGAACTGTTTCTTTAATGTTATTTAAAATTGGCAGTACTGTCACGTGTGGTTGAGTTTGACTTGGAATGATTCTTTGAATGTTAATACATTTAGATGTCCTATGTAAAGTTTCAATGAAATATTAGCTTTCCGCGTATGCTATAATCAAATGTTGCTGGATTCGAGATTTCGTTGAAAGGAAGTCGATTTGTTTTCGTATATTAAATATTAGCACTATTGTAGTTTAGGTGTTTACGTCATCGGTTTGTTTTGGGCTGAAGTTGCTGTCATGCAAGCTTATTTTTAATACAATGATGTAACACACATAATAGTTCTGCCTTAAAGATAACGTTTTAACGACGTATTTGACAGTTCCACCACTATTTTGACACAACAGAACAAAGTTTCCAAAGACAATAATAATTATTAAAAGTAAAATATATAACACAAAAAGAAAAAACGGTAAAAAATTACAGCAAGTGTTAAAATTGGTCACTCTCTACTTCAAGGCAAAACGCCGTTCGCTTTCTTAGATTAGCTATTACTCTTGAGACATCCCTCCTCCTGATGTCATGTCTAAGAGCAATAATATTCTTCCCTGATCAGCTGGTAAGGTTTTATAAATTTTATGTTTCATTGTCCCCCACAAATAGTAGTCTAGAGGAGACAGATCGGGTAACCGTGCTGGTCAGTGTGCGTCACCGTTATTAACAATGACGCGGTTGGAAACACTTGCAACAAGTATTCCCTAATCCTCCTAGCGTTACGCGGCGTCGCGCCATCTAGCTGTAAACAGATTCCATTTAAACGCTGAAGAGCAATATTGTTGTTCAGGAAGTCGGTTAAAAAAGTCCTTAAGAAATTGAGGTAACAATAGAAATTTACATCTTCTTCAAGTGTATCGCCCAAAAAACCAACCCACACATTAAGGCAAAAACGTATTTGCAGTCGCCGTTCTTGAACCTGATGTGGGTTTTCAACTGACTATTAATGTTCATTAAATATGCCTACATTAGTGAACTTACGCTTATCAGAGCATAGGACATTATCAAGGAAATTTGTATTGTTCTGCAGCTGATCAGAAACGTGCAACAAGCTGCACGTTTACCACAGCCTCCTAGATGAAGAACTTGCGAAACATGGGTTGCGTAAGGCCGATACTTATGTTTTTTGAGTGATCTCCAAATAACTTCGTGTGATAAGTCTAACTGATCTGTAACTTCCCTCGTTGAGACAGTAGGATTTCCTGTACATGTTCATTAGTCCTACCACCATAATTTTGTCTAGGTTTATAAAACGAACCATATTCACCCAAATTTCTATCCTTAAATTTAACAAACCTTAAACTCGGTTATTTTCACTCTGAATAACGCTGCAAATGTGATTCCGCAGTGACTACTACATATCGATGCGAAGCATAATAAATTCGCAGGATATCTCTTTTTTCTTCATTAGAAAAAGGCACTTTCGCGGAAACAATAACACAAACGTGAATTATACATACGAAATGGTGGATCTGTAAAATTTTTCGTTAAAACAATGGAACGTTGTTATCTCCCCAAAGCAAACCTCTCAAAATTTCACGACTCAAAATTTTGGAGTAAATGTAAGGTAGAACTATTATGTGTGATAGATCAGTGTGTTCAGAAAAGAACTGCATATGAAAATGCAAAAACCCATAAGAAAAAGTTGGATGTTGTACCTTTACGTCTAGTGTGCATAGAATTTACGATGATAGATTTTGATTCCGTGTGAAAAGGGGCAATCAAAATGTTTTGTTAAAAACGTCTAGCTTTAACGGTTTTGCCTAAAAATAAAAAGAAAACCAAACAAAAGGTGACAGCTCTAATTTTCTTTCAGGTTATAGTTCTACATATAAATTCGTAACTTTTCCCTAACTTAACTAACTGTTTATCTCTAAAGGTAGGAAAATTCCATGGAGGCACTCGAAAAACGGACACCCTATACACATATATTATATATATATATATATATATATATATATATATATATATATATATATATATATACATATAGTTAATGAACTTCAAGCGCATCATTTTATTAGTGTACGTGTGGGTGTGCGTGTGCGTGTGCGTGTGCGTGTGCGTGTGCGTGTGCGTGTGCGTGTGCGTGTGCGTGTGAGTGTGCGTGTGTGTGCGTGTGCGTGTCTGTGTGCGTGTCTGTGTGCGTTTGCGTGTGCGTGTGCGTGTATTGTGTGTGTGTGTGTGTGTGTGTGTGTGTCTGCGCGCGCGCGTACTTGCGTGTGTGTGTGTGTTCAATCTCCATGAACTGGTTTTGGGGGAAATGCAGCGTCGGGAGGAGAGTTTATTGGGGTAGTTTTAGGTTTTTATCAAATATTTCTGAAACAGCTGCATATTTGAAGATATAAAAATACTTAGATAGTGATTCTAAACATATCGGTTAACTATGTTCTATGAAATTTTAGATACGAGTCATAATTTGGGGGGAAAAATTCCCAAGGTGAAATTTAAGTGTGAGTTCAAACTTTAAGTATCTGAATAACGATCAACTTTATAGTAAAACGTGCAAAAAACATTTTTTAAGGAACATTTAATTTTTAATAACTTTTCTTTTATAAAGTTTCTTAATATAAAGCAAACTAAGTCTAAAAATTAATTAAATAGGGTTAAAAATACTTAAATTGTATTAGCGGTATTTTATAGAAGCGGGCAGCTGTGCAATTTTTTTCAGATTGGTATCCATGTGTGTATTAACGTCTATTTTCGTTATGAACGTATTCAAAAATAGGTCGCATCCTAAAAAAATTATTATTAAAGTTATTTCACTTCTATTAATTTTCACTTTGTAGGTTGGAAGGTCTTGTGTTGTTCCACACCAGATACTTTTAAACAGAATTTCATTGACAAAATTAACGCAAAGTAAAAACTGAACGAATAAGGTTGATGACCTTTACAATTGGTCTTGCAGCACGATATTTTGTTGTGATTGCGTGCGAATATTTTGAAGCTTTTACAGATAGCACTGGTTCGGAAACCATTTAGCTGATTTACCTGGTTAACGCTACGAGTGGTTAGCAACATTTTGTTTGTTTTAAACACTGTTGAGGAGTACTACCGTTTATTTATTTTTGACTTATTATTTTATGGAACACCGCAATGCATTAAAAGGTGCGCTATGGTCATACTTGGTATGCAACATCTCATTGTAAAATGTTTCAATATGTACGTTTTTAACGAGTATCAACAAAAATGTAGTACCTGTTATGCGTATGAGTATTATATATAATTATTTTTAGAAAAATACTGTAACGTCTTGTTTAAAGCATACATTAACGCAATTAGTAAAGAAGCCGAAGATAAATTAAGGAATAGCCTAAAAATGTAAAAATTTTGAATGTAACAAATCTGAAAATACATTCTACATACCTGTTACTACTCATTACATATGTATAGAAAAAATTCAAATATATAGGCCAGTTGCAAAAATAACAGTGCACGGGCTCTACGGGACGTAATTTCTTAATTTTAAATTGGTAAACGTAACACTGAATTTTTCGTTAAAAAATCACTCCGACTCATCCTTAAAACATATTTACGTACAGATAAACCAAGAAGGCCAAATTTGTAGTTATTCTTTTTAAAGCTGTTCATCGACGGTTATCGTCATTCCATTGTACTTTTAAAATAAAAGATCAGTAATCCATATTTATTGTATTTTTATTCATATTTACAATAAACTTATTGATATGTTGTGAATAGTGCTATTATGTTTTGTCGCCGTGTGTAGAATGTATAGTGGAAACATTAGTTTTGTTATAAGAATTCTAGGAAATTTAGGTATAAGCAGATGTAAAGTTTGGGAGGAACTGGTTTTTAGAGATGAAATAGGGTGGAGTTGGCGTTGCTAGATTTATTGGAAGTTATAGTAAATTATTGGATATTAAATTTTGTGATTTCTTTGTTCTGAAAGACAATGAAGTATTTTGTAATATTGTTTACTCTTGTTTGTGTTTTAAAATTGTGAAAGAATTAAGGAAAGTAGTTTATATTGTAGTATACAGGGTAACTCATTAGTGCGTCAAAGTGCGATCTCTTAGTAAATATAAGTTTTAGAAGGAAACGTTTCCTATCAAAGTTTGTGGTGCTTAAGAGATGGGTATTTCAAAGTTATTTTCCAATACACAGGGTGCGTCATAAAAGTGTGGTCATAACAAATTATGTTTTTTTTTAAATAGAACCTCCCATTTTTTTTACCATATTGGTATTTATCGTCAAACTTGAACGTTTATTTGTGTAAGATGTTTTTACTTGAAAATTTACCGTTTTCGAATTATTGGGAAAAATATGAAAATTTTGACAGCTGCACGGTTCCACTAAAATCTGTGCTGTTCCCTGACCTCTGCAAATTTCGGAATCAGTATTCTGGGGCTCTAAGAAAACTAAATAAGCTAAAATGTGGAAGGGCTTAGAGAACAAGCGACGAAGGCCAATTGAACATTTTGCCAATGGAGGTTGGACAAGGAAAGAATAACATCTAACATTTTCTATAATGTATTATTCTTCGACGAGACAACTTTCACTCAGAGTGGTAGCCCAAACCGTCATAATTTTCACTATTATAGAGGGTTAGTTAAAAGTATGGAGACGGCGATTTATTGTCGTTAATATTCATTTTAGGAAATTATGTTCAACACAAAAGTTTGTTATGAAATTATTATCTACATTTGAGAATACTTGAATTATTTTTTCTTCAATTGTTTTTAAGTTACGACGTCATCGATATTTTTTTGAAATGACAACCTATATTTCTGATTATTGATTTCGATAGTACATTCTATTCTCTTTTCAACGGTATACAATTTTCTATATGTTACATTTGAAAAAAATTGAGAAAAAGTGCCTTTATGTTCAAATATTAAAGATCTATTAAATTAGCAGAATTAATTAACACGGTAACTAGACTCATTTATTTGCAATAAACTTATCAGTCACAATCTTATCATTAAAAAAAATTAATAACTAACTAAATTAAAGTAAGTGTTCAAATTGTTCTCCATTTCTAATTTGACACTGACTCAATCGATTTACAAAACCCTGAACAGAATTTTGTAAAAATTCTCGGGGAATTTCTTCTATCGTTCTGGTAATTCGGATTTTTAAATCTTCGACATCGTTGGGTTTATCTTTGTAAACCCTGTTTTTTACGTATCCCCAAAGAAAAAAATCTAAAGAGCTTAAATCAGGCGAACGAGCTGGCCATTCAATACTTCCTCGTCTCCCAATCCATCTGTTTGGAAAGACGTTATCCAAATATTGACGAACATTTACACCATAATGTGGTGGGGCGCAGTCTTGCTGAAAGCAGATACTGTTATTGGGAAGGTGTTCATTGTTTTCATCTGGATGCAGCATAGCACAAGCAGGTATAATTTCATTTTGCAATAACTGCAAATATAGAGCCGAAGTTAAATTGCCATTGATGAAAAAGGGACCGATAATATGACCCCCTAGAATGCCAACCCAAACATTAACCATTTGGGGGTACTGCGTATGGTGCTCCATAAACCAAAAAGGATTTTCCGATGACCAATATCTGCAATTATGTCTGTTTACTTCACCGGTAAGACAAAAGGTAGCTTCGTCAGAGAAAAGAATATTGTTGGCGAAATGTGCATTATTATTGCAAATATTTGACATTTCATCACAAAATTGTAGTCTCCTATCAAAATCATCTTCCGTCAACTCGTGTAGAAGTTGTACCTTATAAGGTTTATACTTTTCACTTTTTAAAATTGAAACGACCGATGACTGTGAAATATTGTGATTGGCCGCTAATTGATTGGTTGATAAATGGGAATATTCAGATACGGCCAATAGAACATTCAGTTTTTTATCATCCCTTTTCGCTGTTCTAGGTCTACCACTCCTTGGCAAATCTTTAACACTACCGGTTTGTTCAAAGCGTTTTAAGGTTTTACCAACAACAGTAGGTAAGATTGGAGACTTTTGGGACACCACCACAAAAACCGGTTTTCCACATTTCCAAGGTTGCCACAAAACCAAGGTCCCACCGTACCAAGGTCAAAAAAGCGCAATGTGTGACCTACTTACATATCATTACCACAAACCCACGGTCACAAACCCCGATTTCCTGTTCCACAACTACAAGGCTATCTGTGCGACATATCATTAACACAAAACCAGGGTCACAAGCTCCGCTTTTCTGTTCCACTATTACAAGGCTATCCGACCACGCTTTCCTGTTTCAGTATTACAAGGTCATCCGCGTGACCTACTTTATGCTTAACCACCTGCTTGCTACTCTATACCCCACTTGTATGTTTTTGCCCACTTGTATGATTTTGCTCAACCTCACTTTTTTACCGAAATAAAAGAAAACGATATGTAAATATATTTAATTAATGTATTACTCAGATATATGATTTTCTTTAGGAATAAAACATTTTGGTTTAGTACAAGTGCAAAAGGTCCTCTCGACTTCTGTGTCATTACATCTGCGTGGACGTGCAGTGTGGTGTGATGTTTCTGTGTACTACATATGCATCAGCTTATCATGGTGAGCAGCATGAAGATATGTTTGAACATATACAAAATGTAATGCATGTTTGTTTGTCTAGCAGTCTGTCAGTCGGTCAGTCTGTTTGTCTAGCAGTCTGTCAGTCGGTCAGTCTGTTTGTCTAGCAGTCTGTCAATCTGTTGGTCTATATAGTCAACGCGCTCAGTCAGTTAGTGGTCGGTAGTGGTCTGCAGCCGCACTATTGAGGATGTCGGTCTTTTTCTGAAAATAAAAACATAAGTAGCTGGAGAAATGTGGCAGTAGGTATACTAACTATGTCTGTCTCGATCACTAGGAAAGACCATGTGTCGAAGAGCTACATTACGAACTCGGATGAGTTCGTAGAGTCCTGCAATCTCTTCGATAGTTTCCAGTATCGTTTCCAGATGTATAATGGCGTGATCGTACCCACTGAGTACAACGAGGCTTATAACACTATTCCAGTCAAGGTATAATGTTACAAGCCTAGTGTGGGCTCGGTCTAGCTGCTCCTCCAGAGAGCTCTCCGTAATCACGACATCATAATTCCGGACAAATGGTACTATGGTGGTCAGCTAGAAAAACCAGATGCATTAGTATAGCATTAGTGTAAAGGGGAATACATACCGTGAATGTTAGACGTTCCCAGGTGATAATGCGATGCGTGTAAAAGAGCCAGTACCACGCAGCAATTAGCAAAAAAGCTGTATTGCTTTGCGCAGCACTGTCTCCTGACGCCATCGAATGCATGATATTGGATACCGGGGGAAGCAGAGTGCGGCCAATAGTCATGGGAATGTGGGTAGCCCAAAACCAGGTGTCTTCAATAATTTCGTCTTCGTCGTCGTGCATGTCAGAGTCATCCCCGTTGTCCTGGACTTCCTGGGCTGCGTCATCCAGTTCCTGTTCACGGTTTCGTTGTACAATAGCCTCGAGGTCTTGATCGCTTTGTTCGAGGCTTTGCATGTTATTTGTTAGAGAGTTCATGAAGTCGTCTTCGTCACTGCTCGCTTCAATGACGACTTCATTGATGAACTCTCTACGTCTAAGTTTTCGTTGTTGTCGTAGGGCGTCATTGTCATAGTCGTCTGAATCGTAGCTGTAGGCAGGGTCCATTATTACGTCGGAGTCGTAGTCACCAATGTTGAGATAGTCGTTCCCAGCACATGAGGAACAAACCGCCTCAACACTGGAAGACACTGTGCTGCATACATCACTATCGTAGGCAGCATCGTCGGCATCACTGATAGTGATGACGTCAGCGTAAGGTATGTCTAATGTATTTGTCTCCGCAGCACTGTCGAGCTCCTGTGGAGAATCCAGGACTACGGTCGTCTGTTCATAGATTGTATCGTCACTGGTTGAGCTACCCACGTCAATTGGAGTGGAATAGGGTTGAGGGATGTATACCACTTCAGGGGAAGAGGGCTGAAGTGTTGGACTGTAGGGATGGATGGGTAGAGGTGTGGAGGAAGCCAACGGGCTAAAGGTGGAGGGATAGTTAGGGCTGGATGGAAATAGTGTGGAGGAAACGTGAGGTGTTGGAGGGATCTCGGGGATAGGACTTGCCGAAGAAAAAAATGCCTCAGGCGATATAGATTGGTCCACCTGAAAAAAATAAAAAAAAAGTTACAAATACATTAATAGTGCAAGAAAAAAAAAAAAAAAAAAAAAATTATGGTCTTACCTGATACATTTCTTCGGCGCCAGATGAAGCAGATGATGGGGAAGTTGGTGTAGCATTCATCTTGATTTTTTTCGTCTGTATTACTTTAGAAGCAGTTGTACGAATGATTTCTACTGTTTTCCTTTCGCTAAATATAGGTGTTTCCCCCACAAAAAACAACGTTTTTCATGCATTTTTAGAGGACATTTTTCACGGTTTTTAGACATGTTACTGATTCCTTTGCGCAAGCAGGACCATCTGGGGTAAACTCTGTGAAGGATAATGCAAAACCCGGACCATCAGGGTTTAGCAACTCAAGGAAGCGGAAGGCTGACCAACACGATGAACCGCTAGAACCAAAAAACAATGGTGAGAGTGTGCACTGCACAGATTGTTCACTGGATGTACCTAGGTATGCATTCCAAGGACACCTCAGAAGCAATAGGCATAAAGCAAATGTATGTTTCCTTGTCGATACTGGGGTCGAAGTGATCCGAAATGCGTTTAAACAACGCATTGTGTCGTACCGATTGTCTCCATGCAATATGCATACTGATGTGTTCACCTTTATGGCAGACGTGAAAGGGAATGTATTGAAGGTAGTACAAAATCAGTTGCAGAAACACTATTCATTAAAATGTAATGTTGAGCTGTTTGGTTTATACTTTTGAACAGTAGGAAAGCACAGAACTGAAATCGTTTCAGACTAAGTATGATATTCTCAGTGTAGGGACGGTGTTAGAAGAGTATTTCCAAAAATAAGTGAAATATTGGATGCAAAACAATCAGAATTTCAACATAAAGATTCTGGTAAGTGTGAGTCGTGGTGTACTCAGTATTAACAACTGTTTTAGGGTGGTCCCTGGTGCAATTCGTGTATATAGAGGTAAACCTGCTTAAATTTGCTCCCACCACGGGTTCTTCCTATATGGCTGTCCCCGCCGAAATCGCACATAAACACGCCATAGTCAATGTAAAAAATAATGATAATTGCTGCTTCGCATGGGCTGTTGTATCGGCACTAGTGACACCAACGGGAGTACCACAACGCACATCTTCTTACCCTGATTTCCAGACGTTATTCAACTGGACTGGTGTACAGTTCCTGTTAAGCTGACGAATATTTCAACGTTTGAGAGCAATAACAACATTTCCATTAATGTTTATGGGTTAGACGATACCTATCGTGATGGTCAACGTGTCACGGAGGTAGTGGGGCCTCTATACTACACCAAAGCCAAACAGGCAGTTCATGTTAATTTATTATTATTAGTTAGTAACCAAACAGATAATCAGCATTATGTATGGATAAAAATTTTTCTCGTTTACTTAGCAACCAAATAACTCGGCGGAACGGAGCAATGTATTTTGTGATGCATGCTTGTATTACTTTAGATCCGAGGAGCAATTAACCCGACACGTGTCACACGACTGTAACTTCGTATATACAAAATTACCGGGCGTGAAACAAAAAAAAGACATAACCGGGGAATTCTACGCGGAAAATATACTCGCTTTTCGGAACTATCAGAAACAAATGGTTCTACCATTCGTAATATATGCTGATTTTGAAGCGCTCTTAGTACCGGTAGATACGGCTGAACCAGATCCCGAAAAACCGTTCACGATAAAAACGTGTAAACACGAACCATACTCGTTTAGTTATTACATTAAGTGTAGTGTAAACGATGCGTGGTCTAAGTTAGAGCTGTATAGAGGAGCAATGCAGGGAGATATTTATAAGACGACTGGAAAGTGATGTAAAACGGTTATATAATGAACATTTCAAAGCTATTGTCCCAATGACAACATTAACGGATGAACAGCAGGTTACGTATGAATGCAGTGTATGTTGTTACATATGCGGTAAGCACTTTACGGACGATCCGACAAATCCGAAAGTACGAGATCACTGTCACGTTACTGGTAAGTATCGTGGTGCAGCACATTCGACGTGTAACTTAAACTATCAGGTACCTACATTTCTTCCCGTTTTCTACATAATCTCAGTGGTTATGATGTTCACCTGTTCATTAAACAGTTAGCGAGTGAAACGGAAGAAATTACCGTACTTCCGATTAACAGTGAAAAATATATAACGTTTGGTAAGCATATTTTTGTTGATGAGTATGTAAACAGTCATGGTATCAGGAAAAGAAATACATTAATTTACGGTTCGTCGATAGTTGTAGATTCATGGCTGCATCCTTAGATACTCTATCACAGAATTTATCAGATGATCGATGTATGGAGGTACGGAAATATTTTAGTAATGATAGCGACTTCAACTTAGTGAGAAATAAGGGTAGTTTCCTTATGCGTACGTAGACAGCTTTAGTAAGTTGAATGACATCACGGTGCCATCATATGACAAATTCTACGATAAAATGCGCGATGCAAATATTTCCGATGACGAATACTGTCGCGTTCTACTGGTATGGGATCACTTTAAGTGTAATACACTAGGTGATTATGCTGATATTTATTTAAAATCAGATGTGTTGTTATTGGCTGACGTGTTTGAAAACTTTAGGAGATTATGTATGGGTGTGTATGGGTTAGAACCTGCACAGTATGTCACTTTACCTGGATTGGCGTGGGATGCCATGTTGAAATGTACGAAAGTAGAGCTAGAATTACTGACGGATATGGATATGTATCACTTTTTAAACAAGGTATTCGAGGTGGAGTAAGTACTTGTATCAAGCGGAGAAGCATCGCTAATAACGAGTTTGTTCCAAACTATGATCCTAAACAACCGAAAGTGTTTTTACAATATTTAGATGCCACGAATTTATACGGCTGGAGTATGAAGCAATACCTGCCTCACGATGGGTTTATGTGGTTACCTCAAGAGGAAATAGAACACTTTGACGTAGTAAAGATTGATGATGACGCCGATGTTGGATTTGTACTGGAGGTTGATATACATTATCCCCACCATCTGCATGACGAACACAACGATTATCCGTTTTGTCCTGAAATGACCTGCGCACCACATTCTCAGGAGGAGAAGTTAATCCCGAACCTGTGTGATAAGACCAACTATGTTATACATTACCGCTATTTAAAACAATGTATAGAGCATGGCTTAATTGTTACTCGTATTCATAGGGTTTTACGATTTCGTCAGAGTCCGTGGCTAATACCATACGTAGACCTTAATACAGCTCTCCGCAACACAGCACAAAACAAGTTTGAAAAGGATTTCTATAAAATCATGAATAATGGCGTGTTTGGTAAAACAATGGAAAATGTCGATAAACGAAGAGTTATTAAACTGTTAACACATTGGGAAAATAACGGTCGTCGGGTAGGTCTAGCGCGGTACGTTGCAAAACCGCAATTTAAAAATTTTATTCAATTCACTGATAAATTGTTTGCGGCGGAATTGTCGAAACAGGTAGTTACGTACGACAAACCCGTCTATGTCGGATTCAGTATTTTAGATCTTTCCAAAATTATAATGTATCGGTTTTTATGATATCTTACGAGCTCATTATGGCAAGAATGTCACGTTGCTCTATACTGACACGGATTCTTTGATTGTTGAGATAGTAACTGATGATATGTATGCACACATGCGAAATAATTTAGACGAATATGATACTTCCAACTATCATAATGAGTTGCATGGTATTCCTACGACTGCTTCCGTCGTTGGACGAATGAAAGATGAGTATGCAGGGAAAGCGATTCATTATTTTTATGGTGCTGGATCGAAGTCATACTGTCTGAAGCTTGCTGATAAGGAAGTTGTTAAGAAAGCGAAAGGTGTTAAGAAAGTTATTATTCAGAAAGTGTTGACGGAAGTAGACTACAAAGCGGTCGCGGAGGGTCTGATAAAACAGTAATGTGTAAAATGCTTGTGTTTCGATCAACCTTACATGATATATATACCGAAATGTTAAACAAAATTGCCTTTAGGTCCCAGGATGACAAACGATATCGACTACGTGATACGTGTTCCACATTGGCGTGGGGGCATTGGCGAATACCGGAATTGGAGAATGCTGATCCGTTGAGCGAACTATTACAGGTTGCTAAGCAAATGAATTTATATTAACCGGAAGAAGAATAGTTTGGGTACTGACACTTGCTAGTTTTTTCCTATATTCTCTCCCTAATGAAACTTATATTAATAATAAGTTGTATTATTCCTTTAGTTGTTTTAAATATATTAATATTATGTATTAATTCGTTAGTAAGAGAATATATACTATACAAATATTGTGTGATATAAATAAAAAAAACGAAAATGACTATTTACTATTTTTTATTAAAAATATGTACAAGACTTATTGCATTATATATATATTATATAAATGATATACAGTAGCCAAAGCACAGTGGCATAAGGATTTACAATGAAAGTAACAAACGGGTTGCATAGCAGGAAGAGGTGGACTTTCCTCAAGTTCAATAACAGGCTGGGTCACAAATTTTCTGATGTAATCTGCTTTCTCTCTGCCCTTGACATAGACAGTATCTGTTGGCTGAATCAATCTCTCGAGTATTCTTCGAAAGTGGTGTGGTGGTGTATACCCTTCTTCCCATTTAATACAGTGCTGGTTTTGCATTAACCAAGTAGCTTGACGACGACTCTCTGCATCCAACGTATGCCAGGGATACGGTGATTTAAAAACAAAATGGGCAATTTGTTTCCCATTATAAATGGCGAGTTCTTTTGGTATAAACGCTTTTGATATTTTGAACCCTTGTACATCGATTATGACGGACATTGTATTACAACTGTCGTACTGCTTTGGTTAACGCGTTGTATGTAACTAAACGATCATGGAGTATAACACAGTATGCGGTCGTATTAGCGGGTATGTTGGCCGATGTTTCAAACTCTACACGAAGAACTACTGCTTTCGAGTGCAATACTTCTTTTGATTTGAGCAGTCGACCACCATCAGTGGTGCAGCTGTCGTAAATTGAATGGGGGTGAGTAATGGTTGTCCATCTCTTTGATAATATGACATTTGGAATTTAGCAAACATTTCATACAGCGTGGCAAAGCAATTGTTATCATAATTAACATTTAAATTATCATACGGGTAACGGTCGGTGTTGAGGAATACCCGAATATTCTTTAGTGCACATTTATCGAATTTACTCGCATCGTGCATAACATTATTTTCTCGTCCAGTTTGAAACCCTATAATAATGTATCTCGGCGTTTCAATACTAGTCGATGTTTTGATTGCCCATGTATGCTTATCTGTTGTTGGTATAGCGGGATATATGTGGGTTTCCCAACTTCTAAATGCTAGTGGAGTATTCACATTTTTATCAATGTATTTCGTTAACGCTAATTCCTCCGCTAATGCTGGAACGATGTGTGGAACTTTCCAATAAATCTTATCTATGTCAACTTTTAATGCTTCGTCCACAGTTGAAATTACTGCATCGGTATCAATATTACTACGAATTAATACAAGTTCTTGTCTAATGTTCAAAATAACTTTATTATAATCTTCAGCAAAGCCAAGCAGCATTCGCAAAGGTACACAGACATTAAAATACCCTTGCTCATTTGTTAGTGTGCTGTTTGATGTAGGAAACCAACCGGCATTTTGATGGCGGGCAAGATCATTGGGTGTCAATGATACTAATCCTTTCATTGTCGACGTTAACCCCACCTTAGTTACGGAATCTACCACTATTCCATTCATTTCATATCTAATTTCACTGAATAAAATGCGATACCATTATTAACGAACCTTGCGGTGTTAGAGACAGTACCATCCTGTCGCAATAATCTTCCCTCTACATAAACATAACTTTCTGATGGTAGAGTGCACATGTCTTCCTGAATGGGTATCCTGATTTCATCATTGTTTCCAAATCTCGTAGTATATGGTTGATGGGTGTGCAGTTCGGAATTAACGATAGCATTATCAACAACAACTTTTTCATTAACGTTTAATACACTCATTGTAGTACTGTAAACCCGAGACTCTCCAAGAATGCTTTGTTCTGCGCTGTCAACGCTTTGGTCGCTGAACGCTTACTGACTGTACCCTTTCCACACTTCACTCTTTTATAGTTTGTTTTGCACTGGTTACATGCACATGTATTATACCGCGTCACCATATTTTCTTTAAATGTAGTCCTATCGTTATGACTTCTCCGTTAAAATTGACGAGATCTCCGTCTTGGTCTACTATTTTAAGTGTTATTGTTGAAATGGTAGATGTATTTATAGGTAAGTAGATAACATGTTGAGGTGATTCGATTATTTTATATCCCGCTGGTACACTGGGAAAGAATTGATGAATTATGTGTGATGACTCACCATTTTTAAAACTACCACTTGTTATGTTGCACTCGATAATTAATGAGTTAATTTTGATGATGTTAATAGGGTTCTCAGAGGTGTACACTTTTTTAGCTTGGTAAACAGCAGTTTTATTAAAGCCTAGCATAGGCCCTATCGAATGGACCACATTGAAACTAATGTTATGGGTTGCTTTCATGGTTGCTTTCATAGTATTATTATTTGCTCGTAAATCAATATACCCTTATCGTCTTTCACTGAGTCATTAATATATTTATTCACATCTGCGATTTCGTATGTTCCTGGCGGTATTGTAATTTTATCTCTTCCAAATATCAGCATGTTGTTCTTTGAAGTAACGTTTTGTATAGTATTGAACGATTCAAAACTAGTTAACCCCATTACATATTCCGACTCATTATCAAGAAAAATCGGTGGATTAAATGTGGCTTGCAGGATACTGCTTTTACCGGTGAAGGTAAATGTGTACGACATCACGATCACGTAACAACTACTGACAATCAGAACGAGTAGTCGTATAAAAATCGTAAGACTAGATGACCACAGTTGTATGTATTGAACTCTTGAACCTTAGTAAAGTTATAATCAATTGTGTTTCTGCTACCATCACTTTTAAAATAGTGGACTAATTCGAAGGGTGGTTTAACATGTCCTATACTATCAAAATATGTTATATGTCTATTACGCTTAATATATGC